>JAHLJT010005437.1:34996696-35021287 GCA_031308135.1 Acheta domesticus | reverse complement strand
ATAGATCGCTTGGCCCACACGACCCCGGCCCGGCCGGCCGCGCCCGACACTCCTCTTTGATTGAGCGGTTTTGCGTGTTTGCGCGGAAAATGGCCGACACGTGGCGGCGCACAGGTGCTCTCGCTGGTTCCCCGCGCGCCGCGCCACGGCGCTCCGGTCGCCCCTTCCCCGCCCCGCCACGCGCACCGTACGTCTCTGTTAACGAGATCACGCGCGCTCTATTGATTGATTGATTAGAGATTCCGGACGCGTCAACTGTTAAGGAAGTTAGACCCGTAAGTGTAGTGAATATTTTTTGTATCGCGGGAGGTGACAGTGATCTTCCCCTGCTGGATGGGGAGATCCGGCACCGACCTACATGTCGACTAGTGGGGTTTTCCCTAACCAGATATCTCCCATAAGCGAGGCACCGCTCCAGCCGCGAGATGCTCTAAGCTACCAACTGGTCTTCCGGCTTGTGTGGTAGTGTAGGACTGTAAGTGTGTGTGCGTAAGTAATGGGTGAGGATAGGAAAAGGAAAGGGACGGAAAGAACGCGCACGGTCCGTGGCCCGTTTATTAGGGTTCTGCTCCGGCATTCGCCTTCTGTTAAGCGAAGAAACCACGGGTAAGAACTGATCAGAGCAGCCGGCCTCAAGAGTTCTCTTCAGACAGCGACTGAATTCGACCTAGCTAGTCTCCAAAATCCTCTCATCGTCGGGACTCCAACCTTGATACCTGCCGTTCAGAGGCACTGCAGTGACAGTTGATGCTCTCAGGCACCTAAGCTGGTGTGTTTGCGCGGTACAAGTGTTCGAGAGAGAAGTGTACAAGAACAGATAATATTTGGGCTGAGTTTAGTTCAGCATTGCCGCTGCCTCTACTTGCCTGGTTCTAAGGTTCGATTCCCGTCAGTGACGCAATTTTGAGACTAAGTAAATACTTCTTCGTCTCGGTTTCTCCGATTAATACTATTCTACTTCCGATTAATACTCGTCTATTAAAAATGGAAGAACGGTTCTGTTTGCTGATGACACGAATGTTCTTTGCAAAAAAGAAGCAGTAAATAGTACAATTCAGAAGTTTCAAATTGGTTTAATAATAAACAAATTAATTGTTAACGAAAGATAAACTGTTTCAATGCATTTTTGCATCTCAAATCGGAAATCGCATGTTCCATTGAAAATGAACAATATGCAATTAGCTGATGTTGAGGCAACAAAATTTTTAGGTCTTTCAATTCAGTCAAACCTCAAATGGAATGTACATATAACAGAATTAAACACTAAATTAAGTTCATTATGCTATGCATTCAGAATTCTTTCAAATTCTGTCAACCTTCATGCAGCTCGTTGCGTTTATTTTGCAAATGTGCATTCCCGCCTGAGATATGGCATAATATGCTGGGGAAGCTCATCCTGTAGTATTCAGACCTTCAGATTGCAAAAGAAAATTATTCGAATAATGAAAAAATGCCTTCCACGTGATTCCTGCAAGCCTCTTTTCATTGAGCTGGGAATCCTACGATTGCCTTGTCTATTTATTTACGAATCTGTAATATTTGTCAAAAATGACCTACTTAACGGAGGGAACATATTTTCATGCAATATTGATATTTATAATTACAACACGCGCCGTAGAAATCACGTGCATCAAGTGTCAGTATCAACAGCTCAGTACAAGAAATCAACATACAATACATGTACGTTACTTTACAACGCATTGCCAGATGACATAAAACAATTAAAGTCGGTACTTAAGTTAAAAGTAAAATCTTTTCTGCTGCAAAACTGTTTCTATACAATTAGAGACTATACTGATCGTGAAAAAGAAAAATAATGTTTAATGTAACAAAACAAAGATATATAATGAATTAGTTTATGTTTGCATTGTATACATTTAAAAAAATATTTAATACGCCTGTAACAAGTAATGTACTTCAGCTTCCGGGTCAATGACCCCCATCTCGATCAGGTTTTTGTCCAGTTTCCCTGATCCATTGAGCAAATGCTGAGATGGCCCCTTGTTTTGCTTCTGGACGTAAATGTAGCTTCACTGTGCGCACGTTTTGTTGAGCACTCCTTTTGCTTGTAGTTCATTTACAGTTGAAATTGATTTTCTATAACTCGGGAAAAAAACATTTTTCAAATATCTTTATTTTTCTAAATTAATTATTTTCTAAATTCATTTTTTCGTGTTTTTTTATGTAAAATTCTGGCCCTCAAGAAAATGTGCGCAGGTAAATTTCTTTCCCCACACGTCATATACAGTTTTTACTGTTTTTTTGACAAATAAATAAAAAAAAATAAAAAAATAAACTAGGGGAATGTTCGCGCAGTACCCTAACAAATGCTTGCCTCTCATGGACCGCAAGCGATATTTCTTTTTTCTTCCCTTTCCTCTCCTGTCCTCTGCTCTCTTTTGCACATACATACACTTGCACGTATTTACACCGGAGAGATAACTCAGTGCCAATACTGATGTCATTGCAGTGCCTTTGTCTGGAAAGTCTTAGGTTCGAGTCCCGACGGCGGCCCTACCTTGTCAGCTAGGTCGAATTCAGTCGCTCTCTGGAGGAGAATTCTAGCAGCCGGCTGCTCTGTTAGGTAGTTTTCCGTGGTTTCTCCGATCAACACCAGGCGAATGCCGGAGCAGTACATTAACAAACGGTCCACGGACCGCGCGCAATCTTTCCTAGCTCTTCCTTCTCCTATCCTCTCCCCAGGAACACTAAAGTGTAAGACTCTCCCACACATGCTGGGAGACCGGTCATGGGCTTAGAGCTTGACCCGGCAGGGGCGTTGGCCTTCTGGTGGGAGATATCTGGTTGGGGAAACCATTCTAATCGACGTACGTCGGGCTGGATCTCGCCATCCAGCGGGGGAAGACCATCGCAACTTCCCGAAAAATCATGCACTACACTTACGGGACTAATGACCTCCGTAGTTGATGCGCCCGGAGTTACTCACAATCAATCAATCAATACACGTACTACAATACCGCACATGTCAGGGGCTCAGAGCTTGCTGCGCCTGAGCGGTGCCCCGGGCGGTGATTCTTGGAGAAAGGAATCGGGTAGGTCGGCGTGGTAGAACCGATCGTCAGACGCTTTATTTTCTCGTCCGGTGTTTGCTTGTGAAATCGTGGCAAACGAAAAACTTCAATACTGCACTGTCATCTATTGTGTTTGGAGTTAAATATCCACTCAGTCCAAGGAATTCGTCTCGTGCAGAACTGTACTGAATATTCAATTCAAGAAGGTCCGCAGAAATAATAGTACATTATGAAATGAAGATGTATTAATACCTATTAAATTGAGTTTCATACGGTACTTTATCTACGACTTTTATAAGTGAAACTTTTATATTTAATCGTTTCGTGGTCGTTGACGTAAAGGATTCACCCAAGGCCACCTAGCGGACGCTCCCTAATTCTACTCTCGCATGCTGCCGCAGATGGCTCTGGCCACCAGTCCACCTGCGAGGAGTACTCCTCTAGTCAGAATCAAAGTAACATTACGATACAATTTATTTTAAATAATATTCCATGAAACATTACTAATAATAAAGGAAATTAAATCTGACAAAGTATAATATGATATTAAACATAATTTTAATGTACACAATCGAACGAAACATTTACTGTAACGATTCTCAATGATTAATTAAGTGTCAATACTTTATTTGTAAACATTTCTGTGATTCTTCAAGAACCTGTATCATAATGAAAACTATCGAAATGAGTATCATTTTGGAACTGCAGCCATCAAATGACAGCATTATACAATGGAGGTTGAAAAATTATTATTATTAATATTGATATTATGAATATAAATCGCAACAATGTACTGATATTAATAATGAGGCACTATGTTAACCAATGGATTTCAAATATTTGCGTCAATATGTTTTTAATTAAACATTTTTAGCAAGTCTTATAAACCAACAACACAAACCTTGACGATCCTCACTCATCTCCCACTCCAAACAGACCAGCCCTCCTTTTCTGGAGAAAATATTCGGGCCATTTACCCAAAGAGACTCGCCCGCAATGTTGACAGGCGTATAAAAACCCGCCCGCCCTCCCCCTGCGGCAGCCGCAGCCTACGCCGCCCCGAACAGCCCTATCGGGGTTTCTTATCTCGAGCGAGCGGGTGGGCCGGAGCGGGGCGTGGCGAGGCGGGAACGGGCTGGGCGGGGTGGGGCCAGGCGGGATGGACTCTGGTGGGGCGGGACGGGGAAGGGCGGGTGTGGGTAGGACGGGGAGGGGCCTGGCAGGGCCGGGCGGGGCGGGCGGGGCCGGGCGGGGTGGGGCAGGGGTCGGGCGGTGTGGGGCGGGGCCGGGCGGGGTGGGGGCGGGGCCGGGCGGGGAGGGTCACTAGCAGGGTCTGGCGGGGGCGGGGCGGGTGATCCAGCGGCGGTCATCACCAGCGCCCATCCAGGCGCGACCGCGCCGGCGGGTGGGTGACGTCAGCGTCTCCATGCCGACGCGCGCCCGAGCTTTACCTTCACTCCCCCCTCACCCACACCAGCCCGCCCCGCCCGATCCCGCTCACGACACCTCCGGAATAGGGATGCGACATCGATGGCGATGTTTTCAAAATATCGATATTTTGTATACAATCATATATACATATATATGTGTATATGTATATATGTAAGAATCGACACATATAAGATGCAGTAAACAACTGTAATATAAATAGTATGTACAGATTAGCGAAGTCTAGAAATATAATGGTGAATAAATAGGCTTAAAACTAAGATTAAAACTGACCTGAATCAATACAATATTGCCGATGGCTAGCCTTTGTATTCTTCAATACAATAACATCAATGCACACAGCTCGGAGTCTTGTTACCAACTGACTCTCACGCGCATGTCGCCAAGCGACGTTGCCCAAGCTTGATTACACGCAAGCTTACATATATATATATATATATATATATATATATATATATATATATATAATTGATTTATTGGTTGATATATTATTTTTGAATATAAACTATAATAATAAGAAAGCTACAATAATTTTGAGATATCGAATTATGAATGTTCTTCAGACTAAAGTCATCAAGAAGGGAAAGATTAAGTCGAATTTTGTTGATAAATGTACTGTATAATTTTCGTATTTCCTAATTAGATAATAAACGTTTTATTAATTGTTGTGAGAATTTTTGCGTGTACTTTGTCTTATCTCAATTCTAAATTAATTAACACTAAATAAAAATTAATTAACCACCATGATAAGAAAACGCCGCACTCTGCATATCAAACTCGTGTTTGGAGGTTACTAAAATGGTTTAAAAATATCGGATATTTAAAAACATGGCTAGTTTTGGGTAGTTTTATTTTGGACATCGACTTTTAAAATTTGAAGATTGATACTTCTAAATATAGATGTTTTGTGTCAACGTGATGTCCCCACTCCGGACTAGGATGACAATCTTAAACATCGTTGTTGTACGTACTACGTTCGATGCTTTTACGTGATTGAGGTTTTCTAATATAAAAAAGTACCTTCATTACCAAATTGCAAAAAAACGTTCAGATATCCATCAATTGTAGATTTTTCAGACCATACTGACTGGGGGAGAAAAATAAATAAAATCAAGTTTTCGTGAAGAACAAGCCTATATTATTTTTGAATTATGAAATCAGATAATCAAACTTTTCTTGAATGCCCTGATGATTGTTTGAATATGTTTTGTCAGGTAAATCAAAATTATAAATTAATAAGCATGACCACTTTCAAATTAAATTGCGTAAGTGAACTTCAACTGTTTTTAATCCAGTTTTAAAAACATCGATGTTAATAACATCGACAGTTTGGGTGGATGTTTATTAAACATCGACGTTTTAATTTTGAGTATCGATGTTTTGTTGTTGATACCAGACCGGATGGGTTGACCCAGTAGCAACAACTATTGTCACTGCAGGATTTCTGCCCTGGAGATCCTTGGGTTTGAATCTTGTCAGTTCTCGACCGCAAAAACCAGCTGAGCTGGCTCAGTGACCATTGTCCCTGCAGCAACTCTGGGAGGGGTGACGTAGGAACCCGGTCCCAGATGTAGAGGATTTTTCGATTCTAGCTACTTAGCTAGGTCGAATTCAGCCATAGTCTGGAGGAGAATCCTAGCGGACGGCTGCTCTGATCGGTAGTTTTGCATGGTTTCTAGGATCAATACCAGGCGAATGCCGGAGCAGTTCCCGGCGAAAGGGCTACTGACTGCTTTCACGTGGCCAGGAACAAATATATCTTGCTCGTTCAAATCAGGCTACACGGTGCATTCAACACAATCTACATAATTAGGTGAAATTCAGTTGCTGTCTGCAGGAGCGGCCGGCTGCTTTAATCGATAGTTTTCCGTAGGTTGTCTTATAAATACCAGGCGAATGCCAAAACGTGTTCCCTAAGAAATGGAACACAGATCGTCCGCAATCTTTTCTTCCTCTTCCTTGTCCTATCCTCTCCCCTTACTTACTGGCACTTACACTTACATGCACTACAGCACCACATGCGTCAGGAGTGTACAACATGTCGCTCTGGGAGGTACCTTGATAGAGGAGATGTGGGTAACCCTACAAACAGCTAACGTATATGTATAGGTTGGCGTCGGATATAAACGTTCTATACTGCGATTTTTGTAGGAAGAGCTCTCAAGATAACTCAAATCCCATCTTCGCGATGGAATATGTCACGGCATTTCGTATCATTCACAGTCGTTCCGCTAGATTTCGCACGATCGCGACCGTATGAAGCAGTGCTTGTGATCATGCGACTGCTACCGGCAAGACCGAGAAAAGACGCGAAATGCCATGACATATTCCATCGCGAAGATGGGATTTGAGTTATCTTGAGAGCTCTTCCTACAAAAATCGCAGTATAATGGGAACTCCGCCACTTCCTACTATATAGCATCTACTACACTTACGTGACTATCACAGCTGTTGACACACCTGGATGTACGAAATGATCAAACATTCAATTTCAACACCTCTCAGAGTTCAGTAAGAGACCACCCCACCGTCCACCGCTGCGATCGGGGTTCAAAATCCTGTCGATTGATGTGGTGTTTCTCTCTCGTTGGAACGAGCGATCCGGCGACGAGCTACACTTAAGCACTTTCCTGGCGTATTCTACGTATTGCATTTTAATTCAATACAATAATTCAGCTTATAATATTACAGATTTAATACATTTTAATTGAGCTTTTAATATTACTCTATTTCAAGAACTATCATTTTATACTTATGACGCACATTTTAATTTGAGTCTTTTTATTCTTCTCTTTAGAGTTAACCTCAGAATGGTTGTTACTAATATATCACGCTGAGAACCATACATCGTGTGAACAAGCAACATCAGTTATATTCAGCGAAGGCCTATGTTGTTTATTCATATAGTTCATTATGTAATTTTTATTCATTGTAAGGCCTGATGATGGAGGAAAACTGTCTTCCGAAACGTTGCCAAAACTGTATAATACTCATCTGTGCAATTATGTGATTTTATGATTAAATTTTATTGTTTTGACTGTCTATAAACTTCTTGGAACTTTTATTTTAATATTAATATTGTATTCTAACAGACAGTCTAAAGCATTGATAAGTATTCTACGTATTCCCTGGCGGGGCACCGCACCGACCCGGACGAGCTCTAACCTCCGACTGGTCTTCCAAAACACGTGTGGTAGTGTAGTGCGTACAAGTATGTGTGTGTGTGTGCGCACAGAGGAGGAGAGGAGGGGAGGGGTCAACGATGAAGAAGAAAAGATCGTGCATGGTACTTTTTGAGACAGAGTACTGCTGCGATCTTTCCTTCCTCTTCCTTGTCCTATCCTCTCCCTTACTTACTGGCACTTACACTTACATGCACTACACTACCACATATGTCAGGAGTGTAGAACTTGTCGCTCTGGGAGGTACTTCGATAGAGGAGATACCAGGATGTGGGTAACCCTACAAACAGCCAACGTATATGTATAGGTTGGCGTCGGATATAACGTTCTAATGGGAAGGAACTCCGCCAATTCATTCGCCTGGTGTTGATCGGGGAAACCACAGAAAACTGCCAACCACAGCAGCCAATGTCTAGAATTCTACCTCAGATAACGGTTAAACTCCAATTGGCTCTGTCGAGTAGTAGTGTCGCAAATCTGTCACCTTTCGGACTCGAATCCTAGGAGCTCCCTGCCAGAATCGCTACAAAGACAACGGCCCTGCTGCCAGTGAGCCAACGCAGACTGTTTGCTGTGGAGAAATCCATCTGCTCCGTTAAATCTAAGTGATGATATTGCGTATATTTACTCTCAGGTGCTTTTAGTGAATCATAGTTATCTCTAAATAGATTCCGTTTTATTTTAGACATTGATCTAACTTCATGATTTCGTTACTTGTTAACTGATTTATTTACTTATTAAAATGAGGCACAAAGTACTGTCGGGAAGGCACTGAAATCAGATTCATTATATTTTAATTATTTTCAAGAGCACAGTGGATATAAATTTTACTGTTAATTAACATGATGCGATCTGCTACCACAGTTACAATATTTTGTTTGCCTCGCAGTCATTTATCTCTGGCATCTCTCAAATAAAATATGGCGAGATTCTGTTGAGCGAGTTTCGACTTTATGAACGTAACCAACACTAGTATCCGTGGGGTAGAATTACTCATTTCATAAGCCCATTAGCACACATGAAATCATAATAAAGGTTATGAAATCTATTCATCATATTTCACGAATGACGAG
This sequence comes from Acheta domesticus, assembly GCA_031308135.1. Classification (NCBI taxonomy): domain Eukaryota; kingdom Metazoa; phylum Arthropoda; class Insecta; order Orthoptera; family Gryllidae; genus Acheta; species Acheta domesticus. The sequence continues at coordinate 35,012,551 of JAHLJT010005437.1, read as the reverse complement.
TAGTAAATTAATACTAGTTATGTCCACGATTAAACACATTGCTCTGGCTGGCTACATCCTGCGAGATAAAAATGTATACTCTAAATAGTAACTTACAAAAATAGGAAAATTTAATTTATTAAAAAGCCTCCAGAATATATTGTTTGTGTTGTCGCGCGTCGCTAGCGTAAAAGGTTTATTAATCCAGTACTCCACATGCCGGTTAAATGACATTTTTTATTATCAGAAATTATCGATTTTGTTGTGTTATTAAAAATGTTGAAGGAGATCTATGTTTTCTTTTTTTTCACTCAATCCGATTATGTACTACGTATATCGAATGATTTTTCTGTTTCATTCCTCGTAACCGGTTTATGTTTTAATATTGAAATAAATGACAGTATGCTCATAATTTCTTTCTCTTAGATGTAAAGGCCTAGCCAGGATGTTCCTGTATTTTTATTTAATGTAGACTTCAGCTTCAAGTACATATTCTGCCTACGAACGACTTTTGAATTTATTCTCTGCGGTCTCAGTTTATCAAAAAATAATTTTTAGACCTTTGTAGAACGAATAGGCATTTTAGGTGTTTCATACGTTCCCACTTGTTCCCATTTCAGGTTAACGTTTTCACGCCTGATACACTAACAGCAAAGACAAAGGACCCAGGTCCCTTTGACTTACATTTCCATTTTAGATAAAATGAATGTAGCGTTCATTTATAACACAAAAGAAGCGCTCCACTGAATCAGCAAGGCCAAACACGAATAGTGCCACCGTGTTTCATTTATAAACGTATTTCTCCAAAATAATTGCGTTTTCATGGTACGCATGAAGCAATCCAACAAAGTTATTACATACTTTGATCGCCCATGAGGAAACACGGGCGTGTAAAGGCACTTGGAAATGAATATTCCTGAATCGATACGTCGTTGGTGCCTTTTTCTGATGGGATCTCTTTGAAAGTCACTCGCTTCGGTGCAAGTTTGGGAGGGAAAATTTAGGCTGAGAAAGACAGCTGAAATTTACGTCAAAATTCATGCAATATTCTTATACCCAAAAGTATTGAAGTCGCTCCAAGACGCGTGTTGACCAGTTTGATTCCTAGTTAACATCCAGTATTCCAGAGAGTATAAGAAGGGATACTGAGATGGCATTTTTCTTCTGTACAGTGAATCCTTCCCCCAACAAAACGCCCATATAAATGTAAATAGAGCATAAACACAATAGAAATTATATTTAAAACGTTTAAGTCCAAGTGTGTCATTGCGACCTATTTTTCAACACGATAGTCGTGCGACCAACAGTCGGTTAAGACATTTTTTTAAATAGTGCAATGATGGTTATTAACAATTCAATGTTAAAACACTATTTCTGTTTTCCTCCTTTCTTCACTTTACCATTTCTGCCGACCGAGACACGACACGTCACATCACGTCACGACCGAGACACGTCACGTCACGTCACGTCACGTGCGCCAATGTGAGCAGGATTTGACAACACTATCGTGGGTGTCACATGTGTATTATACTTCGGTTTTTTATAACGTGCCGCGCCAAGGCCTCTCTTCATGATGGAGTGTGTTACGACATTTCGCGGTTTTCTCGGTCGTGCGCTAGATGTCGCATATCGCAAGCGGTACTTGATACGGTCATAATCATGTGGCATCTAGCGGCACGACCGAGAAAGACGCCTAAAAGCCGTTCGTATTTTATATCGTGAAGTCAGGCCTTGGACGCACCAAGTTATAAAACCGAAGTAAAAATAACATGTATTCATTTAAAAAAAGCGATAATTTCGATCCCCATACATACCCTAGTAGTTTGTAACATTAATTCTCAGACATTCTGTAGAGGATGAATTGAAAATTGCGCACCTGTACATCACCCGGCCGTGACAATGGGATTGTGCACAGTTGCAAAGAATAACCGCGTGTGATCCTGCTCCGTTTTCAAGATACTACTCCGGCACTTACCTTGAATCGATCGTTTGATTGATTTGAGACGCGTGAACTGCTAATGTTTTTCATTAGTCACGTAAGTATAGTGCATGTTTTTCTATCGTGGAATGCTGGCGATGCACTTCTGCCACTAGATGGCGAGATTTCAGCGCCCTCCTAGTAGTCGACTTAGAAGGTTTTCTTCAAGTAGGTATTTCCCACCAATTTGGCACTGCCCCAGCCGGAACAAGCTGTAAACTCCCGACTGGTCTCCCGACATGTGTAGTAATGTAGTGCATGTTAGTGTAAGCGTGCGTAAGAAAGGGGGTGAGGCTAGCACAGGGAAGAGGAAGGAAAAATTGCGATCGTTCCGTATCCTGTTTGTTAGGGTACTACTCCGGCATTCGCTTGGCGTTGATCGGGGAAACCACGAAAAAATAGTATGAGAACAGCCGGTGGCTGGAATTCTCCTCCAGCGGATGTAGCTAATGTTATTCCACCGACACCGTCGAGACTCGACCCATAGAAGCTGCCGGTCAGAAGCTGGTTGCTTTGAACGTTTGAAGCAGGAAATCGGCAAATGGCGTGCTATTGGGTGGGTCTCGACTATCACGTGTATTTATTTGCAGCGAATAAGGCAGTAAACTGTACAGTCAATTCAAAACTTCTCTTCCACGCCGCCAAAGATACTGGATTGATTAAAATTTGCCCTGACAATACTTTATATTGAAAACAGAGTTGACTAGCATAAGCTGGACACGTGCAAATATTTTGCACTTTGTACGGTCTGGTCTCGTAATTGACATAACGAATCACAATGCTCCGAGGAAAAATCCTGATGTTGCTAACATTTCATGCATTAACGATTGGAAACTTACTCTCTAGAATTTTACATCACATAATAACAAATAGTCAATTTAATGTGACATAGAATTCGAGATTCTGCAAGCAACAAATTGTTTCCCCACTATTAATAATTATTCGTTGAAACCCAGGCAAATATCTGTGTGTGCCATGTGTAGTTCCACCGAAGAAAAACTGGTAGAAATAAGTAAAATACAGTGTGCTAGGAGTCAACTTGTAAGCGAGAAACTTTGCTCATTAGGAGTTCCACTGTTTTCTCTTTGCTTCATTTCCCGCTCTCCGCAGATGTTTCTTGGATATCACAAGAGAGGCTCCTACTGACTTCTGCCCTTTACAGTTCTTGATGTGAGTCTTGCGGGAAAGGAACACTTGGTTAAGTTTCATATATAGGTGCTTCGAAATTTGCTTGGTAAAAGTTCACGAGATTTGATATCAATGGCCCCCTTTAACATTGCCGTATTTTCACATGAATCTGTTCTTTATGTGCTTTTATGTCTACATGTCAAAACAACCGAAGTGAAACGACTAGGAATCTCCAATACCACTGTACCCTATATATTATAAGTATTCGGATTTGGGCAAATATTAATAAAATCGATTCCAATTTTAATTTTAATTCTTCTTCTGTAAAGTTGGTTCTAAATTAAATACTTCAATTTTAAGGAAAGGAAAAGGAAGTAATTTCATGTATTGAAAAATATGTTAACACAGTTTTAGGCATCTGGCACTTTAAAAAATGTGTAGAATGGAAGAAATTACCATAAAGCTTGGCCATAAAGCTTTATAGTTCTTTGAGGCTTTAACTTTATATGAAAAAAGTAAGAAGTGGATAACCTTGAAAGTATATTTACATTATTAGAACCTACATCCAAGATTAGTGGAAGATACTCGTATATTAACATAGGACTACTTATAAGCATTACATTAATGAAGTTGAGTTGAGAAGTATGTAGTACGTATACTACAAAATCGGGGGTTAGAATTCTGTCATTTTTTTTCAATTTTGTTTTACCACAGAACAACAATAATAATAATAATAATAATAATACTAACACACATAACAACAACAATAAATATGAGATGACTAATTACCAACTATATAAGAAAGAATTCTAATTAATAAAATTAATGGTAATACATTAAATTAGGGAATAAATGTGCACATTCCGTAAACAAAGCACATATTATCTGCAAGCATAATCATTCTCCTTCTAAACTCAAAATTATGTTCAAGTTTCAAAGTTGTATAAAAGATTCTCTGGACCGATTCCTCAAAGAAAAGACATAAGAGAACAAGAGAATTGAGGTCGTTCGCGCGCGATCTTTCTTTCAAGGAATTAAACATTTACCGCCAATGGAACTCTACGGCGCGGCTGGGCCATTCAATCTGTAAGGGTGGCGACGGAGAGTAGCGGGGGGCCGGAATGGGGGACAATTTTCCGGCGGGGGGACGGATGCGGGGGGCCGGAAGCTGGCGGGAAGCGGAACCGGAAATCGATCGGCATCGACGGGAAACCACGCGCCGGCAGCGCTTGCCGCGGCCAAAGGAGAAACTACACGGGCGCCGATGAACTTTTGTCGACATTTTAATGCGTAGAAGCAACGAGAATAACTAGAAACAAATGTATCGTTATTGTTGTAACAGGTTATTTAAAAATAGAATAATCAATAGTGCATCATCGTAATTGTGTAATTATAATAAATACTCTATACGAAACGCACGTACTTCTAGTATTTTAATCATTTATTACAGAACTCATTGGGCGAATCTACGTAAATCAGTACTCCAAAATATTTTATTCGTAACATTATCTAAGATCATATCGTTCATAAGACGTATATAGTCAATAAAGGAACCAATATTGGATTCCTTGCTCATTAACAAAAGATTGAATTCTTTGAAGATTGAATAAAAATTCAAATTTAATTTAAACGAGAAAATTATCTTCAGTACTTCTAATTTCAGTTTGGAAATAGGAAGAATTTTTTGTTGGGAGAGAAAAGTGCAACTAATTAGAGTGTAAGCCCTTGGTCCTTAATGCCTCCAGGACGTAAATTCGTCTCTTCTGTTTGAATTGCAGAATGTCTCTCATTGGCTATCACAACATGCATTTCAAGTCAAGAGGGAATTTGTATTTAATTGTTTAAAAGAATTGCTCATTACCACAAGCAAATGATTCATTCTTAATATTTCGCATCACGGCATTTTGCCAAACCACAGAAAGAATTTTATTAAGTTCAGTTGTAATGAGTTTCCCCTTTTATTCCTTCAGCAAACATTTTCTGTCCCAGTAATTCGCTTTAAAACATTACCTAATGAAAAGAGCATAGATACATCTATTATTCACTGGCATATAAAAGTCATGATTCAGAGGTGGTACTGTCAAGGTTGCGTAATACGAACTCAGAATTAAAAAGTGAAATACAAATTTGATACTCGATTTCGAACTCCAAAGAATCAGAAAGATTTAACTCCAAAGTATTTGCAAAGATTTAAAGTTGAATTTTATCACTCCTGTTGCGTCATTATTTCACACCCGACTTAGAATTATCACTAACTTGCGTTCCCGTGTGAGAACTCTCGCATGCTATACCTCACACTCTTCCTTGTTTTCCCATTTCCATATTAAACCTGTTATGTTCCCAAAATGAACGAAAGTCGTCATCATAACAATTTATTTATTCTTGCAACCAACATATTTACAAATATCCACAAAACCTAACAGGAGCCATTCCTTGTCGGTTGGCCTTAACGCCAAAGTCCGTGTCCCACCAGCGCGTCCCTTTGCACAGTTCTGTAACATTCCTTCTCCTGGACGCAGGCTCTCTCCAGCGACTCCACTGCGCTGTTTCCCCGTTGTGCCGCGGTGCTCCTCAGACCTGCTACTGCCTGACTGCCTGCTGCCTGCTGCCTGCTGCCTGCTGCCTGCCTGCCTGCTGCCTAGCGGCCGACTGCCTGCCTGCCTGCCTGCCTGCCTGACTTCTGACTGCATGCTGCCTGCTGCCGACTGCCTGCCTGACTGACTTCCAACTGCCGACTGCGTGACTGAACTCTCGGGGTCTCGACCGGCTCCATTTAAGGGCCGGCGTCCGACGGCGAGACTCGCTTCCTGGCTTGAGTCCGCCGAACCGTGGCTGCAGCCCGTTGCTTGCCGCCGCCGGCTCCGCCAGGGCGCGCTGCCTAGATGTTAGCGCGCCACATACAAAGTTTATGTACCGCCGGGACCAGGCGCGACATAACAAAACCTGTAATATATAGTTTTCTTCAAGTCCCTCTTATCCTCCGTCACTTGTTCTATATGTCACCTTATAATTGATAAGAAATTTAACACACCCTTTTCAATACAAACTATTCTTATTTTAACTTTATTATCGAGCAAAGAGGTTCACCCGTGTAATTCAATCGCATAGAATACCAAGTAATTAGTAATTTAACATTCAGGTCAGATTCAACAGGCTCGGAACAGATGGGGTAGAATCTAGAAGCGCTGAATTACCAAAATGTAATAGAACGTGCAAGAAGATCTCATCTTGTAGATTACGGAGTGAGAAACGTTTCGTTGAGGCCTTTGGCCGCAGAATTTTAGTTTTTAAGGCACTAGAACGCTTCGTTTAGGAGTTATTTGACGATATACATTCAAGAATTCTGATGTACGCTTGCGGGTTGCATCTTTGCATTAATTTTTAGCCGCGTTTTGAACACAAATCCTTAATATTATTAAAGTCAAGTGCAATTCGTCTCGTCTCCGTGAAATTCTCTTTCTTTAGACACCTCATTTATAAAGATTGGTTGCGTGTGAGAGCCGTAAAGGAAAGGTATACTTCTGAAATAATAAAGGAGACGATTGAATCGTCATTACAATTGAATTAGCATTTCGGAACCTTCTATCATTAATCAATGGGTAGATGGATTATATGGGTCGATTTATAAAAAATGAAGCAGGAATTTTGTAGGAGTGAATTAATATTTATTGGTAAAGGTGAGTATTTATTAGTGAAGGCCTCAAACCTTGGACTTCCTGGTCGACTTAGTTGTAAAGATAACCATGTTGTCGCTGAATTATTGCACCAGGTATTATCGTCGGAATAGTTGCGAAACTAAAATTCTTAATAATTCGATTAAGTATTCATTAAGGAAAGACCATTAAGTAAGATGTTCAATATTTATTAATTCATAGTCGTCAGTTTATTCCACATTATTGAATGCAAGTTAACTTAGGGTAGTACTGAAGATGATATAGCCACAAGATCTCAGCTGAATTTACTCAGTGTTGTTTATTCAACTTTTATTTAATTATTTGAAAAATTATTAATAATTACTACTTTTATAAATAATTTCTGAAAAATTAACAATTTTTATGGCATTAATATCACTTATTTCTCTCCTCTGTATGAACAGTTATTGTATTACATTGCTCTGCAGCTCATTCCAGATGACATTAAACAAGGACCTTTACATGCAAGTTAAAATACCGAGTAAAATCATTTTTGTTTCCCAACGTAGTTTGTACAATTAGAGACAATATCGAGAACCAAAACTGAAGACATATATTTTATAATAATTACTTTAATGCATTATTTGTTAATTTTCTATTTTTGTAACTCTAAAATATCGAATAGGACCTAGTAATGTTGTAAGGCAACTACTGTACAGAATATGTCTAAATAGCCTCTGAATCAATGACGGCCCCTCTCGATTTGGTTTCTCGTTCCGTTTCTCTCAATCCATATATTAAATGGTGAGATGCTCCTAGTCACTGCTTCTGAATAAAAGTGGACATTGTATCTAAGTGGTATCGTAGTAGCAGTACCTGACATTGCCCCTCCCAACCCTACACTTACGACAATTTTTACAGTTTTTAAAATTAAATTTAAAAATCTAGAGCTATTTACAACTGTCACTCCGCCTCTCTGCCAATCTGCAAATCGACTTCCTGTATTCGTTCCGTCCCATTTACATCGTGTGAAATATACTCGGATCATAGTTGTGCATCATTTCACTTCCCTCGTCGCTTGTGATGCAAAATCACGAACACTGTACACAAACACTAGAAGGGGTTTCTGCAGCGCCAGCCAGTCATTTGCGTGTGAATGCGGGGCCTATCCGCGTTGTTTGTGTAAGTTAATTTAGCATCCCTTAATCGGAAATTCAATGAGCCTGGAAGTGCGGAACGATGTCGCCCCGCCCCCCGCCGACATGGTGTCTGCTACTGTGTCGACTATCGATAACATTTCATGCTATCGAATCGTTTAATGAGTTATGTATCGAAATATCTTCTTAAAACCCAGAAAGTGATTTATTTTTACAATAATTGTATTTGTTCAAAGAATTGGTCGACCCCACCGGGATTCGAACCTGGCCCTTCATGTTTACGTCTCAGCTGCTCTGATCACTAAGGTACCAAGTCAACCAACGCATTAAACAGTTTTCATGAGCGCACTATCGCTCCTTGTATGTGTGCATATAATAATGTATATATAATAGCATCCCTTAATCGAAAATTCAATGAGCCTGGAGTGCTGAACAATTTATACAATCGTTATTTATGATAGAGTGGCAAAAGTGACATTTTATTTTTGGAATAGGAAATGCTGCGACAGGATACTGACAGGCGGAGTAATGCAATCCTACGAACAAAACTTTCAAACTTGTGTCATACTCTACTTTTAGGCAGCATCAATGACTTTCATTTTATTTTGAATCAATTATGCAAATCACTTAAGGTCAGTAGTAGCTGATGCGGTCAGACGAAACTTTTTTCTTTGTTTCATTCACAGATTTATCTGAACACTTGAGCGTCTTCTCACTTGTAAGCCCCTTTCTAAACAATTAAAATTTTTGCAATCTACGCAAGACCTGAAGAGCCACTTTTACTAGTGTCTGTATAAAATCAGTATTTTGTTGCTCGTAACTTTAATGATTTCACAACTATTATTAAAATCATTACTAATGTTTAAAAAAATCTGGATTCTATGTCCTTTTTCCGTTCAGTCAGGACTGCCTTTCGGGTTGACCCGAACCCCTTCACGTCTGCCACCTATCGGCACGTAAGAGACCTAACAGGGAATCCTGTGATCGCTACCATTTTCCATGTGCTCCTACGAGGATCATGCGGAAGTAGCCCCCCGGATCACACCAAGGTAACTGAAGGCCCAGGTGGTCAGTTATACCTACAGTCGAGGTAGACCTCGGACCCAGCCAGGGTCTCATAAGGCCGAGGTGGTCAGTTACTCGTTTACTTAAGACCACGGTGGTCAGGTACGCTTATGGCCGAGGTAGCCCTCGGCCCCCGTCAGTCACTTAAGGCCAATGTGGTCATTTACGCTTATGGCCAAGGTAGCCCTCGGACCCACCTAGGTAACGTATGGGCCAGGTGCTTAATTAGGGCCGAGGTAGCCCTCGGTCCCATCTCGTTTACTTAAGGCCGAGGTGGGTCCGGTCACGCTGATGGCCGAAGTAGTCCCAGACCCAAATAGGTAAAAATAGGCCGAAGTTGTCAGTTATGCTTATGGACGATGTAATCCTCGGATCCACCTCCGTCATTTAATGTCGAGGTGGTCAGGTACGTTTATAGCTGAAGTACCCCTCGGACTCACCTCGGTCACTTAATTATATTAGTGTAATATCTATATTATCTAAAAAGTTACTTCCGCTCAAGATCAAACATTGAATATGGTGTTCCTTGAGATTGTAGATGGTATCAGAATCATTTATTAATGTGATTAGGTTAAAAGCATGAAAACGTGATCTCGTTTGTAAATAGCAAGGAAGACAAGGAACAAGGAACTTTTAGTATCCTTGTGGTTGCTTCCTCAGCAAAATAATATAATTAAATTAATTTGACATAACAACTTACTAACTGGCTTCAGTAGTAAGTAGAAGTGGTACACTTGGTACACTTTTATTGGCAGTTCCTTCATCGACTACATCAATTAGTTGTGAATGTATTAGTGGAAGCCCGGAAAGAAGCTGTTATTGCCCGTACTGGGTATTATTTTGTAATACGTCATCTCTTTATTCATTATCGTTCATACGCATTAATAATAACACATGGACACATAAATTAATAAATTGACGAATTGGTATTTGCGAAGGGGTGTCTTCCATACAGTTTCTCCTAAAAAAACAAAAAACAACCTTGTGCGCGTGTGTTTATGTGCCTTTGATCATTTGTCTAAATTGCAAAAGACGCTGGTGGTAGAACTCCCTTCACGTCTCAGGCATTCTTCTTTTGTTACATTATTCAGTTAAAAATACATCAACCTGGATGCTTCAAGATAATATTCTAATATATTCCTGAGTGTGTGTGTGTGTGTGCGAGAGAGAGAAAGAGAGAGGGAGAGAGAGAGAGAGAGAGAGAAAGAGAGATATGCGAATGGCTGTTCAACCTGATATTAAAATATAGCAGAGGTGGAAGTCACCACTCATTGTAAAGGTTATTAAAAAGTAGTTAACTAGGAAAATAAAAACACAGTTCAAATTGAATTAACAATATCAAATGAGTATGATTGAATAACAATACATTCCAGTGACGTTTTCGAGAGAAACTATCAGATTCAAACCTTCAGGAGTGTGCTTGAAGCTCGTTGCCGAACCCAGAAACAAGCGTCCCTGAACAAATTGTGCAGAGGAAGCAATAAAAAGTAGATCATTCTGCATCCACTTGAACACCTAGGAAGAACTAAGTATTATTTCGACGCGCTGAATCCGATGCCAGAATTGCGCCACCAGCCTCCAGTGTTTGTAAATCGCGAAAAAACACCATGAAATTAAAAATTTACAATTTAACAGTGGTTTTCTCGATATTTAAAAAAAATTGGAGAGTGACATTGTGCGTTGACATACATAGAGAACATGTCTGAAGGTCTTTGGGTCTGACAACAATTCCGAAAACAAAAGATAGCAATTTCATGTTTTTTTCGCGACTTAAAAAAACTGGAGGGTGATGGCGCAATTCTAGCTTCAGATTCGCATTCAGCGCGACGACATGCATAGAGAAACATGTCAAGTCTTTCGGTCTGACAAAATTTTTCATTTTGTTTACCTGTGTATTTGTTGAAAGAAAAGCATCAAAATTAGGAAGACGTAAATGCGAAAACGCACATTCGAAGCTTGATGGTTTGTTTTTTGACATCTGTTGCGAATAACTAAAAACAAAGCGGCCTAGAGCATCAAAAACTAGTTATATGGTCCTTGGTCACTAGGTCTCTCATGCGTCATTATCTAAAAAATTTTATCTTTAAGGACTTACTACATTTCGCGTATTTTGGCTTTCCCAGGCACTCTCTAACTTTGGTATGAGTGTTTAGAGACAACATTACTTAAATTCTGTTTCTAAATTGAATGAAAGTTTTATTATCATCTTACCGGGAGAGATGGCTTAGTGCATCAAGTGATGTGACTGCAGTCACTCTGAGCGGGAGGTCCTAGGTTCGAGTCCTGACGGTGCCAAACAAATGCACGTTTGTGTGTATATGTGTACGTGTGTGTTTGTGTATATATATATATATATATATATATATATATATATATATATTCGTGTTTGAATTTATTTGTTTGAATTGCGTGTGTTTGTGTGTTGGTATACGCAAGCGTGTTTACATGTTTGAGTATATCTGTGTACGTGTGTTCGTATATGTATGTTTGTGTTTGAATTCATTTGCTTGAATAGCGTGTGTTTGTATGGTGGTTTACGTAATCGTGTATACATGTTTGAGTATATCTGTGGTGTGTGTTTGTGTTCTTGTATACATATGAGTGTATGTATGTACTTGTATTATCTGTGTTTGAACTACCTGAGTTTGTGTACGTGTGCGTGTATAAGTGTTTGTGTGGATCTGTGTTGTGTGTGTTTGTGTACGTATGTTTGTATTTAATTGTGTTTGATTTGCGTGTGCGTGTGTGTGTGTTCGCAGGCGGTGCGCATCACAGGCAGCCGCGCCGCTGCCCCTGCCCCGCCCCGCCCACCTATCGATCGGGCGCCTCGCCTCGCACGCCTTCGCTGCGGCACCGGCCGCCCCTCCCCCTCCCCTCCCCACCCCTCCCCCCTCCACTCTTCCGCAACCCCCTCCCCCCTCCACCGCTTCGCCACCGCCTCTCGCCGCGGGCACCGCCCACCGCGCCCCGCAACAGGCCACAACACACACACACACACACGCGCGCGCGGACAGCTTGTGATGTCTCAATACCCTTCTTTCAAGCGATCGGCCCCCGCCCCCACTCCCAAATAAAGCTGCATTACGGCATAAAGCGATCCAACTGGCGTATGAAACACAAGTGATGATGATGGATTGCCGATGATAATAAGCCGAGCCTGGTGTGAAAAAATCACATGTTTTGATATGCAATTGACATGTTTCCTTCGGTTCACTACAAAGTAACAGGCAAAGATGGCTTAGAGTAAAAATTGTCACTGCAGTGCCTCTGATCGGGAGATCCTATGGTTCGAGATCCGACGGTGGCAAGATTTTAAATTACATTACTGCATAACTAGGTCGAATTCAGTCGCTGTCTCGAGGAGAATTCTAGCGACCGGCTGCTCCGATCGGTGGTTTTCCGTTCTTTCTTCAATCAAAATCAGGCGAGTGTTGGAGTAATACCCTTACAAACGGGCCACGGACCGCGCTCGGTCTTTCTTTCTTCTTTGTCTTTTCCTCGCCTTTCTTACACACACTTATACTCACATGCACTTCTCTACCACACATGCTGGGAGGCTAGTTGGGAGCTTAGAGCTCGTCCCAACAGGCGCGGTGCCCCCCCTGATGGGAGATACTTGATGGGGGAAACTCCGCTAACCAAAATGTAGATCGGCACCGGATCTCACCATCCAGCGCGGAAGATCGCCATCTCCCAAAAAGATAAATCATGCACTACACTTACGGGACGTATGGCCTCATCTGTTGACACGCCAGGAATAATCATTCATCAAGCGGTGATGTATTGCCTCTGACAACAAGCTAAGCCAGATGCGAAAAATCACATGTTTTAATATGCAATTGACGTTTCCTTCAGATCACCACGAAGTACACACATGCGAACAGTGCCGGGTTTGTAAGTAGTGACGAACTCAATAAGAGAATGTATTCGGCTCACGGAATCCAAGAGAAGGAATAACACAATCAAATATTTGTGTTTTTCAGTCAAAATCGAAACTCATTGTGTTTGAATTCCTGGGAATGCAAGTTAAAAGGCTTAATAGTTCTTTTGAATTTCTGCGCGCATTGTAAATCAGTAATAAAAATAATATAATAATAATAATATTTTCTCGTGAGGAGATAGGAAGCCTATAGTCAATATTTGTATTCAACCATTATATGTGTAATTATGAAGGGTAATTGAACTCGGCGGCGTTGTCACCCGACCAGGAACCCCTTAAGTCTCAAATTCCCTTAACCTTAGTGCCTTCACGTAGTTAACGAACTCTGCTGGAAACGCCGGTTTTGAGGTAGTGACCTTTCAATAGAACCATCCCAGCATTTGCTTGGATGACCGAGGGAAACTACGGAAACCCCGGTCAGGATGGCTGGCACTGGGATTAATCCCGGGCCTCCGGAATGCAAAGACAGCGCGCTACGCCCTGAGCCACTTCGCTCGCACAAACATACACATAGGGGACAGGTGTGGCGTCATAATAGTCGCCTTGTAGAAAATTAGTCGTGCATTTCAGAGTGTCGAAATGCATATGGGAAATAGTTGCGGGCGCGTGCTGAAGGGACCCTTCGCAAGACAAAAGTGCTTTATTTGGGTGACGAGAAAACATCAAGACGTGCGCTGCCATGGGGGCAAGTTTGTGAACCCCGGGGACATTCTGGCCGGCAGACTGGCCAGAAGGTATATAAGACGGCACGGACGGAAACACTTTCTTCTTCTGGTCTTGGGCTCGTCCGTAGGTCTTCGTGGGTGGTGCGGCTAGAGGCACGTCGATGTGCTGGCTACGGAGGCAAAGGGAGGAAGCCGGAATGCGTCGTGACGTGAGGCAAGTGGTCGTGGTGACTAGTAAATGTTCCTTCTAGTAACGGTTGGTTATAAAATCCATTGTAAATTTTGGAAATAGGAGTTTGAATGTCGGTGCACATTGTGAATAAATATTCAATATTTACAACCGTTCACGTCTGTGTATTCTTGTAATGGCCCCGGCTATGATGCCACACAAGCTGCTTGTTGTGTCTCGATACCCTTCTTTCAAATGTTCGGGCCAATGAACCGGTAACAGCGCATAATGAAATTTAAGTATCTCATTAAACGCAACGTTCAATGGAGGGAGAGAAATGGCCAGAAAATTGGGGAGAAACAGAAAATGGGTTGTTGATAATCTAGTTACACTAAGGGATAGTGTAATGGTGAAAATGGTTCCAGGAGTTTAATGTTTGAAAGAACTTAATTCCTGGGAAGGTCACAACGTAATCTAAGGGAACAGAGAACTTGTGACTAGCCTTTGTTGAGCGTTCAACATCCCTGAAGCGCCACTAGGTCGTAAAGCGATGTAATAATTAGCACATAAAACACGATATTTAAAGAGAGAAGGAAAGCGATTAATGATGATAATCTGAATGGGAATTGTGATAATTAAAAATGAAAATGAAGATGTTAATGCATTTAAGATGGCATTTCCCTGACCGTGATGGTAGCATAACGATGGGAGTTCCATATCTAAGCTTTTATGCTGTTGCTTGTATGATGACGGTGCCTGCGTGTAAAAGGTAGTTGGATAACAACGACGTTTGCACGTCGACGATGGAAAATTTGGTAGCATTCGAATGATAGCAGTGGCATGAAATCGTGACATGCCAATGGTGGGAGCAAGAAAATGGGATAAACAAAACAAAAAGCTGTCGCTCTGGGAGAATGTCAAACTCTCTGAGTTCTAGACTTCAATGCGCTCAGGAACTGAAAGGGTTTACGAAACATCAATACCCCACGTGCTTAGAAGTTGTCCTGGTTGAGGCGGTGCCTGCATGAGAAAAACCCCTCTAGTTGACTCTAGGTCGGCGCTAGGTCTCTCCATCCAGCGGGAGAAGTTCACAACCAACCCGGTGAAAAACTTGTACTACACTTGCGGGACTGATCATCTTATCAGTGGTCGCGCCGGAAAACACGAAATAATCATTCAATCAATACCGCACATTTGCTTCAGAACACTTATTACTGTTCCACATAATACTGATTGTGTTCAATATAATTTTCCCAAAATTCTCTGTTTCAATAAGCACCTCGCAAACTCGAGACCAATATTGGCAGGAATCCCACAAGCTTCCCATCATCTGATATCCCGGTATTCAACAGAATCCACAGCACAGTTTGGAGATGACCCATCGTAAACTGTTCCAGTCTAACACTAAATTCAAGTACATTAAGAAACAAAATACAACAATATTTAACGCTAGATTACCGCGGAAACAAATTGAAAATTAAATTAAATCCTTAAGGAGTTTTTTTTTATTTCAACACGTATTTCGCCCAAAATAAATACCATCTCATAGACGTCTCAGAACAAATAAGGGATCAAAGTGGATAATAACCATGGAAACAGAATAAAAACATACAAAAGTTACAACAATTTTATCATTTAACTCATTGATAATATGATTGGTCATTTGAGGGCCAGAACAAATTATAATTAAAAAGACGTGGTCGCAAGAACTCGCAACAATTCCCACAGGTGATAACGTAAATTAACGAGGAAATTTGTTTACATTAAAAAGGAAATGTAGCTGGAAATATCCCAATGGAATTTATTGGTTATTGTTTATTAAATGAAAAGTTCAGTTGAGCCTGAATAGAAAAAATTAAATAAATATTAGTGAATTATTAAACTAAAAACCAGTTCAAAGGATATTCATTTCAATAATGAATAAAAGAATTTTAAAATGCAAACTCCAAACCCTCTTTTCTTGAAGCATTCATATGACTTGTGTAAGAGTCTTAAAAGAAAAGAAGTTTGGAAAAGCGAACGAAGGGAGATGAAATGTATGGGTGATTGTATTCGAATGAATAAAACGATGCTTAATATCTTCACATGACAAAAGATAATGGTCAGACGAAGAGTGGGACGATAATTGCTGTAACAAAGATT
>JAHLJT010005437.1:34889184-34985880 GCA_031308135.1 Acheta domesticus | reverse complement strand
AACACACACGTACACATATACACACAAACGTGCATTTTGTTTGGCACCGTCAGGACTCGAACCTAGGACCTCCCGGTCAGAGTGACTGCAGTCACATCAGTTGATGCACTGAGCCATCTCTCCCGGGAAGATGATAAAAAAACTTTCATTCAATTTAGAAATAGAATTTAATAATGTTGTCTCTAAACACTCATACCAAAGTTAGAGAGTGCCTGTGAAAGCCAAAATCCGCGAAATGTAGTAAGTCCTTTAAAGATAACATTTTGTAATAATAACTCATGAGAGACCTAGTGACCAAGAACCATAGAACTAGTTTTTGATGCTCTAGGGCGCTTTTTTTTAGTTATTCGCAACAGATGTCAAAAAACATTACCATCAAAGCTTCGAATGTGCGTTTTCGCATTTACGTCTTCCTAATTTTGATGCATTTCTTTCAACAAATACACAGGCAAACAACATGAAAAATTTTGTCAGAACCGAAAGACTCACATGTTTCTCTATGTATGTCGACGCGCTGAATGCCAATCTGAAGCCAGAATTGCGCCACCACCCTCCAGTTTTTTTAAGTCGCGAAAAAAAACATGAAATTGTATCTTTGTTTTCGGAATTGTTGTCAGACCCAAAGACTTCAGACATGTTTCTCTATGTATGTCAACGCACAATGTCACTCTCCAATTTTTTTAAATATCGAGAAACCACTGTTAAATTGTAAACTTTTAATTTCATAGTGTTTTTTCTCGATTTACAAAACATTGGAGGGTGGTGGCGCATTTCCGGCATCGGATTCGGATTCAGCGCGTCGAGATAATACTTAGTTCTTCCGAGGTGCTCAAGTGGATGCAGAATGATCCACTTTTTATTGCTTCCTCTGCACAATTTGTTCAGGGACGCTTGTTTCTGGGTTCGGCAACGAGCTTCAAGCACACTCCTGAAGGTATGAATCTGATAGTTTCTCTCGAAAACGTCAATGGAATGTATTGTTATTCAATCAAACAGTCGATTCTCATTTGATATTGTTAATTCAATTGAAGTGTGTTTTTATTTTCCTAGTTAACTACTTTTTAATAACCTTTACAATGAGTGGTGACTTCCACTTCTGCTATATTTTAATATCAGGTTGAACAGCCATTCGCATATCTCTCTCTCTCTCTTTCTCTCTCTCCCTCTCTCTTTCTCTCTCTCCCCTCTCTCTTTCTCTCTCTCCCTCTCTCTTTCTCCCTCTCGCACACACACACACACACAGGAATATATTAGAATATTATCTTGAAGCATCCAGGTTGATGTATTTTTAACTCAATAATGTAACAAAAGAAGAATGCCTGAGGACGTGAAGGGAGTACTACCATAGCGTCTTTTGCAATTTAGACAACCGATCAATGACACATAAACACACGCACACAAGGTTGTTTTTTGTTTTCTTAGGAGAAACTATATGGAAGACACCCCTCGCAAATACCCAATTCGTCAATTTATTAATTTATGTGTCCATGTGTTATTAATGCGTATGATAGATAATGAATGAAGAGATGACGTATTACAAAATAATACCTAGTACGGGCAATAACAGCTTCTTTCCGGGCTTCCACTAATACATTCACAACTAATTGATGTAGTCGATGAGGGAAATGCCAATAAAAGTGTACCAAGTGTCTCACTTCTACTTACTACTGAAGCCAGTTAGTAAGTTGTTATATCAAATTAACTTAATTATATTTATTTTGCTGAGGAAACAACCACAAGGATACTAAAAAGTTCCTTGTGTTCCTTGCTATTTACGAATGAGATCACGTTTCATGCTTTTAACCTAATCACATTAATAAATGATTCTGATACCTTCTTACAATCTCAAGGAACACATATTCAATGTTTGATCTTGAGCGGAAGTTACTTTTTAGATAATATAGATATTACACAAATATAATTAAGTGACCGAGGTGGGTCCGAGGGGCACTTCCGCTATAAACGTAACTGACCACCTCGACATTAAATGACCGAGGTGGATCCGAGGGTTACATCGTCCATAAGCATAGCTGACAACTTCGGCCTGAATTTACCTAGGTGGGTCCGGGACTACTTCGGCCATCAGCGTGACCGGACCCACCTCGGCCTTAAGTAAACGAGATGGGACCGAGGGCTACCTCGGCCTAATTAAGCACCTGGCCCGTACGTTACCTAGGTGGCTCCGAGGGCTACCTTGGCCATAAGCGAAAATGACCACATCGACCTTAAATGACTGAGGGGGTCCGAGGGCTACCTCGGCCATAAGCGTACCTGACCACCGTGGTCTTAAGTAAACGAGTAACTGACCACCCTCGGCCTTATGAGACCTGGGTGGGTCCGAGGTCTACCTCGACTGTAGGTATAACTGACCACCTGGGCCTTCAGTTACCTTGGTGGATCCGGGGGCTACTTCGGCATGATCCTCGTAGGAGCACATGGAAAATGGTAGCGATCACAGGATTCCCTGTTAGGTCTCTTACGTGCCGATAGGTGGCAGACTTGAAGGGGTTCGGGTCAACCCGAAAGGCAGTCCTGACTGAACGGAAAAGGACATAGAATCCAGATTTTTTTAAACATTAGTAATGATTTTAATAATAGTTGTGAAATCATTAAAGTTACGAGCAACAAAATACTGATTTTATACAGACACTAGTAAAAGTGGCTCTTCAGGTCTTGCGTAGATTGCAAAAAATTTAATTGTTTAGAAAGGGGCTTACAAGTGAGAAGACGCTCAAGTGTTCAGATAAATCTGTGAATGAAACAAAGAAAAAAGTTTCGTCTGACCGCATCAGCTACTACTGACCTTAAGTGATTTGCATAATTGATTCAAAATAAAATGAAAGTCATTGATGCTGCCTAAAAGTAGAGTATGACACAAGTTTGAAAGTTTTGTTCGTAGGATTGCATTACTCCGCCTGTCAGTATCCTGTCGCAGCATTTCCTATTCCAAAAATAAATGTCACTTTTGCCACTCTATCATAAATAATGATTGTATAAATTGTTCAGCACTCCAGGCTCATTGAATTTTCGATTAAGGGATGCTATTATATATACATTATTATATGCACACATACAAGGAGCGATAGTGCGCTCATGAAAACTGTTTAATGCGTTGGTTGACTTGGTACCTTAGTGATCAGAGCAGCTGGGCGTAAACATGAAGGCCCAGGTTCGAATCCCGGTGGGGTCGACCAATTCTTTGAACAAATACAATTATTGTAAAAATAAATCACTTTCTGGGTTTTAAGAAGATATTTCGATACATAACTCATTAAACGATTCGATAGCATGAAATGTTATCGGTAGTCGACACAGTAGCAGACACCATGTCGGCGGGGGGCGGGCGACATCGTTCCGCACTCCAGGCTCATTGAATTTCCGATTAAGGGATGCTAAATTAACTTACACAAACAACGCGGATAGGCCCCGCATTCACACGCAAATGACTGGCTGGCGCTGCAGAAACCCCTTCTAGTGTTGTGTACAGTGTTTGTGATTTTGCATCACAAGCGACGAGGGAAGTGAAATGATGCACAACTATGATCCGAGTATATTTCACACGATGTAAATGGGACGGAACGAAATACAGGAAGTCGATTTGCAGATTGGCAGAGAGGCGGAGTGACAGTTGTAAATAGCTCTAGATTTTTTAAATTTAATTTTAAAAACTGTAAAAATTGTCGTAAGTGTAGGGTTGGGAGGGGGCAATGTCAGGTACTGCTACTACGATACCACTTAGATACAATGTCCACTTTTTATTCAGAAGCAGTGACTAGGAGCATCTCACCATTTAATATATGGATTGAGAGAAACGGAACGAGAAACCAAATCGAGAGGGGCGTCATTGATTCAGAAGCTATTTAGACATATTCTGTACAGTAGTTGCCTTACAACAATTACTAGGTCCTATTCGATATTTTAGAGTTACAAAATAGAAAATTAACAAATAATGCATTAAAGTAATTATTATAAAATATATGTCTTCAGTTTTGGTTCTCGATATTGTCTCTAATTGTACAAAACTACGTTGGGAAACAAAAATGATTTTACTCGGTATTTTAACTTGCATGTAGAGGTCCTTTGTTTAATGTCATCTGGGAATGAGCTGCAGAGCAATGTAATACAATAACTGTTCATACAGAGGAGAGAAATAAGTGATATTAATGCCATAAAAAATTGTTAATTTTTCAGAAATTATTTGTAAAAGTATTAATTATTAATAAATTTTCAAATAATTAAATAAAAGTGAATAACAGTGATCTACTGAGTAAATTCAGATGTGATGATCTTGTGCGATATCATCGTCCGATACTACCCTAAGTTAACTTGGCGATTCAATAATGTGGAGATAAACTGAACGAACCTATGAAATTAATAAGAATATTGAACATCTTACTTAATGGGTTTTCCTTAATGAATACTTAAATAATGCGAACTTATTAAGAATTTAGTTTTCGCAACTATTCGACGATAATACCTGGTGCAATAATTCAGCGACAACATGGTTATCTTTACAACTAAGTCGACCAGAAAGTCCAAAGGTTAGGAGGCCCTCACTAATAAATACTCACCTTTACCAATAAATATTAATTCACTCCTACAAAATTCCTGCTTCAATTTTTTATAAATCGACTCATATAATCCATCTACCGATTGATTAATGATAGAAGGTTCCGAAATGCTAATTCAATTGTAATGACGATTCAATCGTCTCCTTTATTATTTCAGTAGTATACCTTTCCTTTGCGGCTCTCACACGCAACCAATCTTTAAAAATGAGGTGTCTAAAGAAAGAGAATTTCACGGAGACGAGGACGAATTTACTTTAATAATATGAAGGATTTGTTTCAAAACGCGGCTAAATATTAATGCAAGATGCAACCCGCACGTACAGCAGAATTCTTGAATGTATATCGTCAAATAACTCCTAAACGAAGCATTCTAGGGCCTTAAAAACTAAAATTCTTCGGCCAAAGGCCTCAAAGAAACGTTTCTCACTCCGTAATCTACAAGATGAGATCTTCTTGCACGTTCTATTACAGTTTTGGTAATTCAGCGCTTCTAGATTCTACCCCATCTGTTCCGAGCCTGTTGAATCTGAACTGAATGTTAAATTACTAATTACTTGGTATTCTATGCGATTGAATTACACGGGTGAACCTCTTTGCTCGATAATAAAGTTAAATAAGAATAGTTTGTATGAAAAGGGTGTGTTAAATTCTTATCAATTATAAGGTGACATATAGAACAAGTGACGGAGGATAAGAGGGACTTGAAGAAAACTATATATTACAGGTTTTGTTATGTCGCCGCCTGGTCACGGCGTACATAACTTTGTATGTGGCGCGCTAACATCTAGGCAGCGCGCCCTGGCGGGAGCCGGCGGCGGCAGCAACGGGCTGCAGCCACGGTTCGGCGGACTCAAGCCAGGAAGCGAGTCTCGCCGTCGGACGCCGGCCCTTTAAATGGAGCCGGTCGAGACCCCGAGAGTCAGTCACGCAGTCCGGCAGTGGAAGTCAGTCAGGCCAGGCAGTCGGCAGCAGGCAGCAGGCAGTCAGAAGTCAGGCAGGCAGGCAGGCAGGCAGGCAGTCGGCAGCAGGCAGCAGGCAGCAGGCAGCAGGCAGCAGGCAGCAGGCAGCAGGCGTCAGGCAGTAGCGGTCTGAGGAGCACCGCGCACAACGGGGAAACAGCGCAGTGGAGGTCGCTGGAGAGAGCCTGCGTCCAGGAGAGGAATGTTACAGAACTGGTGCAAAGGGACGCGCTGGTGGGACACGGACTTTGGCGTTAAGGCCAACCGACAAGGAAATGGCTCCTGTTAGGTTTTGTGGATATTTGTAATATGTTGGTTGCAAGAATAAATAAATTGTTATGATGACGACTTTCGTTCATTTTGGGAACATAACAGGTTTAATATGGAAATGGGAAACAAGGAAGAGTGTGAGGTATAGCATGCGAGAGTTCTCACACGGGAACGCAGTTAGTGATAATTCTAAGTCGTGTGTGAAATAATGACGCAACAGGAGTGATAAAATTCAACTTTAAATCTTTGCAAATACTTTGGAGTTAAATCTTTCTGATTCTTTGGAGTTCGAAATCGAGTATCAAATTTGTATTTCACTTTTTAATTCTGAGTTCGTATTACGCAACCTTTGACAGTACCACCTCTGAATCATGACTTTTATATGCCAGTGAATAATAGATGTATCTATGCTCTTTTCATTAGGTAATGTTTTAAAGCGAATTACTGGGACAGAAAATGTTTGCTGAAGGAATAAAAGGGGAAACTCATTACAACTGAACTTAATAAAATTCTTTCTGTGGTTTGGCAAAATGCCGTGATGCGAAATATTAAGAATGAATCGTTTGCTTGTGGTAATGAGCAATTCTTTTAAACAATTAAATACAAATTCCCTCTTGACTTGAAATGCATGTTGTGATAGCCAATGAGAGACATTCTGCATTCAAACAGAAGAGACGAATTTACGTCCTGGAGGCATTAAGGACCAAGGGCTTACACTCTAATTAGTTGCACTTTTCTCTCCCAACAAAAAATTCTTCCTATTTCCAAACTGAAATTAGAAGTACTGAAGATAATTTTCTCGTTTAAATTAAATTTGAATTTTATTCAATCTTCAAAGAATTCAATCTTTTGTTAATGAGCAAGGAATCCAATATTGGTTCCTTTATTGACTATATACGTCTTATGAACGATATGATCTTAGATAATGTTACGAATAAAATATTTTGTAGTACTGATTTACGTAGATTCGCCCAATGAGTTCTGTAATAAATGATTAAAATACTAGAAGTACGTGCGTTTCGTATAGAGTATTTATTATAATTACACAATTACGATGAATTGCACTATTGATTATTCTATTTTTAAATAACTGTTACAACAATAACGATACATTTGTTTCTAGTTTATTCTCGTTGCTTCTACGCATTAAAATGTCGACAAAAGTTCATCGGCGCCCGTGTAGTTTCTCCTTTGGCCGCGGCAAGCGCTGCCGGCGCGTGGTTTCCCGTCGATGCCGATCGATTTCCGGTTCCGCTTCCCGCCAGCTTCCGGCCCCCCGCATCCGTCCCCCCGCCGGAAAATTGGTCCCCCATTCCGGCCCCCCGCTACTCTCCGTCGCCACCCTTACAGATTGAATGGCCCAGCCGCGCCGTAGAGTTCCATTGGCGGTAAATGTTTAATTCCTTGAAAGAAAGATCGCGCGCGAACGACCTCAATTCTCTTGTTCTCTTATGTCTTTTCTTTGAGGAATCGGTCCAGAGAATCTTTTATAAACTTTGAAACTTGAACATAATTTTGAGTTTAGAAGGAGAATGATTATGCTTGCAGATAAATATGTGCTTTGTTTACGGAATGTGCACATTTATTCCCTAATTTAATGTATTACCATTAATTTTATTAATTAGAATTCTTTCTTATATAGTTGGTAATTAGTCATCTCATATTTATTGTTGTTGTTATGTGTGTTTTATTATTATTATTATTATTGTTGTTCTGTGGTAAAACAAAATTGAAAAAAAATGACAGAATTCTAACCCCCGATTTTGTAGTATACGTACTACATACTTCTCAACTCAACTTCATTTAATGTAATGCTTATAAGTAGTCCTATGTTAATATACGAGTATCTTCCACTAATCTTGGATGTAGGTTCTAATAATGTAAATATACTTTCAAGGTTATCCACTTCTTACTTTTTTCATATAAAGTTAAAGCCTCAAAGAACTATAAAGCTTTATGTCCAAGCTTTATGGTAATTTCTTCCATTCTACACATTTTTTAAAGTGCCAGATGCCTAAAACTGTGTTAACATATTTTTCAATACATGAAATTACTTCCTTTTCCTTTCCTTAAAAATTGAAGTATTTAATTTAGAACCAACTTTACAGAAGAAGAATTAAAATTAAAATTGGAATCGATTTTATTAATATTTGCCCAAATCCGAATACTTATAATATTATAGGGTACAGTGGTATTGGAGATTCCTAGTCGTTTCACTTTCGGTTGTTTTGACATGTAGACATAAAAGCACATAAAGAACAGATTCATGTGAAAATACGGCAATGTTAAAGGGGGCCATTGATATCAAATCTCGTGAACTTTTACCAAGCAAATTTCGAGGCACCTATATATGAAACTTAACCAAGTGTTCCTTTCCCGCAAGACTCACATCAAGAACTGTAAAGGGCAGAAGTCAGTAGGAGCCTCTCTTGTGATATCCAAGAAACATCTGCGGAGAGCGGGAAATGAAGCAAAGAGAAAACAGTGGAACTCCTAATGAGCAAAGTTTCTCGCTTACAAGTTGACTCCTAGCACACTGTATTTTACTTATTTCTACCAGTTTTCTTCGGTGGAACTACACATGGCACACGCAGATATTTGCCTGGGTTTCAACGAATAATTATTAATAGTGGGGAAACAATTTGTTGCTTGCAGAATCTCGAATTCTATGTCACATTAAATTGACTATTTGTTATTATATGATGTAAAATTCTAGAGAGTAATTTCCAATCGTTAATGCATGAAATGTTAGCAACATCAGGATTTTTCCTTGGAGCATTGTGATTCGTTATGTCAATTACGAGACCAGACCGTACAAAGTGCAAAATATTTGCACGTGTCCAGCTATGCTAGTCAACTCTGTTTTCAATATAAAGTATTGTCAGGGCAAATTTTAATCAATCCAGTATCTTCTGTCGGCGTGGAAGAGAAGTTTTGAATTGACTGTACAGTTTACTGCCTTATTCGCTGCAAATAAAATACACGTGATAGTCGAGACCCACCCAATAGCACGCCATTTGCCCGATTTCCTGGCTTCAAACGTTCAAAGCAACCAGCTCTGACCGGCAGCTTCTATGGGTCGAGTCTCGACGGTGTCGGTGGAATAACATTAGCTACATCCGCTGGAGGAGAATTCCAGCCACCGGCTGTTCTCATACTATTTTTTCGTGGTTTCCCCGATCAACGCCAAGCGAATGCCGGAGTAGTACCCTAACAAACAGGATACGGAACGATCGCAATTTTTCCTTCCTCTTCCCTGTGCTAGCCTCACCCCTTTCTTACGCACGCTTACACTAACATGCACTACATTACTACACATGTCGGGAGACCAGTCGGGAGTTTACAGCTTGTTCCGGCTGGGGCAGTGCCAAATTGGTGGGAAATACCTACTTGAAGAAAACCTTCTAAGTCGACTACTAGGAGGGCGCTGAATCTCGCCATCTAGTGGCAGAAGTGCATCGCCGCATTCCACGATAGAAAAACATGCACTATACTTACGTGACTAATGAAAAACATTAGCAGTTCACGCGTCTCAAATCAATCAAACGATCGATTCAAGGTAAGTGCCGGAGTAGTATCTTGAAAACGGAGCAGGATCAGCACGCGGTTATTCTTTGCAACTGTGCACAATCCCATTGTCACGGCCGGGTGATGTACAGGTGCGCAATTTTCAATTCATCCTCTACAGAATGTCTGAGAATTAATGTTACAAACTACTAGGGTATGTATGGGGATCGAAAATTATCGCTTTTTTTAAATGAATACATGTTATTTTTACTTCGGTTTTTATAACTTGGTGCGTCAAGGCCTGACTTCACGATATAAAATACGAACGGCTTTTCGCGTCTTTCTCGGTCGTGCCGCTAGATGCCACATGATTATGACCGTATCAAGTACCGCTTGCGATATTGCGACATCTAGCGGCACGACCGAGAAAACCGCGAAATGTCGTAACACACTCCATCATGAAGAGAGGCCTTGGCGCGGCACGTTATAAAAACCGAAGTATAATACACATGTGACACCCACGATAGTGTTGTCAAATCCTGCTCACCATTGCGCACGTGACGTGACGTGACGTGACGTGTCTCGGTCGTGACGTGATGTGACGTGTCGTGTCTCGGTCGGCAGAAATGGTAAAGTGAAGAAAGGAGGAAAACAGGAAATAGTGTTTTAACTTGAATTGTTAATAACCATCATTGCACATTTTAAAAAAATGTCTTAACCGACTGTTGGTCGCACGACTATCGTGTTGAAAATAGGTCGCAATGACACACTTGGACTTAAACGTTTTAAATATAATTTCTATTGTGTTTATGCTCTATTTACATTTATATGGCGTTTTGTTGGGGGAAGGATTCACTGTACAGAAGAAAAATGCCATCTCAGTATCCCTTCTTATAATCTCTGGAATACTGGATGTTAACTAGAATCAAACTGGTCAACACGCGTCTTGGAGCGACTTCAATACTTTTGGGTATAAGAATATTGCATGAATTTTGACGTAAATTTCAGCTGTCTTTCTCAGCCTAAAATTTTCCCTCCCAAACTTGCACCAGAAGCGAGTGACTTTCAAAGAGATCCCATCAGAAAAAGGCCACCAACGACGTATCGATTCAGGAATATTCATTTCCAAGTGCCTTTACACGCCCGTGTTTCCTCATGGGCGATCAAAGTATGTAATAACTTTGTTGGATTGCTTCATGCGTACCATGAAAACGCAATTATTTTGGAGAAATACGTTTATAAATGAAACACGGTGGCACTATTCGTGTTTGCCTTGCTGATTCAGTGGAGCGCTTCTTTTGTGTTATAAATGAACGCTACATTCATTTTATCTAAAAATGGAAATGTAAGTCAAAGGGACCTGGGTCTTTGTCTTTGCTGTTAGTGTAATCAGGCGTGAAAACGTTAACCTGAAATGGGAACAAGTGGGAACGTATGAAACACCTAAAATGCCTATTCGTTCTACAAAGGTCTAAAAAATTATTTTTTGATAAACTGAGACCGCAGAGAATAAATTCAAAGTCGTTCGTAGGCAGAATATGTACTTGAAGCTGAAGTCTACATTAAATAAAAATACAGGAACATCCTGGCTAGGCTTTACATCTAAAGAGAAAGAAATTATGAGCATACTGTCATTTATTTCAATATTAAAACATAAACCGGTTACGAGGAATGAAACAGAAAAATCATTCGATATACGTAGTACATAATCGGATTGAGTGAAAAAAAAGAAACATAGATCTCCTTCAACATTTTTTAATAACACAACAAAATCGATAATTTCTGATAATAAAAATGTCATTTAACCGGCATGTGGAGTACTGGATTAATAAACCTTTTACGCTAGCGACGCGCGACAACACAAACAATATATTCTGGAGCTTTTTAATAAATTAAATTTTCCTATTTTTGTAAGTTACTATTTAGAGTATACATTTTTATCTCGCAGGATGTAGCCAGCCAGAGCAATGTGTTTAATCGTGGACATAACTAGTATTAATTTACTACTCGTCATTCGTGAAATATGATGAATGAGATTTCATAACCTTTATTATGATTTCATGTGTGCTAATGGGCTTATGAAATGAGTAATTCTACCCCACGGATACTAGTGTTGGTTACGTTCATAAAGTCGAAACTCGCTCAACAGAATCTCGCCATATTTTATTTGAGAGATGCCAGAGATAAATGACTGCGAGGCAAACAAAATATTGTAACTGTGGTAGCAGATCGCATCATGTTAATTAACAGTAAAATTTATATCCACTGTGCTCTTGAAAATAATTAAAATATAATGAATCTGATTTCAGTGCCTTCCCGACAGTACTTTGTGCCTCATTTTAATAAGTAAATAAATCAGTTAACAAGTAACGAAATCATGAAGTTAGATCAATGTCTAAAATAAAACGGAATCTATTTAGAGATAACTATGATTCACTAAAAGCACCTGAGAGTAAATATACGCAATATCATCACTTAGATTTAACGGAGCAGATGGATTTCTCCACAGCAAACAGTCTGCGTTGGCTCACTGGCAGCAGGGCCGTTGTCTTTGTAGCGATTCTGGCAGGGAGCTCCTAGGATTCGAGTCCGAAAGGTGACAGATTTGCGACACTACTACTCGACAGAGCCAATTGGAGTTTAACCGTTATCTGAGGTAGAATTCTAGACATTGGCTGCTGTGGTTGGCAGTTTTCTGTGGTTTCCCCGATCAACACCAGGCGAATGAATTGGCGGAGTTCCTTCCCATTAGAACGTTATATCCGACGCCAACCTATACATATACGTTGGCTGTTTGTAGGGTTACCCACATCCTGGTATCTCCTCTATCGAAGTACCTCCCAGAGCGACAAGTTCTACACTCCTGACATATGTGGTAGTGTAGTGCATGTAAGTGTAAGTGCCAGTAAGTAAGGGGAGAGGATAGGACAAGGAAGAGGAAGGAAAGATCGCAGCAGTACTCTGTCTCAAAAAGTACCATGCACGATCTTTTCTTCTTCATCGTTGACCCCTCCCCTCCTCTCCTCCTCTGTGCGCACACACACACACATACTTGTACGCACTACACTACCACACGTGTTTTGGAAGACCAGTCGGAGGTTAGAGCTCGTCCGGGTCGGTGCGGTGCCCCGCCAGGGAATACGTAGAATACTTATCAATGCTTTAGACTGTCTGTTAGAATACAATATTAATATTAAAATAAAAGTTCCAAGAAGTTTATAGACAGTCAAAACAATAAAATTTAATCATAAAATCACATAATTGCACAGATGAGTATTATACAGTTTTGGCAACGTTTCGGAAGACAGTTTTCCTCCATCATCAGGCCTTACAATGAATAAAAATTACATAATGAACTATATGAATAAACAACATAGGCCTTCGCTGAATATAACTGATGTTGCTTGTTCACACGATGTATGGTTCTCAGCGTGATATATTAGTAACAACCATTCTGAGGTTAACTCTAAAAGAGAAGAATAAAAAGACTCAAATTAAAATGTGCGTCATAAGTATAAAATGATAGTTCTTGAAATAGAGTAATATTAAAAGCTCAATTAAAATGTATTAAATCTGTAATATTATAAGCTGAATTATTGTATTGAATTAAAATGCAATACGTAGAATACGCCAGGAAAGTGCTTAAGTGTAGCTCGTCGCCGGATCGCTCGTTCCAACGAGAGAGAAACACCACATCAATCGACAGGATTTTGAACCCCGATCGCAGCGGTGGACGGTGGGCAGTCTTACTGAACTCTGAGAGGTGTTGAAATTGAATGTTTGATCATTTCGTACATCCAGGTGTGTCAACAGCTGTGATAGTCACGTAAGTGTAGTAGATGCTATATAGTAGGAAGTGGCGGAGTTCCCATTATACTGCGATTTTTGTAGGAAGAGCTCTCAAGATAACTCAAATCCCATCTTCGCGATGGAATATGTCATGGCATTTCGCGTCTTTTCTCGGTCTTGCCGGTAGCAGTCGCATGATCACAAGCACTGCTTCATACGGTCGCGATCGTGCGAAATCTAGCGGAACGACTGTGAATGATACGAAATGCCGTGACATATTCCATCGCGAAGATGGGATTTGAGTTATCTTGAGAGCTCTTCCTACAAAAATCGCAGTATAGAACGTTATATCCGACGCCAACCTATACATATACGTTAGCTGTTTGTAGGGTTACCCACATCTCCTCTATCAAGGTACCTCCCAGAGCGACATGTTGTACACTCCTGACGCATGTGGTGCTGTAGTGCATGTAAGTGTAAGTGCCAGTAAGTAAGGGGAGAGGATAGGACAAGGAAGAGGAAGAAAAGATTGCGGACGATCTGTGTTCCATTTCTTAGGGAACACGTTTTGGCATTCGCCTGGTATTTATAAGACAACCTACGGAAAACTATCGATTAAAGCAGCCGGCCGCTCCTGCAGACAGCAACTGAATTTCACCTAATTATGTAGATTGTGTTGAATGCACCGTGTAGCCTGATTTGAACGAGCAAGATATATTTGTTCCTGGCCACGTGAAAGCAGTCAGTAGCCCTTTCGCCGGGAACTGCTCCGGCATTCGCCTGGTATTGATCCTAGAAACCATGCAAAACTACCGATCAGAGCAGCCGTCCGCTAGGATTCTCCTCCAGACTATGGCTGAATTCGACCTAGCTAAGTAGCTAGAATCGAAAAATCCTCTACATCTGGGACCGGGTTCCTACGTCACCCCTCCCAGAGTTGCTGCAGGGACAATGGTCACTGAGCCAGCTCAGCTGGTTTTTGCGGTCGAGAACTGACAAGATTCAAACCCAAGGATCTCCAGGGCAGAAATCCTGCAGTGACAATAGTTGTTGCTACTGGGTCAACCCATCCGGTCTGGTATCAACAACAAAACATCGATACTCAAAATTAAAACGTCGATGTTAATAAAACATCCACCCAAAACTGTCGATGTTATTAACATCGATGTTTTTAAAACTGGATTAAAAACAGTTGAAGTTCACTTACGGCAATTTAATTTGAAAGTGGTCATGCTTATTAATTTATAATTTTGATTTACCTGACAAAACATATTCAAACAATCATCAGGGCATTCAAGAAAAGTTTGATTATCTGATTTCATAATTCAAAAATAATATAGGCTTGTTCTTCACGAAAACTTGATTTTATTTATTTTTCTCCCCCAGTCAGTATGGTCTGAAAAATCTACAATTGATGGATATCTGAACGTTTTTTTGCAATTTGGTAATGAAGGTACTTTTTTATATTAGAAAACCTCAATCACGTAAAAGCATCGAACGTAGTACGTACAACAACGATGTTTAAGATTGTCATCCTAGTCCGGAGTGGGGACATCACGTTGACACAAAACATCTATATTTAGAAGTATCAATCTTCAAATTTTAAAAGTCGATGTCCAAAATAAAACTACCCAAAACTAGCCATGTTTTTAAATATCGATATTTTTAAACCATTTTAGTAACCTCCAAAACACGAGTTGATATGCAGAGTGCGGCGTTTTCTTATCATGGTGGTTAAT
Source organism: Acheta domesticus (assembly GCA_031308135.1). Taxonomy (NCBI): domain Eukaryota; kingdom Metazoa; phylum Arthropoda; class Insecta; order Orthoptera; family Gryllidae; genus Acheta; species Acheta domesticus. Next base: position 34,971,045 of record JAHLJT010005437.1, on the reverse strand, counting down.
TAATTTTTATTTAGTGTTAATTAATTTAGAATTGAGATAAGACAAAGTACACGCAAAAATTCTCACAACAATTAATAAAACGTTTATTATCTAATTAGGAAATACGAAAATTATACAGTACATTTATCAACAAAATTCGACTTAATCTTTCCCTTCTTGATGACTTTAGTCTGAAGAACATTCATAATTCGATATCTCAAAATTATTGTAGCTTTCTTATTATTATAGTTTATATTCAAAAATAATATATCAACCAATAAATCAATTATATATATATATATATATATATATATATATATATATATGTAAGCTTGCGTGTAATCAAGCTTGGCAACGTCGCTTGGCGACATGCGCGTGAGAGTCAGTTGGTAACAAGACTCCGAGCTGTGTGCATTGATGTTATTGTATTGAAGAATACAAAGGCTAGCCATCGGCAATATTGTATTGATTCAGGTCAGTTTTAATCTTTAGTTTTAAGCCTATTTATTCACCATTATATTTCTAGACTTCGCTAATCTGTACATACTATTTATATTACAGTTGTTTACTGCATCTTATATGTGTCGATTCTTACATATATACATATACACATATATATGTATATATGATTGTATACAAAATATCGATATTTTGAAAACATCGCCATCGATGTCGCATCCCTATTCCGGAGGTGTCGTGAGCGGGATCGGGGCGGGGCGGGCTGGTGTGGGTGAGGGGGGAGTGAAGGTAAAGCTCGGGCGCGCGTCGGCATGGAGACGCTGACGTCACCCACCCGCCGGCGCGTCGCGCCTGGATGGGCGCTGGTGATGACCGCCGCTGGATCACCCGCCCCGCCCCCGCCAGACCCTGCTAGGACCCTCCCCGCCCGGCCCCGCCCCACCCCGCCCGGCCCCGCCCCACACCGCCCGACCCTGCCCCACCCCGCCCGGCCCCGCCCGCCCCGCCCGGCCCTGCCAGGCCCCTCCCCGTCCTACCCACCCCGCCCTTCCCCGTCCCGCCCCCACCAGAGTCCATCCCGCCTGGCCCCACCCCGCCCAGCCCGTTCCCGCCTCGCCACGCCCCGCTCCGCCCACCCGCTCGCTCGAGATAAGAAACCCGATAGGGCTGTTCGGGGCGGCGTAGGCTGCGGCTGCCGCAGGGGGGAGGGCGGGCGGGTTTTTATACGCCTGTCAACATTGCGGGCGAGTCTCTTTGGGTAAATGGCCCGAATATTTTCTCCAGAAAGGAGGGCTGGTCTGTTTGGAGTGGGAGATGAGTGAGGATCGTCAAGGTTTGTGTTGTTGGTTTTATAAGACTTGCTAAAAATGTTTAATTAAAAAACATATTGACGCAAATATTTGAATCCATTGGTTAACATAGTGCCTCATTATTAATATCAGTACATTGTTGCGATTTATATTCATAATATCAATATTAATAATAATATATTTTTCAACCTCCATTGTATAATGCTGTCATTTGATGGCTGCAGTTCCAAAATGATACTCATTTCGATAGTTTTCATTATGATACAGGTTCTTGAAGAATCACAGAAATGTTTACAAATAAAGTATTGACACTTAATTAATCATTGAGAATCGTTACAGTAAATGTTTCGTTCGATTGTGTACATTAAAATATGTTTAATATCATATTATACTTGTCAGATTTAATTTCCTTTATTATTAGTAATGTTTCATGGAATATTATTTAAAATAAATTGTATCGTAATGTTACTTTGATTCTGACTAGAGGAGTACTCCTCGCAGGTGGACTGGTGGCCAGAGCCATCTGCGGCAGCATGCGAGAGTAGAATTAGGGAGCGTCCGCTAGGTGGCCTTGGGTGAATCCTTTACGTCAACGACCACGAAACGATTAAATATAAAAGTTTCACTTATAAAAGTCGTAGATAAAGTACCGTATGAAACTCAATTTAATAGGTATTAATACATCTTCATTTCATAATGTACTATTATTTCTGCGGACCTTCTTGAATTGAATATTCAGTACAGTTCTGCACGAGACGAATTCCTTGGACTGAGTGGATATTTAACTCCAAACACAATAGATGACAGTGCAGTATTGAAGGTTTTCGTTTGCCACGATTTCACAAGCAAACACCGGACGAGAAAATAAAGCGTCTGACGATCGGTTCTACCACGCCGACCTACCCGATTCCTTTCTCCAAGAATCACCGCCCGGGGCACCGCTCAGGCGCAGCAAGCTCTGAGCCCCTGACATGTGCGGTATTGTAGTACGTGTATTGATTGATTGATTGTGAGTAACTCCGGGCGCATCAACTACGGAGGTCATTAGTCCCGTAAGTGTAGTGCATGATTTTTCGGGAAGTTGCGATGGTCTTCCCCCGCTGGATGGCGAGATCCAGCCCCGACGTACGTCGATTAGAATGGTTTCCCCAACCAGATATCTCCCACCAGAAGGCCAACGCCCCTGCCGGGTCAAGCTCTAAGCCCATGACCGGTCTCCCAGCATGTGTGGGAGAGTCTTACACTTTAGTGTTCCTGGGGAGAGGATAGGAGAAGGAAGAGCTAGGAAAGATTGCGCGCGGTCCGTGGACCGTTTGTTAATGTACTGCTCCGGCATTCGCCTGGTGTTGATCGGAGAAACCACGGAAAACTACCTAACAGAGCAGCCGGCTGCTAGAATTCTCCTCCAGAGAGCGACTGAATTCGACCTAGCTGACAAGGTAGGGCCGCCGTCGGGACTCGAACCTAAGACTTTCCAGACAAAGGCACTGCAATGACATCAGTATTGGCACTGAGTTATCTCTCCCGGTGTAATACGTGCAAGTGTATGTATGTGCAAAAGGAGAGCAGAGGACAGGAGAGGAAAGGGAAGAAAAAAGAAATATCGCTTGCGGTCCATGAGAGGCAAGCATTTGTTAGGGTACTGCGCGAACATTCCCCTAGTTTATTTTTTTATTTTTTTTATTTATTTGTCAAAAAAACAGTAAAAACTGTATATGACGTGTGGGGAAAGAAATTTACCTGCGCACATTTTCTTGAGGGCCAGAATTTTACATAAAAAAACACGAAAAAATGAATTTAGAAAATAATTAATTTAGAAAAATAAAGATATTTGAAAAATGTTTTTTCCCGAGTTATAGAAAATCAATTTCAACTGTAAATGAACTACAAGCAAAAGGAGTGCTCAACAAAACGTGCGCACAGTGAAGCTACATTTACGTCCAGAAGCAAAACAAGGGGCCATCTCAGCATTTGCTCAATGGATCAGGGAAACTGGACAAAAACCTGATCGAGATGGGGGTCATTGACCCGGAAGCTGAAGTACATTACTTGTTACAGGCGTATTAAATATTTTTTTAAATGTATACAATGCAAACATAAACTAATTCATTATATATCTTTGTTTTGTTACATTAAACATTATTTTTCTTTTTCACGATCAGTATAGTCTCTAATTGTATAGAAACAGTTTTGCAGCAGAAAAGATTTTACTTTTAACTTAAGTACCGACTTTAATTGTTTTATGTCATCTGGCAATGCGTTGTAAAGTAACGTACATGTATTGTATGTTGATTTCTTGTACTGAGCTGTTGATACTGACACTTGATGCACGTGATTTCTACGGCGCGTGTTGTAATTATAAATATCAATATTGCATGAAAATATGTTCCCTCCGTTAAGTAGGTCATTTTTGACAAATATTACAGATTCGTAAATAAATAGACAAGGCAATCGTAGGATTCCCAGCTCAATGAAAAGAGGCTTGCAGGAATCACGTGGAAGGCATTTTTTCATTATTCGAATAATTTTCTTTTGCAATCTGAAGGTCTGAATACTACAGGATGAGCTTCCCCAGCATATTATGCCATATCTCAGGCGGGAATGCACATTTGCAAAATAAACGCAACGAGCTGCATGAAGGTTGACAGAATTTGAAAGAATTCTGAATGCATAGCATAATGAACTTAATTTAGTGTTTAATTCTGTTATATGTACATTCCATTTGAGGTTTGACTGAATTGAAAGACCTAAAAATTTTGTTGCCTCAACATCAGCTAATTGCATATTGTTCATTTTCAATGGAACATGCGATTTCCGATTTGAGATGCAAAAATGCATTGAAACAGTTTATCTTTCGTTAACAATTAATTTGTTATTATTAAACCAATTTGAAACTTCTGAAATTGTACTATTTACTGCTTCTTTTTTGCAAAGAACATTCGTGTCATCAGCAAACAGAACCGTTCTTCCATTTTTAATAGACGAGTATTAATCGGAAGTAGAATAGTATTAATCGGAGAAACCGAGACGAAGAAGTATTTACTTAGTCTCAAAATTGCGTCACTGACGGGAATCGAACCTTAGAACCAGGCAAGTAGAGGCAGCGGCAATGCTGAACTAAACTCAGCCCAAATATTATCTGTTCTTGTACACTTCTCTCTCGAACACTTGTACCGCGCAAACACACCAGCTTAGGTGCCTGAGAGCATCAACTGTCACTGCAGTGCCTCTGAACGGCAGGTATCAAGGTTGGAGTCCCGACGATGAGAGGATTTTGGAGACTAGCTAGGTCGAATTCAGTCGCTGTCTGGAAGAGAACTCTTGAGGCCGGCTGCTCTGATCAGTTCTTACCCGTGGTTTCTTCGCTTAACAGAAGGCGAATGCCGGAGCAGAACCCTAATAAACGGGCCACGGACCGTGCGCGTTCTTTCCGTCCCTTTCCTTTTCCTATCCTCACCCATTACTTACGCACACACACTTACAGTCACTACACTACCACACAAGCCGGAAGACCAGTTGGTAGCTTAGAGCATCTCGCGGCTGGAGCGGTGCCTCGCTTATGGGAGATATCTGGTTAGGGAAAACCCCACTAGTCGACATGTAGGTCGGTGCCGGATCTCCCCATCCAGCAGGGGAAGATCACTGTCACCTCCCGCGATACAAAAAATATTCACTACACTTACGGGTCTAACTTCCTTAACAGTTGACGCGTCCGGAATCTCTAATCAATCAATCAATAGAGCGCGCGTGATCTCGTTAACAGGAGACGTACGGTGCGCGGTGGCGGGGGCGGGGAAGGGGCGACCGGAGCGCCGTGGCGCGGCGCGCGGGGGAACCAGCGAGAGCACCTGTGCGCCGCCACGTGTCGCCATTTTCCGCGCAAACACGCAAAACCGCGCATCAAAGAGGAGCTGTCGGGCGCGGCCGGGCCGGGCCGGGGTCGTGTGGGCAAAGCGATCTATTTCCAGCGGCGGAGGCGTTCGGGGCGAGCGGGGTGGGGGAAGGTGGCGGAGAGGGTGGAGTTGGAGTGGCGACGGTGTTGACGGCGGCAGAGCTCTGTTCTGGCCGCCTTGAAATGGGCGCTAAAATATAACTAACTAGTGGAACCATCCATAATACGTCTTTCAAAAACAGAAACTGCACTTCCAGCTTATTAACATGACAAATTTCTTTCAAAAGTCAATAAAGTGCTCCCACACGAAAAATCCTTAATTTCAAATATCCTGTGCACATGTTACAAAGTTACTATGAGAATGCACATGGAATGGATATACCAGTGCCAAACACGTTTTATAATGGCAAAACAATCTCCGAGAGTGAACTACGAGAATCATACCTCAACCTTAATTCGGAGGTTGTGCCCATGGAATTCTCTCCAACGGTGAACGGCGTGAACACACAATCGGGCAGTTCGGATGGAATGTATGTGATGTGGCACATAAGATTCGAAATACCGACCTTAGTCCGTTGGAATATTTAGCTCGCTCTAACAACAGAGCGTACTGGAAGAACAAGCATGACGGTGTCCGCCTTAACGTGGTACCATTTCCGCAGACTGGGCTCGCGACCACGCCTCTAGCTCCCCAATCTCACACCTCGGCTTCTCGAAACTTTCTGTCCATCTACGACCGTTAGTCTCCCCCCCTTAGCCGCGCACGTCACCACCGTGTAGGGGGGACAACTCTCCCCTGCACTTCCCCTCCACCGATCGCTGATAAGAGGCGATGTCGTCGCCACCGCGGCAGCGTGAGCGTGCGGCGAATCTCGCAGTCTCTTTCTTGTTAATAATTGTTTAGGGCCTAATCTGAGCTCGTTTCAATATATATATATATATTGTGACGTACCGACTGCTCGGGGTCAATCGTGACTTACCCGTGAAGTGGCACGGTACAATAAATTTGTTTGTTTCAGGCAGGGCTCGGGATCTTTTTCGCGAATGTGGACCCTGGGATGTTCGGGGTGCAATAAATACATACAGTTTATTATACAACGACAGTTTGATGTTTATTCATCTAATATCACTATTACACTTTCGAACACTGATCCCCTATGCAATGATTACTATGTTTTGGTACCAAAACTTAATACCTTCAATGCTAGCATCATACCTGTTACCACCTGGGTCACGTCGCTTCGTTGGGGCCGGCGCCGATGGTGGCGGCGGCTTCGGCTCCCGTCGCGTGGTCCCGGAGCCGTTCGGCCCCCAGCCGGAGATGAGTAGGCAAGTGTTCGCCCCTCACGCTGCTCCACGTGTATATTCTACACTAGTGCATCTAATTAACTTATGCTTGTCCTGACAGTCTGAACTCCAGATTTGGGTTGTAACTGATTATGCTAAACACGTTACACTATATTACTCTCTGAATCACCGGTGAAATATCGGTAACCCTATACCCACGTGTTCTTGTTCTCCTCACGCGTCATCATACAGTTTCATTATGGAAAGTTCCTATACACTGAAAACCCGTCAGACACTGCTTGATCGGTCTCACAAATGATCACTGGTTCAGTCACTGTCTTGTGCACTACACATTCTATCTTTCCCCAAAACCTACGTTCGCGATGCATGTGCTCACGCTACAGGCGGGTTTCACACTCTTCGGTTTACCATACACTCTATCCGTTGACTTCCCAATGCTGTTCGGTCTGCATCACACTTCTTTAACGGTCCGAATGTAATACTATGCAAGTCTATTAAGTTATTCAGCACTTAGGGTACTTTTCCCCAAATAACTCACACCGCTCGCGCACCACCTCCGTCCGCTAGCGTGGCTTCCGCTCGTCTCCCCTTCTCAACCGACTTCTCGCTGTCCTCCCCTCGTGTCTCGCGCTCCACGTAGCGCCCCCCCCTTCCCCTCCGTGTTGCCATGCTGCCTAGTTATGCTCGCGCCGTTTGTATGTTCTCTGGTTGTTTAAGTTGAAATGTATCGCGTTTCTATTTAGAGGCGCGGTGCGTTTTCAATATATATATATATATATATATAATATATAATATAATATATAATATATATTATATATATAAACATCCATTTTTACATATGTAGATTAATGTAAGGTCCACTTTATTTTACCGATCAAATCTTATGGAAATCCATATGGATGGATGAAAATAAGTTATCTTCCATAAAAATAAAAAAAATATTTATTATACTGATACGTTATTTCTTTCAGTACAAAACTCGATATATACTGCATACACTCACCAGGATCGAGAGGATCCTGGTTATTAGCCATATATACGAAAACAGTTGAATGATGCTACATATTCTCGTGTGGAATGAATTATGAAAGGGATGCAATAATGAAAACACAAACCGAGTAAACATCTAGTTCTGTAATAAATAAGTAAATCTAAATCAGTAAAATGAGGGAAAAAATAAAATCTTGCAAACACCACGGATCTTGACGTGTTCAAATGATCTAGACAGAAAAATCTCTCGGGCAAGCTTCGGATTTTTTGGAAAATCCTTAAATGCCCTTGGTGCACACATACGTGTAGCTCTTACACAAACTTCAGATGTTCCATTGTTGTATACATGTTGGGACGACTTTTACTACATGGTCCGTGCTCTCTAAGTAACGTGGTGTAAATCACAGCTCCAAAAAAGTGCACCCTTGTCGGCGCAATTTTCTGCCCAAAAGCACAAGTGTATATTTTTATTGTGGCAGATTATTTCTGTTCCTATGCTATCCAACCTTTCAAAATATGTCAGTATATTACTCACAAGATACATTGGGTATTTTCGTTTCGTTTTATGTTGGCAATAATTGTTGTGAACATTCTCAGAATAATTAAATGTTTACCGTAATAAGAGTGAATTATTATTGAATTGCGTTTGCAATAAAAAAAGAAGCCTTCTGGCGATTCAGCGAATATTTAAAAAGTCCCGGAAGTGTAGTGCATTTTTGCTCTGGATGTGGCGGTGGTCTTCCTCCGCTGGATGGTGAGATGTCACGTCGACCTACTGTTGGCAAACGGGGTTTCTCAAACGAGGTATCTCCCACCAATGGGGCACCGCCGCAGCCGGGAGAAGTTCTAAGTTCCCGATCGGTCTCCCGGCATGTTAGTGTATGTGTTTGTTAGTAAAAGCTAAGCATAGGACAAGGAACTGGAAGGAAAGATCGTGAGCGGTCTATGGCCCGTTTGCTAGGGTACCTCCTCCGGCATTCGCCCGGTGGTGATCGGAGAAACCACGGAAAAGAGATCAGGGAAGCCGGTCGCTAGAATTATCGTCCAGATTTCGGCTGAATTTGGCGTAGCTAGGGTCGAAAATCCTATCGTCGGCACTCGAAACTAGGACCTCCTTGTCAGAGGCACTGCAGTGACATCACTTGATACCCTGAGGCACCTCTCCAGGTACACGTCGTTCGGATTCAGTTTCATAAATTGTCTGTCCTTAACGCAAATATGTTCAGACGCAATATTGCAAATTCCGTCCCCATTCTTACGATCTCCCGTTAAGTGAAATTGCGGGGGTGCGGGTGGGAGAGGACTGTGGGATGGAGACGAGTGGTAGTGGGATGGAATGAAGAGGACAGAGGGCTCACATCCAGCTTTGCCTCTGTAGGAGGTCTGCTCCATTGTGGGCAAGTTCTGATCTCTGGACATCTACATCAATGTTATGAACGGAAGTTTGTGTTTAAGGGAAGAGTATGGAACGAAGAATAAGAAGCAATGTTTGCGCGCAGTCCTAGGCCGGACTAGTGCTTTGTGCATTCGCTCGGTATTGATCGTTGAAGCAAAACGAAAGGTGGTGGTGATCTTGCTTCGCTGGATGGTGAGATCCGGCACCGACCTGCCGGTCGACTTACAGGGTTTACCCCCACCACTAACGGGGCAACGCCCCTCCCGGGACAAGTTCCTCAGCTCTCGACTCGGTTCCCGACATGTGTGGTAGTGAAGTGCATGTTGTGTAAATGTACGTAAGGGCGAGGATGGGCCAATGAAAAGGAAGGAAATAGGAAAGGTCCATTTTTCAGGTTACTGCTCTAGCGTTTGCCTGATATTGATCGGAGAAACCAAGGAAAACGATCAATCAAAGCAGCCGGCTTCTAGAATTCTCCTCCACACAGCGGCGGAGCTGTCGAGCTATTTAGCTAGTTTCGAAACTCCGCCCACATCGAGACTCGAACCCTAGGGCCTCCTGCTTATCGATGTTGGAGAAGCAACGGTGTCGCGTGGCCGCAAACGGCTGGCGCCCGCGTAAGCGTAATGGCGTAGCTCCACCGCGGAAAGAGCGGCTCAGCAGAAAAGGCCTATATAACAGCTTAACCTCCGCTTAGCGGGGGGACGAATGCTATTCGTGAGCTCGTCGCCCGTGTGCACGGACCTTCCACTCCTCCGTCGGTTCAGATAGGCCCAAACTGGCCCTGCCGATCTCCCTTCACCCCTAGTCGGTTCAGATCGTCCCTAACTGGCCCTGCCGACACTTCTCCCTGCTAGTCCAGACCGACCCTCCGAGGTCCTGCTAGTAGGTCCTGCTGGTCACTGACCGCCGCCACTGACCGCCGTGCATTTCGAGTGTCGCCATGGCCGCTGCAAAGTCGCTCTCCTGGAAAATCGACCTCGCCGAGGCTGGGCTGCGTCAGGTGACTTTGCAAGTAACACCTCCCCAATAAACGGAAGCTTGCCATGACTGGGGTCATTCCTGTTCTTATTGCTCCCTCTCATCCGCCTTAGCCGTTTAAGAGTATAGGGAATGGCCCAGAGGGCACCTTCTGTCCTTACCGTCCTTCCACTCCCCTGGGCGTAGTGCCAGACCCCTTCCCCCACGACAACGGCAAAGCTACAATTGGGCTATCGGAGCTGGCGCGGTGGGGTGGAGATGGGGAGGGTGGCGAAAGAGGGACGGCAGCAGTGGGCGCGGCCGGCGGGAGGGTGACTGCAGCAGCGCTGTAGTGCTGGGTTGTGGCCGGGCGGCGCGGCGGGGCGGCTGGCAAGCGGGGTTGCGGAAGCGAGATCGGGTAGCGTGTGGTAACAGTGTTGGCCGCGGACGTGACCCCGCGGGTAGGGCGTAGCTGACAGGGTCGACAGCTCACGACAGGGGTGCCCAGAACGCCCGGGGGAGCAGATGGGGCGACAGCTAACAACAGGGCGGGGCAGATGGGACAACTGGTACCGGGCCTCGATTAATTGATTGTGCGTGATTCGGGCGCGTCAAACTACAGAGGTCATTAGTCCCGTAAGTGTAGTGCGTGTTTCCCTCGGGAGGTGGATCTGGTCTTTTTTACCGCTGGATGGTGAAATCCGGCACCGACCTACCGTCGACTAGCGAGGTTTTCCCCTCAACCGGGTATCTCCCCCCCCAGCGGGGCACCGCCCCAGCGGGATAAGCTCTAAGCTCCCGACAGGTCTTCCGGCATGTGTGGTAGTGTAGTGTATGTTAGTGTAAGTGGGTGTAAGAGGAGAGGATTGGACAATGAAGAGGAAGGAAAGATAGCGCACGGTCCGTAGCCCGTTTCTTAGGGTACTGCCCCTGCATTCGCCTGGTGTTTGATCGGAGAAACCACGGAAAACTACCGATCAGAGCAGCCGGCCGCTAGAATTCTCCTTCTGACAGCGACTGAATTCGACCTAGCTGACAAGCTAGTGTCGAAAAATCCTGCCGCCGTTGGGACTCGAACCTAGGACCTCCCGGTCAGAGGAATTGCAGGGGCACTGAGCCATCTCTTCCGGCCCGATCCTCGACTTATTTATTTATTTTAAAGAGAAAAAAATCAGATAAAAACCGTGTGTGTACTGAGGAAAGAAATGCAATGGTGCACAATTTCTTGAACTTTGGGATCTCTGCCCTAACTCATCTATATGAAGTCGAATTCTCAGTATAGTTAGTAATCAGCATTTTGTGGCTAGAATTGATAAAATATTCGCTTTAGTGTAATAAAACTATTCGCAAATGCAAATCAGCAAGAGAATTTGGAAATTTTCCTTTTTATATTCCTTTGTGATGAAATAGACTTATTGCTGCAAGAATACGAGAACCTATTTTTTCTATAACTTCTCCACTGAGACCAAGAAAACGTGTACAGTTAATGAATCTACATTTATGTATTTACGTCCAGAAGCAAAACAAGGGACCATCTCAGCATTTGCTCAAATAATTATGGAATCTGAACAAATATCTGATTGAGATGGGATCATTGACCCAGAATCTGAGCTGCAATACTTGTTACAGGCGTATTTAGTGTTTTAAAATTAAACAAACTAATAACTAATCCATAATATCATTGTTAAAATCAATATTATTTTCATTTTTATGGTAGGTATAGCCCTAATTGTATATAAACAGTTTGCAGCAGAAAATAATTTAAGCTTCTGCATCGTTTTTAATTGGACTCTAAGGTAAGTTTCGAAATAACTAAAAGGAAAACATTTATTTAAGAATGAGTACTTCAATACTATAATAATTTTGTGTGAGTTTGTATTAAAACTTTTCAGTTTTAGGTATGGCAAGGTCGTATTTTCAACATATTCTTTTGTGTATCCCCTTCCGCTGGGACACAGATGACTATCTGTTCTTGAAGAACTAGCTCAACATTTATTATGTATCTTAGATTTCAGAACTGTTTTCTACATCTTAGCTAGATCCAAAAATTAGATAGCAACGTGTTTTGGGAAAGGTCTGGCTGTAAGCGGGAGTTTCTGCAAAACGATTACACGTAGCGACAGTTTGGAATGGTTTCGTAAGCAGCTGATCAGCGTTCAATGATAAAACTCGCTTCATAAAGGTTTAGTAAAATATGTAAAAATAAAAGTTCTAAAACATTAAACAGACAGTAACTCCTTGCCTCTTAAGGCTCTGAAGCGGACCCCCTCCCTCCCCCTGGTCTTATTCTTTGCCCTTGTTGTTCCATAGACAGAAGTTAGGTGACCCATCTAGAAGGTTCCATAGTATTACCATCATGATAGATTTTCTCGGGAGGATGTAATCAGGTTGTTCGCCGTTGCTTTTCCTGATGGTGTTGAATGAAGTGATAGGGTAATGATGAGAGATGAAAGGACTAGGGTGATAATGGAGAGATGGTAGGTGGAATGGTGGGAGATGAGAGTTGACCGGGGCATTTATAACCATCCCAGCATTCGCTTTATAACCGTGAGAAACCACATGAAAAGCCCCGGTCAGAATGGCCGGTTCGGGAATCGAACACGGACCTACCTACTGCAAAGCCAGTGCGCTAGGCACTGAGCCGCTTCGCTCGGTGTCGACCTCGTTTGCGTTAATTCTTTCTAGAGTTGTGAATGTTGGTAAGGACATGGAGGGGGCGCAGAAGGGGAGGAACAGCTGGGGCATCTTCCCAGACTCCGACTTAATTGGGTCCCTGAGTTTTGTTTCATTGAAAACAAAAGAAGTATTTACGTCTTCTTAAAATTAACCTTTGAGAAATTATTTCTGTTGCATGGAAAATGTATTATGTTTATGAATTGGTGGAGGAGGATCTTTTGTTTGAAATAAGGAGTCCCTATGGATCATTTGCCCCAGGCCACTTGTTTTCTCTGGGCGCCCTTGAGTAAGGATGAATTGAATCGGCTTCACAAAAACCAATGAGTAGACATCGGATGTTTAGGGAAATGCCTATTTTATTATCGCGAACTTATTTAAAGACTGATAATATATATGCACGAATCATGACAAATAATGACAGATGAAGTTTTATAATGCTTAATTTTGCTTTTTTTTAGCATAAACGCCTTTCTTTGCATACATATATTGTTTAGAATTATTGGACTTTTTTACCATTGGTATATTTTTATATACAATGTTAAGACATCAGAAAATCGATCATGGTCCAACGTGACCATTCATTAAGAAATCTACAATTCATATATGGTATTTGTATTTTAAAATACGAGAGAATTCCTAAAGTACGAGTATACTAACAAATTTTTCTCGTTTTTCCTATTTCAAAAATACTAGCCATGCTCTCAGAACGTGCTCGATTGACAGTACACCGAAGGCACCGAAATTTTGAGTGGAAATAAATGTAAATTCCCAGAAGGTTTCAGTGTTGCTTATGTTGGACTTCTAAAATATGTGCCAGTCGCATCAGTGTATGTTGAGAGATTCTTCTCGGCATTGAAACAGAATTTGTCTCCCAATCGACGCAAATTTGAAAGTGTGATTCTTGAAAAGTTACTGGTAATTTATTGCAATGCAAACTGTTAAGAATAAAACGCAGAAGAGTTGTGAATATGTATAGAATTTTTCAAACAATTTTTAATTTTATTGAGTATGTAACTTATGAGAGTGCTTTTTTCTCCTTATTCTTGATCTTTTCAGTGCCTTTTTAGGCGCCTAAAAGACGATTTTTTAGTGTCTAAACATCCGATGTCTAACAATCAGTTTATAGCACTAGAAACACACCACAGTTCATGGTTTTCGGCAGCAATTTTGCCGTTTATATCATAACCATGGAGACACCAACAGACATGCCAATTTATGAAGGAATATAGCTGCTCCTTAGACCTACGGTAAGCAGGGTAATTTTATCAGCATTGGGGGTCCTTGCGCCTAGGTTAATTCTCTATTCTTACTTTCACCGACATCGCCCCTCCCCCAATTGGATGCTGAAATATAAAGAAAATCCTATCAATTCACATTGTATTTTGTTTCTTTTAATATTTTGAAAGTATTTCTTAGTGTTTCATTTTAACATTATTCAAACAAAAACGTTAAACATATATTTAGAATTACATTGAAGTAGACTACTTATTTTTGAATTGTACAATTTAAAATTGAAACCCTCATCAACCAGCAACATTCCATATTATAAATATCCAATGATGCGCGACGCATCACTCCGTTATGCCATTTTTTGCGTATAGTTTAATCATACATCACATTTTTATAGAATTTTTATTTTAGTTTTCAAAAAAATAGCATGAAATATTTTTTTAAGAACTGTGGAGGGTCCTTGACCGTTAGGGGCCCTGGATCCGGGCCCTTTGGGCTCGTGCGTTAACACGGCCCTGACGGTAAGACGGTATAGCTTCAAGACCCACCGCGTGACTTTCAATGAATAACGTTGCTACCTTACGCGTGACACTAAAGCAGTGGTGTCAAGGCCTTCTACTGGTGGCAGTGGCACGAGTCGTGGCACCGTAGCATGCCACGAGCTTATCTACGCAACTACCGTTGGGAAAGGAAACTATTAGTAACCCCGCTGTTTTACAGTAGGGGTGGCGTTGTCTCTGGTGGCAGGGCAATGAACTACGTGGAGGGACGATTTCGACGTGGCACTCGTGCCACAGACTCCCGCTCGTGGCATCGACCTTGACAACATTGCGCTAAAGCTTCCCGCGAGTATTACCTTGCTCCTCGCCGTGCACCGCGTGCGATTGTGACTGACACGCGGTGGCATCAGCTTGGCTTCTCGGGTCAGCACGTGGCCCCGGGGCGGGGGTGGGGGGAAGGGGAGGGGAGAGTGAAGGGGTTTGCGGTCGACCAGTGGAACAGCGGGGTCGAACGCGTGTCTGAAGGGGGAAGGGAGCGAGGCGAGCGGGGCACGTGTGGTCCAGAAGGGGGCTTCATCACCGGCGGACACGCGGATCGATGGATGAAACGTCCGGAGATTTATGGGAATTCCTAGTTGCAACTTGTCGAAATAGGGGATGGGGAAATTGTGAAAACAGATATGAAATTTAATAGGATTGATTGATTGATTCGTGATTCTGGGCGCGTCAACTACAGAGGTCATTAGTCCCGAAAGTGTAGTGCGTGTTTTGTCTCGGGAGGTGGCGGTGATCTTTTCCCCGCTGGATCGCGAGATTTGGTGCCGACTTACCGTCCACTAGAGGGATTACCCCACAATCAAGTATCTCCCACCAGCGGGGCACCGCCCCAGCCAGGACAAGCTCTAAGCTCCCGACTTATCTTCCGGCATGTGTGGTCGTGTAAGTGCATGTTAGTGTGTGTGAAAGGGGTGAGGATAAGCCAAGAAAGAGGAAGGAGAGATCGCGCGCGGTCCAAGTCCCGTTTGTAAGGGTATTGATCTGGGAAACTGCCGATCGGAGCAGCCGGCTGCCAGAATTCTCCTTCAGAGAGCAACTGATTTCCACCTAGCTGACAAGCTAGTGTCGAAAATCCTGCCGCCGTTGAGACTCGAACCTGGGATCTCCCGGTCAGAGGGACTGCAGTGACATTAGTTGATGCAATGAGCCATCTCTCCCGGTCAGTAATACAAAATTGACCTGGATTTTCATTCCGCGAAATAATCCTACAACCGTTTTTGAAGCGCTACATCAGAAAGCAATTTCAGCTTTTCGACTCGTATGATTGATGGATTAGTGATTCCTGGTACAGAATGCTAAACAAAGACTCCAGCAGTCTAAGGAACGTCCGTAATTGAAGTTAGTACTAGCCATGCAGTCTTAAACTAGGAGCCAGAGATGGTAATGTTGACGTTACAGACGTCCTTGCAATTTTGAATAAATCTTTTCAATATTCAATCTTAGTTAGGTGGGTTTACATTACAGGATCTGCATAATTTATGTCATTTTAATTATGATGCCTCTTTTCGATGTATGATATCTCAGTATATCATTTTGTTCGTTGTTTGTTTGTTTTGGTAACTTACCTACGTAGTAACAGTGTGAATATATTTCCCACAGCACTGAGGATGAAACAATGAAGTACCAAAACGTTAGGAAACTAGGAGCTTTTAATTAAATGACCACAACCATTAACTCTCCCTAGAATGAATAGTGTGGTCGTGAATTCAAGAACTATTGCACCTGCTGTTTTTCATGAAGCATAATCTGCGATTTTCAATTTTTTCTCTCTTAAATATGTTTGATGCAACCATCGATGGTGTCGGTGGTTTCTTATAAATGATACCAAACTGTTGTAATTCTTCTTTAGCTTATTACAAATAGCGAAGATTCCCCATCGCATGACGAATGTTTTGAAAATTTTAATTAATCAAGACTCTTGTTGCACAGAAAAATGCCACATCATTAACAACGGAACATATTTTCATTTTCACCAGGTGCAAAGCGAATAACAAACTACATATTGTCTAGGATTTATATTTTTTTGAGGAAGAAAAACATTTAGAACTTACTAAAATTCTAGGCATGAAAAATCACACAGAATCTTTCTAAAAATGGTATAAAAAACACTGCTAAAAGCTTATTGAAAAGTGCTATTTGTTATGTGTTAATCTTTATTATATATTCTTATATCTTCTCCTACATACCTCTCGATTTCAAAATTACATTTTTCTGTTGCAGGTAAGCATACACATTCTTGGCTGAGAATGCAGCTTAAGGTGATGTATCATACTTTTATATCAACACTAGTTGAACGAGTGAGTTTTGTGTCAGTCTCTTCTGAACTAATTCCACTACGTTAAATTAAGAAAACATTTCGGTATATATACCATATTTAAAATTACGTGTATGAAACATCAGTATTATATTTATTGTGAAATATGTATTTATATGCATATGTAAAATATGTATACAAAACATCAGTATTAAATTTATTGTAATCATAATTAAGACTATATTGAAAGACTATGAGTTTTCATAAACAATTGTGGTTTAATTCGGTTTGTTTTCTCGACATGAAACTCGGCTTACAAAATTTATAAGAAACTAAGCCGAAATTTAATAAAAATTGTGAAAATGTATTACGTTCAATTTCAATGTTGAAACATTTTTCATTGTGTTCAATAAATTTTGTGTATTCCATCGTTCATCGAAACTGTCATGAGGATTATAGTATTTGCCGGGACTGCTATAGGTACTCCGACTCAGGTAAAAGAAAAGAAATAACGATTGGAGAAGGATAAGAAAGTGAAAAGAAGAGATGTAAAGGAAGAAATAAAATGAGGAAGAGATAAGAAATGGCAAAGAACAAGGAAGAAATGTAAAACAAAAAGGGGAAAGAAGAACAAAGAGGGAAAGGGGAAATATAGAGAAGAGGAGGAGGAGAAGGGAGAAGAAAGAAAAGAAAGAAAAGAAAAAAGATAGTAGGAGAAGAAGAAAGTATAAAAGAGGTCCAGAGGAAGTGAAAGAACGAAAACAAGAAAGCAGAAAAGAAAGGCAATGAAGAAGGAAGATGGGAAGACAAGACAACAATAGAAAGATGGAAGACCTAAAAAGACTGAATTCAATTAGAACAGAATAAAAATGAGGGCAAAGAAAGAATATTACAATGCGGAATTTTAATATTCTTCTTTCGGATTATTAAAATGCGAAATATTTAATAATCTTAATATCTGTGGTCGCGGAGTAAAATTTCTCAAGTCAAAAATTTTAGTTTGGAGAAAACAAGGGTTAGATTATTGAGCCAACGCTTTTTCCTACGCTCAACGCTATTTCCCAACGCTTTTTTCTTATTAAGGAGGCAACATTTGAATTCTGTCCTTTTACTAAAATAAAATATAGATATTTAACTTGTAGTTTCAGTACTTAACCCAATTTCGCCAAAAATTGACTTAAGAACTTTTACCTCATGACCACAGATATATGGATTGATATTTCCGGGCTTATTGTTATTAGCCCTGTTGCAGTGTAATGAATCCTTTTATCCCGGGCAGTGGCGGTGTTCCTACCCCTCTGGATGATGAGTCCATGGCGCCGATTCACAGAACTGCTTGCGGGTACTCCTCCTTTGCAGGTATCTGCCCCCACCGCTCCATCCCGGATAAGATAGTAGCTCCTGTCGTATCTGGTCAGGGGTGTCTAATAGGTTTCAGTTAATGCCTTATTTTACCTGGCGAGGCTCGGGCCATCAGGCCCGCTCTTCCATCTGACCACGCAAATTTCGCTACGTTCCTTTCACCTAGTAGAAAAAGATTGTATTATCTCGGGCAACGAAACAGGCGATTTGAATTTTACTCAGAGGCTTCTTTAGGCTTGAGTATCTTTTACATATAATAAATCTACTACATGGACAGCCGGCATGTAAAAGATGGGCAAAAGAGGGGGAAAAAAGAGGAGGAAGAAAGAGAGGCAACGAGGGAGAGAAAAGACGAGGAAGAAAGAGAGGCGACGGGGGAGAGAAAAGAGGAGGAAGAAAGAGAAGCAACGAGGGAGAAAAAAGAGGAGGAAGAAAGAGAGGCAACGAGGGAGAAAAAAGAGTAGGAAGAAAGAGAGGCGACGCGGGAGAAAAAGAGGAGGAAGAAAGAGAGGCAACGCGGGAGAAAAAAGAGGAGCAAAGGAGAGAGGCAACGGGGGAGAGAAAAGAGGAGGAAGAAAGTACGGGAAAGATGGAGAGAAAAGAGGAGGAAGAAAGAGAGGCAACGGGGGAGAGAAAAGAGGAGGAAGAAAGTACAGGAAAGAGGGAGAGGTGTGCGGGGGATGTGCATGAGAGCGCCCCTTTGTCACGTGTGCGTCGCCTGTTGGGCCCCACCGCAAGGGCAGGGCGAGGTGGCGAGCAGGGCTGTGGAGGGGCAAGGGCGGGGTGGGGGCGGGGCCGCGCGCTTCACCTGGCTGCCTGAAGGGCGCACGAGCGATTAGGCAGCCATGCGCCAGCGGAGCGCGACGGCGGAGGCGGCGGGGGCGGCGGCGGGGGCGGCGGCGGGGGCGGCGGCGGGGGCGGCGGCGGGGGCGGCGGCGGGGGCGGGGGCGGCATAGTGGCAGCGGCGAGGGGGCGGTGAGGGGGCAGTGTGGGGGCGCTGAGGGACGGTGGGGGGCGGCGGAGGTGGCGGGGGGAAGGCGGCATCGGCTGATGCGGGGGCGGGGTGGCGGCGGCGGGGGACGCGGTGGCGGGTGGGACGGTTGTGAGGATGGCAGGGGCGACGGCGGCGACGGCAACGGTGGAGGCGTCAGAGCATTGGTGAGGCAGGGCCGTGGAATCGACGAGGGTGACAGAGAAGAGGAGAAAGGGGCCAGGGAGGCGACGGTGTCAGTGTGGGTCACAGACCCGTGGGTGCCGGGGACGGCGGCTGTAGGAGCCGCGCGGGTCCGGGAGGGAGAGCAGTGGAGTGTGCGAGGGTGGCGGAAAGTAGGAGGAGGTAGGAACGGTGAGGTGTGGTGACGGTGTTGGAGGCTGCGAAGGCGGCAGAGGCGGAAACCCAGGGAACGGCAGGTAAAATGGCGGGCGGAATGGGTTTGAAATGCAGGGAGAGCAACGGCGGCGTCGCGGCGCAGACGATTCATTGATTGATTGAATTGTTAGTGTTTCCGGGCGCGTCAACTACTGAGATCATTAGTCCCGAAAGTGTATTGCGTGTTTTCCATCGGGAGGTGGCGGTGATCTTCCCGCGCTGGACGGCGAGATCCGGCGCCGACCTACTGTCGACTAGCGGGGGTTTCCCCAACCAGATACCTCCCACCAGCTGGGCACCGCCTCAACCGGGACAAGTTCTAAGCCCCCGACCGGTCTCCCGGCATGTGTGGTAGTGTAGTGCAAGTAAGCGCGTGTGTAAGGGGTGAGAAAGAGGACCTCCCGGTGAGAGACGCTGCAATGGCGTCAGTTGAGGCCCTGGGCCCCCTTCGCCGCTAGTAGGTGTTTGTGTTTATAAGTAAGGGGAGAGAAGAAGGAAAGAACTCGTGCGGTCCGTGTCCCGTTTCGTAGGATACTGTTCTGTCATTCGCCTGGTGTTGATCGGAAAAAACACGGAAACTACTGATCAGAGCAGTCGGCTATTAGAATTCTCCGGATGATAGCGACTGAATTCGCCGTAGGTCAGCTAGGGAATGCTCGTGTGGAAAATACTGCCGTATTTGGGAGTGGAAACAGAACCTAGGACCTCCCGGTCAGAGGGACTGCTGTGACATCAGTGAATGCCTTGCACCGTATCTCCCGGCGGAGGCAGCGGAGGGCGGCTGAGGGCGGTGGTTGGTGGCGGGGGCAGCGGGGCACGGCGGGGGGAGGCGGGGGGCGGAGGTGGGCGGCTGAGGGCGGCAGGGGTAGAGGGGGGCGGCGGGAGCGGCGGGGAAGGCGGCCGTGGAAGGGGAACGGCGGGGGCGGCGGGGGCGGCGGGGCGGCGGGGCGGCGGGGCGGCGGGGGCGGCGGGGGCGGCGGGGGCGGCGGGGGCGGCGGGGGCGGCGGGGCGGCGGGGGCGGCGGGGGCGGCGGGGGCGGCGGGGCGGCGGGGGCGGCGGGGGCGGCGGGGGCGGCGGGGGCGGCGGGGGCGGCGGGGGCGGCGGGGGCGGCGGGGCGGCGGGGCGGCGGGGGCGGCGGGGGCGGCGGGGGCGGCGGGGGCGGCGGGGGCGGCGGGGGCGGCGGGGGGCGGCGGGGGCGGCGGGGGCGGCGGGGGCGGCGGGGGCGGCGGGGGCGGCGGGGGCGGCGGGGGCGGCGGGGGCGGCGGGGGCGGCGGGGGCGGCGGGGCGGCGGGGGCGGCGGGGGCGGCGGGGGCGGCGGGGGCGGGGTTGACGAGGCAGTGGCTCGAGAGGCATTGGGAGCCAAGGCGTGGTGGGGGCGGCAGAAAAAAATGAGGGGGCGGGGTGGACAAGGGCGTCCTTTGTGAAGTAACTGCGCAAGTGTGACACCACAGCGCTAGCAGCTCACGATGGGTTCAAAGACGTAAAAGCGAAAAAAAATCGTTTTTCCATTTTATGCATTTCAAGCGAAATGCGTAAAATGGATATGTGGATATCAAAATGTTAATAACTTCAAATACCATTCGACCTTTTTTATGATTTTTTGGTCATTATAGAAGGCAATGAAATATTTTTTATGAGTCTGACGATCATCTATTTACCTCAAATTGGGATTCACAACTGCCAGTTGAGCTTTTCTCTCGTTTCTCATTATTTTCGAAATATATTTTTTAACTAAAATCAGATTTAGTATCCTCACATTTAATGTGGATTTTTGTAACTTACGCATACTAAGGGCGGCATAATTTTTCTTGGCATTTATGATGTAATAAAGAATATTAAGGAAATACGTGAAAGCTTCATTTCCAACAGTCGCAAACTCGAAACTTTCAAATTAACGTTTAAGTATTGAGTAATAGATTTAGGTAAGAAGGAAATGGGTTACCCTGTTCTTTATGTTACTTTTCCAGCATCCGCTTGAAATTGGGTGGAGAGAGCCGATGAAGCAACCGATCAGTGCAGAAGTTTCATAGGTCGACGTCGATCTACCTAATTGGGAGTAGAGTATTGCAAGTATCAGAACTCAAACTTATGAGCCAACAGCCCACAGGGCCGGACTTCTAGACCTAGCGCCCTTACGCAAAAGACAGAGGCTACTCCTGTGTAATTATTGAACAAAAAACGACTCAAAAGACTAGTAGCAAGCAATATTATTATGTTAATACTTGCTAACTAATTGTTTAATAATTTCCTCTACATGGTAGATAATTAGTAATTCAGAAATATTTTAAATTCTTTTATTTTAAAGTTATTTTAAATTATTTTAAAAAATCTGTACATTTAGTTAAATAATTAAATATTAACTTTATTTTTGTGAACAAAATTATATTTTCTTCAATAATTTATTTGGATTCGTATTATATTTATTACTATCGTGACCCCACTTGGTTGGGTTTCTACCCAGTTGGTTAGTTTACCTAAACAGAAATTCGACCTGTCCAGCTCAGTAATTTGCATTTTTAAATTTAGTTTAATTGACGAAATTTATTTTTTCCCTCTTTTTTCCCAAAGTGACTCACAGTGGGGTGGTGATGGAGGAAGAGGGAAAACAAAAAGAGAGAGATAGAGACACAACGGGACAGAAAAACAGGTGAAATGTGGGTCAAATACAGCTGCGAGCGAGACTGGAGTCCTGCGAAACCAGGGGTTGTCAAACTGTCAACGGCAACGGTGTAATAATGGGGACAGGGGTGAGAACACATTTCAGAATTGCTATAATTATCCAGAACAGTCGTCGCCAAACTTACAAGCTTGTGAGCAACCATACTGTTTCCAATCGAACTGTGAGCTACCAAGAAACAAAAACAGAAAAAAAAATTGTTTTCAAATCTTAAAATTTTTAACATGTGTCTACGAACATATTTTCTACAAACATGTGTGTTAAATACGAAACCAATTTTTATAAAACTGTATACAAGAAAAAATAAATTGTAATGGGATTGCACATTATAAAAAATTGAAATATGGGTAGAAATTCCCTTTTTTTCAACTGATATATTTGCACTGCACATTAACACACACACACTTTTCCTTTACCTGAGTAAACCAGTAATCGGTTTCTCATTCCGAATGAGAGTGTTAAGTTTTGTTTCTTGCTTCAGCTGGCCAACATTAACCCAAATCTAGCATAGTAATAACGAATAGTATAAAAGATAATAATAATGGAAACTCGGGCAAATCGGCATGGACAAGTGATTGTGCTGCCCCTAGCGGCCTGAGGTGTACACTACAAGACAGGCGTAAATGTTGCCAATAGAATACCACCGTGTGTACCATTATCTAACATTATTATCATTGGTTTTAATTTATACATTCAAGTACTTGCGGCAGAGCATCAAATAACAATATCTACACAGATATTCTTCTACCAAATTATCTCTCAGACAACTACGAACAAACTTGACTTTCACAACTTGTAAGTTGACACACACGAATTCTTGCGCTGTAGTTTACACCTCGAACCGCAGGAGAACGCTGCTTTTCTGTCACCAAAATATTCGAGGAGTTTCCACTATTATCTTTTATACTATTTGGTAATAATGAGTAAATCTCTGCGCACTGTATGCAAGAAACTCTTTTCTCTACGACTACTCCGGAACGTTTACATTTCTGCACGTTATCGGATGCAGTCATGATGACGATTCCACAAGCCGTGCGAGAATACTATCGACCAATCACATTCGTCTTAGTTCATTGTATCACGACTGAGGGTTCTCGCACTCGCCTACAGAGGCGCTGCGTGCTCTGCCGCGGCTCGTCGCAACTGTCCCAACTAAAATTCATAAAGTATTGCAAAAGAAGCAAAATTGAGTTGACCAGAAATTAGCGTATCATATATGGTACGCTGGGCATTAATGGGTAATTATTTTTAGCAGTCTTGTGTAAATTATTCTTAAATTTAATTCTGGTCTCCCAAGAATGTGCAACTTCCTTACATTGTCATATCACACCCGTTTGCAAAGAGAGATCTCTAAAGATATTTTGCCTTATTTACATAGTTGGTTCTCCCTTAGGAGATCTCACATTTTGGGACGCATTAAAAAGACTATTATAATTATAAGGTATGCCCATAGGAAAGGCGTGGCCCATCTGAAAAATTTGAAAGAGTCACGTACGTACTACACAATAAAACATTTGATTTCCATCAATACATTCAATCCCTGATTTTGTCCTTTATTTGACCTGAAAACTTTGGCAATTGTTACACATTTCGGAAAGAGAGTCTCCAAGTCATTTGACAAACCTGTGCTTTGTTCAACTTAAATAATTAATTCTATCATTCAAGTTGGTACCCCTTGTAGTAACCGGTTTAGGTGGCTCAGGGCATCTATTGGTTCAAGTCCTGACGGTGGCAGGGTTTTTGACACCACCTACATAGTCAGGTCGAATTGATCCGCTGCCTGGTGGAGAATTCTAGAATGCTGGCTGCTCTGGCCAGTAATATTCCATGATTTCTCCTATCAACACCATTCGAATGCTGGAGCAGTCCCTTAAAACAACGCGCCAAGGACCGTGCGAGATCTTTGCTTTCTCTTCTTTATCCCATTCTTACCCTTACACACACACACACACACACACACACACACACACACACATACATACACACTCACACTCTTACACACACATACATTCACATGCACAACACTACCACACATGCCAGGAGACGAGTCGGGAGCTTGGAGCTTCTCTCGGCCGGGGCGATGCCCTTCTAACAGGATACACGTGGTTGAGGAGAGCCACACAAGCCGACGTGTAGGTCGGTGCTGGATCTTACCTTCCAACGAGGGAAGTACACTGGAACCTTCCTCAATAAAAAGCATGCTCTAGACTTACGGGACTAACGACCATAGCAACTTATTAAACAGAATAATTGAGAATAGGGAAATGAATATAAATGATCTTCCTAATTTTTTGTTTCCAATTAACAAGGTTTTAAATTCGGAGTGTAATTTATTAATTAATGAATTTCATGGCGCCTGGATACCAACGAACCGATCAATCCTTCGAGTCTGTCTTTCGGCGCAACAACCTCTGGCGATGTCTGAGCCTACCAGCGGCGTCCCAGGCCTTGCGTCCACGGGTTACGGCAGTGTTGTCAATGTCGATGCCACGAGCGGGCGTCCGTGGCACGAGCACAGAATAGCTACCAAACGGAAAAGAAAGCTACCCACAATCTGTGCGCCGATATGATGCTTATGGTCGCCATATTGAAAGTGTGTAAACTGCTGTACGACCCGGCATTTGTTGTGTGGTGAATGGTGGTAAATGTGTATTTTATTTCCATTTTACTCGTTATATTTGGTTGTGTGTATAACTAGCAACAACATACGTAACCTCAGGGGTATTTGCTTAATATAGGCCAATATTAATATCACACATAGGCAAATATTAATTAAAAAATAGAGATAGAAAGGTAAAGAATTATAAATACATAACTAGCAGTGCTACAGAATGGCACGGACATTCTCGTATTAATTTACTATTTTCTTTGGTGTGGGCTAGTGTATCGGACTTGCCACGTATTCTAGCCAGCTGCCATCTATTTCCACTCGAAGTATTTTTTTGAAAATTTCTCAATTCTTCGGTTTCCTAATTGTAGAACCGAAATATTGCTTTAGGAATATTAAAGAAGAGTAAAACCTCGTCCCAGATGACAAATTTCTTAAAAAAATTCTAAGCCGTTTTTAAGATAATATCATTCAACCGTTACTAAAAATGTAATATTGAAGCTGTTTTGAACAAAAACGTTTTGAGTTTTCGGAAAACTTTATTTGAAGCAGTGGCGTAGGCTCAATGTATGCGAGTGATGTGTTACATCCCCTAGTTTTCCATCACTTAAAAATATTCTCAGTAAAGTATTTTATTTTCTTCTGTTAAGTATCTTCCTCTATTTCTCTATTCCCTCCCGCCATTTATGTGCGCGGTCCAATAGGCGTTAGTCCCCTTGCTGGATGTGACAGACCGAGAAACATCCCTTCAACGACCTCACTTCGTTGGCGAGGTCATTGAACTCACGGCCATGCGCTGTGTGCAAGCTGCGTGGTTTCGGCTGCCGGTGATGTGACATAGCTTCTCACATCAAAGGCTTCTCATTGGCGTTCGTGTATCCCCTCCCAATAACCTTCCATACCCCCTCCTCTGATGCCCTTCTCTCTCTAATAATTCGGCTATTGCGGCCCGGAAGCGGGGAGCGGGGGGCTGACGGCACGACTGTCTTTCTTCACAAGTCAAGCAAGTCTGCCAACTATGCTTAAGCATATTTCAACCTAATTCGGTACAACTGGGTAACTCGATGTGTGTTAGCAGGCCTGACAAAACAAGATCATCATGTAAGGAAATGGTATGACAGACAATCCGTGAACTCGAAACGGTGCGCGCGATATTATTTCGTCCGTCATGTGAGTCCTGCATTCTACCGTAAATGCTGTTTGCTACTGAATGTGCGTTAAATAGACTACTGTGCCTAGTTGGTGATATGTTAAAGAGAATCGTGAATTCGAAATTGTAACGCGAAAGAATAAAACTTGCGTGTGTGTGTTCGTGTGCGACATGGCGAGCTCATCATTTGTGGTAGTGGGTGGGTTATTTGTGGCAGGGAACAATAGTGAAACGTTTCATTGTGTCATAGACAGGATTCGTGAAATTCCGTGCAGTTCTTTCTCCTATTACGAAAAACTTAAGGTAGATAGTGATGGACAACCAAGACAACGCGAATTGATGTCGAGTTCAAAAATTAGGTATGTACTTGTTTGTGGTTATTTTTTTAGTTTTATTGTTTTGTTTATGTACAATGAAATTATTTTACCATGGCCGCTCAAGATCAGACCTCAGAGCTACCGGAAGATTCCATTCCTTAAAACTATCGCTTTAGGGGGGAGCGCGTCCCTTCCCAGGACGTGTTGACAGCCCTACTCCAGTTCAGTAAACATTGACCCTGACTATTCGTCTCCGCAAGGTGACAGTTTTCAGTTGCATTTCTCTAACAGAGTACAGCTATTTGTATGACGTTCTGTACAAGTGAATATTATTTTGTTGTGATCATTGCAATGCGTCCTGTTCAAAGCAACTGACATATAGACATCCTTCACAGTCAGACGCGTGAAGTCGTTGCAAAAGTATATCAATTTATGAAGAGAAGCAAAAGAAGGCATTGAAAATATCAAAACAGTTCTTAAGGCAGTAATTCCTGGTTCGGGTGTTTCGAAAAGATCTATTCGCAGAATTAATAAGGAAATTAATTGTATTCAATCAGGAGAATCGTGTTCATTTTCTACTCCTAATTAAGAAAAGAGAAAGGACGTGGAATCTGCTCTCGACAGTTTCAATGAGAGTGTGTTTCACCGCACTATGATTTAATGCACCATATCAAGAAATCGTTATTTTTACAGGAAACGACGCGATAGTAAAGACGGTGAAAATGATACTACTTATGATTGTGAGGAAACGGGTATCAGTGACAGTGGAAAACGTATGGATGAAAACAGAGCCAGGCCATCTCGTGAATTTGGTGTTTCTCCATTAACCGAGCAAAGACAGTACAGCAAATTGATTTCGAAGGCTGTTCGCTAGCTTGTGCTATAGCAAAGGTAGGCTAATGTTTTTGGTTTTGACAGACGAACCAGGCACGAGCGAGCGCTATCTTCTGGCTCTCTCCCCATCACTTTCTTCTTCCCCCTCTACTCGCGAATCTCAGCGGCCACCCTAGAAAAATTTAGCTGTAAGTTAGTGCATGCAATGAGAAAATGATGATTTTCAAGGAAGATTCAGAATGTGTCTAACTTGCAACATACACTTCTAAAATACTTCGGAGTAAAGTAGAATGACGCAGACTTTAAATATTTGGAATTATGTATTCAATCTGTAATATCATGATCGCATCACCACATCTACCAGTCAGGAGACGCCACTGATTTGAAGTCATTTAAAGTATTTTAACACACAGTGTTTACAAATCGCTGGAAATGTGCATATATAAGAGATGTTTAAAAACATTAAGATTGTGTAATTTGTTTAAAAACAATATAATACACAAAAATGGAATTTTATGTCATAGTAAACAGTGAAATTAGCACTACCCTTTGGAAAAAGTCAGAAGAAAAAATTTGGTGACGTTTCTGAGAAAATGCCGTTTGAGCTGATTCCTGCGGTTCCTTTGCACAGTTTCAAGATGACGGACTGCGCTGCGCGGTGGCTCTCTGAAAATCAAAGGAGCCGCCCTCTACTTTTCTTTCTGTGTAGTATCTATTCTGCGGCACGAGTGCCACGACGAAATCGCGTCTCCACGCAGTTCAGTACCTCGCCACCAGAGAACGCCATCCCTATTGTAAAACGGCGGGGTTACTAATAGCTTTCTCTTCCGACGCTAGTGGTGCAGAGAAGCTAGTGGCATAGCACAATGCCACAACGCGTGCCACTGCCACCAGTAGCAGAGCTTGACACCACTGGGTTACGGGATACGTGTGTGGTTAGCACGTAGGCATCCCGACACCCAATCCTTCGTTTTATTTTCTTACTAGTAAAATATGTACCAATTTAAACAAAAACGAATAGTGCACCTACAATATTGTTGGCCCCTCCTCTTGTGCTACGGACCTGTACTGCACACGCCACTGATTATAATCATTGAAGCAATTTATGCGTTAAAATCCCTGTAACTATAATTTATTAGTTTTATTCTTCAGCAGAAAACTAATTGCCCCCAAGTGCCTCTCGTGAGATTAGGGCAATGCCACAAATCAAAGGCTCTACCGGGAATCGAGGAAGCTGATCCGGGAAGGGCCAACTCGAGCGGATAGTATCAGGGAGCGGGGAGAAAAGAGTTCGGAGACCCGGAGGCGAAAAAAGATAATGACTGGAAAACGGATGCCGAACCAAGATGTAATGTAGGTCCACGGAGTCGTAAACTCCGACTGGGATGTATTCAACGCAAATTGATGTGATGCAAGCTCAGGGGTTCTCTAAATGACACTGATAAATATCAAGGACTGGCGATCTTCATACGCAATTTCACCTTATTGGAAAGAGAATCTAGTATCTACTTATTATTTGTTATCTCTTTCTCATTCTCTATCTCTCCCTTTCTCTTTCTTTTCCTTTTTAATTCTTTTTATCTCATTTCCTATCTACCTCGTTTTCTCTAATTTTCTATCCTTCTCTCTTTAAATTTAACTTTATTTTTCTCTCTTTTCCCCTCTTTATTTTTCCCTGATCCCATATGAGTTGTATAGCAGGTGAAGCTGTAGCCTGACATCGGCTCATTGATCTAAGAATGGGTGAACAGGCAGATTCAACGTACTGCCTGTGGCATGTTATTTAACACAAAAACACTCCGCGGCGTCATTGCGAATCCTCGGGCCATTTTACTGCTTGTTATTTCTCTCTTTAAGTAAACAAGAATTTGTGATTTCAGGAATTTCCAACATTTTCGTGTATTTACCCTTTGTTAAAGCCTGAGGCTTTTAAAACACGTATGGTTTGAATTTTCGACTCTAGCTAGAAATCTAGTTGGAATTCAGACGTCTGGACGAGAATTCTTATAGCCGGCTGTTCTGATATGTAAATTCTGGTGATTTCTCTGATCAACACGCAAATAGATACCAGCAGGTAGTTTATTAACTGGTCCACTAACCAATTGCAATCTTCCTTTCATTATCATCCCTTACACACACGAGTCCTTGCTCTCCCAGAGTTTGTTTCTGCCGGAACTCGGAGAGAGATAGGCGTTCCAGTACCTCGGGAACAAAAAACAAAAAAACGAGAACAAACACTTGGCAACTTCAGTTTTTCGTTTGACCAACTTTCGTAAACTCAAAATTAATTTTCCATATAATTGTATAATTTCTACGAATGTAATAAAATTATTCGAAAAGAACGGTTTATCATTATAAACTCTGATTATTTATTTCCTATTATTATTATTATCATTATTATTATTATATACATATAGAGACAGTGCTACCATCTATTACAAATTGTTATTAAGTTTGATTTATAATTATTAAAATATATTATACTGTGTAATTATTGCTATTAAATTAATAATTCATTTTGGGCGCATCACGGGACCTAATTTTTTGTTTTATAATTTTTATTTCCTCGGGCCAGCATAACTGCTTTACAGGGATTGTTTTAATGTAAATATCAAGTCAAATCGCAAGCATACAAAAGTAAAAAACCAACAGTAATAATTTATTTCAAACATTCACAAATTACATTCACTCTTTAGATAAATATAAATAATGGAAGTCCAACAACTTTCTTATTTTTGTTAGCTGTTTTTCAAATACGTGTGCTGTTTATTCATTGCATTGATTATCCCTTTCCTTTTTGAAATATTTATAGGGGGCCAGCAAATTTTATAAATCAAGTACTGCTCTTTCCTATGCTAGTTGTCAGGAGATGAAGATTAGAGACGTCCCAGCTGGGGCGGTGCCTCACTTGCAGAGTTTCCTGGAGGGGGGAAATTCGGACGTGTAGTTCGGCGTCGGTTGTCACCTTCTGGCAGGGTAAGAACACCGCCACCTCCCGAGATATAACATGCACTACTTGGACTAGTGCTCGTAGCAGTTGACGCGTCCGCAAACGCAATAATAATTAATCCTTAAATAAATACAAAAATGTACTAAGTTCCAGAACAACAAAACGGGAGAGATGGCTCAGTGCATCAACCTGAGTTATTGCAGTCCCTCTGACCGGGAGATCCTAGGTTCGAGTCCCGACGGCGGCAGGATTTTCAACACTAGCTTTTCAGCTAGGTCGAATTAAGTCGCTGTCTGGAGGAGAATTCTAGCGGCCGACTGCTCTGATCGATAGTTTTCCGTGGTTTTTCCGATCAACACCAGACGAATGCCAGAGCAGTACCTCAAGAAACTTGCCACGGACCGCGCGCGATCTTTCCTTCCTCTTCCTCGTCCTATCCTCACCCCTTACACACACACTAACATGCATTACACTACCACACTTGTCGGGAGACCTGTCGGGAGCTTAGAGCTTGTTCCAGTTGGGGCGGGGCCCCGCTGGTGGGAGATACCTGGTTGAATCACGAACAATCAATCAATCAATCCCGAGATATAACATCAACTACTTGTAACTAGTGCTCGAAGCAGTTGACGTGCCCGCAAACACAAAAATAATCAGTCATTTTTCCAAAATCAAATTTATGAGTATATAGAACTCCCAGAGACGTCATTTAGTCTCTAGAACTGTTCCCGTGTGTAGCTTCTGTGGCATGCATTTGAACGCTTAAAATTTGAGAATGTAGGAATGTTATTTGATTAGGGAGCGACGTGACTACTGTACTTGAGAGGAAAAATATATACATGCAAAAAAATGCAATTCATTTACATTTATAAAAGCCTTTGCAGAATATGCGGAATTATATTTTCCACGGAAAGGGACGTAAAGCTTATTTTCATTATTTCATTTCACAACGTTTCTTGAAAGCACATTTAATTTAATAACGAAATTGTA
This sequence comes from Acheta domesticus, assembly GCA_031308135.1. Taxonomy (NCBI): domain Eukaryota; kingdom Metazoa; phylum Arthropoda; class Insecta; order Orthoptera; family Gryllidae; genus Acheta; species Acheta domesticus. The sequence goes on along the minus strand of JAHLJT010005437.1, from coordinate 34,940,278 downwards.
AGGATGCTTGGTTCTGAAGCCATAAACATATTTTCAGTTCGACGAAATGTTTGTCACACTCAGTTAGTAAAATGAAGCCCGGTGACTAGTTCAATTCTACCTTTTCATTTTCTGAAAAGAGCAATATCAAAAGCTGATTACTCAAAACTCTGAGCTACGCACGCACAACCAAAACCACGTTCTTGCTACCTGTTGGTATCTTCAGACATAGGCGATCCCTCTGCTACCGAAACTATTTTCACAATTTTTCCAAACTATATATAAACTGACAACAAAGAGTATAAGAATTCGTCTTCGAAAGCGTTGGACTTTTCTTTTTTCCTTCGCGCCTACTACGTACTTAAACATATAATAAAGAAAATATTGTAGTGCGACAGCAAAACTCATGGTTTTTTGTGACAGAAAAACTCGTATTGTGGAGTCCTTGTGCAGAAAAGGGAATAAATCTTGTTCCATTATGTAGTAAATTACTTTCTGTAACTCGTTGTATAATGAGAATCCACGTTTTGAGAGTTCTTGTTACCGAAAAACTGGTTTACGGCAAAACGTCATGCGGCGAGTAAAGTTTAGCAGAGATGCGGACAAAAGCTGTTGATTCTGTCGCGTCTTTAAGGGAAACAAGCTGTAATTTATTAGTAGGTATCGTGACCACAGAGTATCGGGTAATATCATCGAAATCAATATTAGATGTTGGCTCTCCATCGTAACTGTTTATTGTGGCATAAAGCTTTTTCGGCCGCATTGCGGCCATCTTCAGTGCTATTAGAGGCGGCTGTGATCCTCAGTCCAGACAAGACAGTTGTCTTGTCTGTCTTGTCTGGACTGTCTAGGCTGTCTTGTCTGGACTGAGGACCACAGGTACTTATCATCCGAAATTAACCCGTTAACGCTCAGCGTCCTCATTTCTGTATGCACATTTCTCATGAACTCAAATTTGCTTCATTTGCGTCTAATTTTTACATTTTATTTCTGTGTTTTATTGCTACTAGGAAAACCCGGCAGACGTTGTTCTGCCCTTCATCTCCCTCTTTCCCCTCGCATCACCCTTTCTCACTGTCTCTCCTTCCTTCCCTCACACTGTCCCTGTCTGTCTCTGTGTGTCTTTGCCGCTCTCTGTCCCTCTCATTCACATTAACATGCTGATTCTGCACGTCTCTGAGCAGATGAGGTAATATTGGGAAGCGCCATATTAGCAAAAATGTAATAGAATGTTCGAGAAGAGCTCATTCTATAGTTTACGGCGTGAGAAACGTTTTTTTGAGGCCTTAAACATTTTAGTTTTTAAGGCCCTATAATGCCTCGTTTAGTAATTATTTAACGATAAAGATTAAAAAGGCTGCCGAGAGTGTTGCGGGTTGCATTTGACTCGAATATTTAGTTTTGTTCTACAGCGCCATGTAGTGGAGTTACAACAGAAACAACAGCACATAAACCTTCTGGGTGAAAAAACCTGTAGAAGTGCCAACTTTCGTGGAGATCGATCCAACGGTGTCGGAGCAATATATATATATATATATATATATATATATATATATATATATATATATATATATAAATGCTACTCGCTAGTTTTTCACCGAGAGAAAATACCCCTTTAGTTAAAAGCCAAAGCTACTCGTCTAGCGGATTGGCGTTCAGTTACTCTTATCGTGTATGGTAGTGCATCAAGCTCATGCAGCGCGCACTGCACGTCGCGGAAGCGCGGAACAGCGCACGAGGAGTGGAATGGAGCAAGGCGGGGCGGGGCGGAATGGAGAGAGTCTTTGAGCGGCGGCGCGTGGCCTCAACGGCTTACCCGCGTCGGCGCTCGCTCCACCCCCACCCCTACTCCCTTCCCTTCGCCGTTCCCCTCACCGCCCGCTGTCATCCCAAAACCCCTCCCTTTACACCACTTCTGCATTGCGCTTCCATATCCCCATTCCTTTGCCGTTCCCTCTCCTTCCGCTCACTCCATTCCTGTATTCCTCCTCTACCCTGCCCCTTTCTACCACCCAACATTTCTTCCCTGAGCCACTCTCTGACAAGTGCCAAACCCTTCTAATATTTCTTCTATGTCTCTACATTTCCCCCTTTGTTTTGCCGTTTCCCCCTAAACTAGCATCTTCTTGTGGCTTACCGTATCTTCCTTCCCCCTTTACTGACCCTTCTCCTTACCCCATCCCTGCCCCGGACAGTCGCCCTCACTATCTCCTACTCCTTCCCTACCCCTTTAACTGCTCCACTCCCTCTAAGACCCCTCCCATTGACTCTCACTTGCCTTCCTCTTCTCATACCAATTCCATTTCTCCTGCCCCTACCCCTTCTCTGTCTCGGTTCTTTGCTTTGTCTCTGGCCCTCCCCTCTTCTGCCTCTTCTTTTCCCCTCCTCCTCTTCTCCATTCCTCTTCCCCTCCTCTACCCCTTCCACTACCTCTACTCCTTCCTGACATTCCTAGCCACTTTCTCTTTTCTTCTCTCTGTTCGTATTTCCCTCCCCTAACCCCTGGTCCTTTAGCTGCGCCTACCCCTTCCCCTCCTCCAGCCTTTCACATATTCCTGGACCTTTCCCTGCTTCTGCCCTTTCGCCAGCCTTTTCCCCTACTGCCCCATTCTCTTTGTCTCCTTCTCTCTTCATTCTCTCCCCTACCCTGCATCCACCCACACCTCCTCTTCTATGAATTGTCCCCTCTCCTTTCCTCACCCCTACTCCTTTCCGGCTCCTGCTATCTTCTCCTTCCTGCTTCTGCAACCTTCTCCTTCCTGCTCCCCTTTCCTCCACCTCAGCCCCCTCCGTTGTCTTCTCTCTTGCCCTTTTCCCTCCACTCGCCCCGTCCCATTCCTCCCCCACCTCCTGCCCCCCCTTCCGCTACGCTTTCCCCTTCGACCGCCAGAGTTCGCCCGTCCCGTCCGGTCGAGGGCCTCGCAAGCAGAGCGCCCCGAGTTTGCCCTGCAGGTACTGCGCGTTTACCCGGCAAACGCGGCGCGCGCGCAATTCAGGTAATGACCACTGCGGCGCCACCGTCGCTTCGCGGAGATCCTACCCGCGACCTCCAATGAACGCCTCCGCAACTCACGCTATTATAGCGCGACCGACCAACATTAGACGTGTTTACTCTTACGTATACGTAAGGTTTACCGAGCGAAGTGGCTCAGAGCGCAGCGCGCTGACGTCGCATTCGGGAGGCCCGGGTTCCATCCCTGTACGGCCATTCGGAGCGCGGTTTTACTGGTTCCCTTCGTCGGTAAAAAACAAACAAACAAAAAACGAAAGGTTTGCTCCTGTATACCGTCGGCATAGAAGTGACACGGAGAGGGGGCTAGTTGCCATTTTTCATAATATTTGAAGATTTATTTAAGTTGTATAATTCTGTGAGTTGCTTAAATACGTATTAATATAACATTTTAATGGTATGTTAATTAACATGAAATAATACATGTTAAATAACTTCAAAATATTTGACTTACTGTCGTATAATATAAATGAGTAGGAATAAAAATATACATGTGATGCAATGATGTGTATTATTTCATGAGTATAAAGTATATTTCCTGCACGACAATAGTGCATAAAAATGCCTAAAAATAAAAGAAATACCTAAAGTTGCATAGAAGTACCCCCCTAAAAATCGGGAGTAAATATCACAGGTGTAATTTCGTTATATGAAATTTCCAACGACATGTTCATTGGCAACAGATAAATATCTTTCACCTCTCTACATTCTCTAGAAGTTCGTAACATTTATTCTCAGACAACCTGTCAGCACATATAAATTTCTTATATACATTATAAATTGTAATAAATACGTGTATATCGGTTTAACATATGGTATATAGCACTTAAACAATTATATTCGTAATATTATATAATATATCTAATAAATAAAAATTAATGTTTGTTTGATTATTCTTATTTCATGCGCTACCATACCGTTCATCCGATTGCGATAAAACCATGTCAACTTACTGCTTGCACTTGCGAGAAGAATATAGGAATGGGATGTGCGGGAATGTGCGTATTGGCTGTCGCGGGAACAACGGGAATGTGCGTATGTCTGTCGCACACAGACGAGCGTTGATAATGATTTTAAGCGTTTATGCTGACTCAAGCGCTCCTGAACAGAAGCTCTACGCAACCCGCCTGCATACTCTTCCCCTCCTATTGAGAAATATCGGCCGGAATTATTACTTGAATCTCGGATAAACAAATCAAATTTCTCCAACATAGTATCATAGCGAATGCATACCCAAGGGAGAACGTTTTAACAATAGAATACTTGACAACCACGTCCAAACCAGCACATAGAACAAACTCATACTTACGAGAAAGTACATTTAAACAATTTGAAGAGCGTAGCGTACAACGAGATTAACAATCACGTGACTAGCCACATGTAAAGTGTAATACTTTGCAATACCAAAGCATTGCCGGGTCCACAAGTTATGTATAAAAAAATGCAGGTCATTTCTGAGGAGTTGGTCATCAAAATGCGTCAGAGGCTTTTTGGTCAGTACAAGTGGACCAAGAGGTTGGTGAAAAGTTAATACGGGTGAACCGAGTCCTCTCGTGTAGATGAAGTGATTCAGAGTTCCCGTGATCGAGGTCCCTGCGAACGCGTCTGTCTGCGGCATCCCAAGAGCACCCCCGCCCCGAGGGAATTACCGTGCCGCTGCTCCCGGTCGCTTTGCTGGCACACGGGATCTCGAGAGCCCCCACGCGAGGGCAGCGGCGAACTCCGAGAGCCCTCGTGGCGAAGCTCTCGACCGCACTGGCGAACTCTAGCGGTCGAACGAGGAAGCGGAGCGGGACGGGACGGGACGCGCGCTCACAGGCGAAAGGAAAGGTCACGAGGAGTTTGTTTCAAACAGCTTCGTAGAACCTTTCTTGCTCAGATAACATATAGGATTGAAGCGGAAATTGTGTGTTCAGTTTGTAAAGCCAAAGTTATAAGTGGGGACTGGATTTCAATGCAAGGGCATGTATATAGAAGGATCCAAAAATATGTATGCATTTGGTCAGCAGTTCATTGCCATCGAAGTTGTTTGGTAGCTAATGGGGCTGCTAACTTTGCTGCTGGTTGCTAATAGTTGCTAACTTTGAACACATGTAATAAAACATTCAACTGAAATAGAAAGCAACAATCGCCGCTGTATGGCTTCCCACTTCAAATATATAACTATTCATTCTCAAAGAGTGTGTACATTTTTTGGACCCCTCTGTACATTCCCTGTAGTCAGAAAAGTATGCTCACTTGGTTTGTGTACAAAACAGTCAGTATCCAATCAAACGAATATGATTTTATGGTTTGTAGAACGTATATTTCGCCAGTTTTCTCAATGAACATTTCCTCAAATTAATAATTATCCTGCGTATTTGCCTTTAAAACATTTGTCATCCTACAGGTTTATTATTATTAATTTTATGTATTTTATATTTCAAATATTTTTTTGTAATAATATGTGTTTGAATTTACGCGGTTAATTATAGCTAATATTAATTATCCGTAAGTCAATTTCCCAAGATATTGATCTAGAAAATGATGATCGTTTCGAGCAATACAAGCCGTCAAGTAAATCTTGAAAGTTGGTAACGTTGATTAGGTCTTCAAAGCGTCTGGTGTTGCCTCCAAACCAACATTCTCAACGGGACTTGGTCCACAAAAATGAATCACATTAAATGTGAAACAAAAAAGGACTCACCCTTTTGAAGGTTTACACATTTAATATGGCGTATTTTAGTGCTTATTTTCGAAGATTTTACTTCATAAGTGCCTGGCAGTAAATTCCATGCGGGAACACACGCGTAGCAGCAAATTTCATCTGGTTTTACACTCCGCGCCAATCTAGACAATCAGGAAAGTCTTTAACAATTGTTAAAAGAATCAACGTAACATAATTATGCCCTAAATATAAAATTGTTTGTAGGAAGCATAGCCTTTTTACGTTTGTGAATCGCAATTTCAGCACGGGATAAACACCATCAACTCCGGGATAAAATATTTATTAGACTAATGTTTAGAGCAGCTGAAGTACCAGTGACACAAAATTACACATTGATCATAATTGATTTACAAGAGTTTGTAGTTTAATCTGATAAAATGCATTTACTCTCAAAGAATTTACCAAACTCGCCAAAAGAATAGAATATTTATAGCAGTTTCCTAAAATGTGATACTTTACTTCAATTTCAGCAACTAAGCTTCAAAAACCTCTCTCGACTAACTCCTTATAGTGAAAACCAAGTTATCTTGAGATTTGTATCAATACGGACGGCAGAAAGGTATAATCACGTCTCCCCAGAAACATCGCATTCAGACCACTGTTTAATGACGTGCGATTTTTCTAACTCTGCCTCTCGAGCACCTATGGTCATGGAATATCACACGGCATTTCGCGTCTTTATCGGTACTGCCGCTAGGAATGGCATGATCGCAAGCACTGCTTGATGCGGTCGCGATCATGCGATACCTAGCAGCGCAACTGAGAAAGACGCGAAATACCGTGACATATTTCATTGTCAAGACGGGCCTTCAGAGGCAGAGGTAGAAAAATCGCAGTATAAATAAATACTTTTACCTGTCCTTACCTTTATCTGTCCTTAGAAGCAATGTACCAAACACATCAATAGAGTTGAATCATTTTTGTAGGTTCCTAAGATGTGATACTTCACTTTCAGCAAAATCCTTCTCTCGGCGAACTCCTTAAAACGAAACATCAACTTATCTTGAGATTTGTATCAATACGGAGAGCAGAAAGGTATAATCACGTCTCCCCATAAACATCGCATTCAGACCACTGTTTAATGACGTAAATAAATCGTCTTTTCGCTCTATTTGTCCTTAGAAGCACATCTTCCTTGAGATGAGTTTCGTGACTGGGAATAAGAACGGTCACTTGCAAAGCCTCCGCGTCTGCGGTCCCAAGAGCCGAAGGGCTCCACGCACGGCCCCTAAAACTCGCGAGCGCTGTAAAGTTGTTCTTACAAGCCCATGCGTCAGATGCAGCGCCTACTTGGAATACAAAAGGCTCCTAAAATGGAGAAAAATGTGAGTGAAAACAGTGTGATTTCAAAGAGGCTGCTGAATATTGTTTTGTATAGCCAAAAAATAACAAACAAGACAAAGAAGATAAGAATATACAAATCATTGGTTGAAAGCGTATGTACATATGGCTCAGAAGTTTGGATTCTTAATCAGAGCGAAGAACAAAAATTAAAATCAATGGAAATGAACTACTGGAGACGCTGTTGTGGCCTTACACTCCTGGATAAAGTACCCAATTTTGTCATAAAAAATCAAATGGGTATTAATATTGATACAATGAATGTAGTTGATGCTAAAAGATTGAGGTGGTATGGTCATATCCAAAGGATGACGGAAAGTCGGTGGCCTAAGAAAATTTTGAAAGAGTTGCCTCAAAGAAACAGGAAACGTGACAGACCGAGAAAAACATGGGAAAAGGAGATAGAAAAGGCAATGAAGGAACGAGAACTTCAAGAGGAAGATTGGGAAGATCGAAGGACGTGGCGACTAGGATGCGAGAAGCGGCGATAGCTGTAAAGAACCTAGCTAATAATACTACTACTACTTCAAGGAGGACTTGGGACATTCCTCCAGCCCATTACGACAGGCTGAGGTGACTCACGGCGTCAACTGATGTCACTGCAGTGCCTTTAACCGGGACCTTTATAGTTCGAATTCCGACGGCGGCGGATTTTCGACACTAGCTAGATAATTAGATCGATTTCAACCGCTGGCTAAAGGACAATTCAAGTGGCCAGCTGCTCTGATCGGTAGTTTTCTTTGGTTTCCCGAATCAATACTAGGCGAATGCTGGAGCAGTACCCTAAGAAAAGACCCACAGACCGCGCGCAATATTTTCTTCCTTGTCCTATCCTCACAATACGAACACGTACATGCACAACATTAACACACATGTCGGGAGACCAGTCGGGAGTTTAGAGCTTGTCCCGGCTGAGGCGGTGGTGGGAGATATCATCCAGCGGAAGATGATATCCCCCATATCCCAAGATTACATGCACTACACTTACGGACCTCATAATCTCATAAGTTGACGCGCCAGGAAACACAACAATGCAGTGCCTGGAGGAACTTTAGCAGTTGATATCTTGGGTAGCCGTTGCCTAATATTGGGAATGGGCCCTAAGGCTCGGAAGAAAAGTGAACGAGTGAATTTCATTAGTGGTCGTCTCTTCATGATGCAGCTCGGTATTTGTCAGTAATTTATCAAAGAACCCACAACAAAACGACATATCAGAAGGTGCCTATAATTCTCTACACAGCTATTTAGATGCTGTCGAACATCACGTAACTATCAGAACTCGAATCTAGGACTTGAAACTACGGTTTCATACTTGCAAATACTTACTTATTATTAACTTGTTGAAAAGTAGCATAGAAAAATTACAGCCCAAAATTTATAATAATTTCTGGAATGTAAGTTGTTTTGAAAGCGACCAGAAAACGTACATCAGTGGTTAAATATTCATAAAGTTATGTTAAAAGGAGCTCATCCATTACATAACACAAAAAATCAAATATAGAACTTCACTCATAATTCATGTTTTTCTTTCTTGAGACGTTCGCTTGTTTCGTAATAATTTTGTTTTCTTTTTTTTTTGTCTCTCAGAAAAAATGAAAGAGCTTCATTAATAGCTGCACCAGAAATTGTTGCCAATTTCTGCTTGAAAGGCTCAAGAACTTGAAGATTCGATGATCAAAAAGCCAAGAAAAAAACATCCTGAGCGAACTAGTTTTTAAAGCCTCTAGCCCTGCAATCCGAGCTCTTTGTTAGAACTGCTGACAACAAAATCATGTTTGCCAACGTTCGCGGAGCCCAACAAAGAAGGAAACAAGAAGCGGCGGGACAAGTGGAGAGTGCAGGGGGAGCGGGGAGGGGATGAAAGGGGTCGGAGCGGAGTTCAAAAGCAAGAGCGCCGGGGGACAAAGACGACAGCTGTGAAGACGCGGGGCAAGCACAGTGGGTGGCACACCAAAAAGTCCGTAAAAAACGATTGATATATTGACCGGTTTCCGAGCACATCAACTGGTATGTCATTAGCACCATGATTGTTTTTTTTATATTGGCAGTGGCGGTGTTACGCCCCCGCTGGATGGCGAGATCAGGCGCCGACCTCACATCGGTTAAATTAATTGATTGATTAATTAGTATAACTGTTGATACACATCTGGCACCAACAATTTTTTACGAAAACTTAATTTTGTTAATAACATTTTGTAATGCAACTTTCTTTTCAAAATTTTGTAATTTTTTTTCAGATATCTCTGATGATGATAGCTAAGCTATCGAAAAAGATCTTTTAGCTGTAAATAAAAACATTGATACCAGACAACATCAGTGTCTCATCCTTGATTGATTAATGTTTCTTGGAGCGTGAACTTCTGTAATAAATTTTATCGCGGGAGGTAGCGTTGATCTTGCCCCCGTTGAATGGTGATATCCGCCGAACTTAACGTCGGCTTGCGAGATTTTTTCCATCGAGGTATCGTCCACCAACGGGGTACCGCCGAATCCGGCCCGAAGCTTTAAGTTTCCGACTGGTCTCCGGTCATATAGGATAGTGCAGTCCACCTAAGTGTAAATGTGTGTAAGAAGCGACAATAAAAAGGGAGAGTAAGGAAAGATTGTGCGCGGTTCATTGCCCGTTTGTTAGGTTTCTGCTCTGGTATTTGCCTAGTATTGTTCGGAGGAATCACGGAAAAGGGATCAGAGAAACCGGTCGCTAGAATTCTCCTTCGGAGAGATTGAAAATCTTTCTAGCTATTTTGCTAGTGTCGAAAATCCTCGTCGTCGGGACTCAAACCCTAGAACCTCCCGGACAGAGACACTACAGAATAAGCGACAATGCTGTCTCTGAGCTAAACTTAACCGTTGCTCTGTTCACCATCTGGATTGACATAAGATTCTCGTCTCGAACTGTTCTCTAAGTCTTAAAGGTAATGAAAGCCTTGTTTTGTTTCGCATATACATAATATCTACGCAAGATGGTTGGTTAAGGGTTCCATTCAGCGAAGAATTTCTCCCTTTTTTTGATAGCTTTGCTTGTCGGATTTTTAACACAATCTCCTCCATCTCGGGAGTACAGACTCTCCTCGACTAAGTAGCGTAACGAAGTGAGTGCTGTCCCGCCTGCAAAACTTTTATCCTGGCCTTCTTTATAAAAGGCATAGCAAACACACGTAGTGTTAGTATCTTAAATAATAAAACTATCCTTTAACAAATTCTTATTCATCAGTCTACGATTACTACACAGACAATCGCAAAACCTCACGCTCACAATTCGCACAATCACAAAATATTCAGCTTAAAAATAGGCCCTCTTTTATGCCTGGGCCTGTCCCCATTGCGGCCTGTCCCCATTGCGGACGTTAACGTTACGCCACTGCCTCGATGATTGCAAGATGTACAGCACTAGACCAATGAATGCTGATGTGCAATTATCTTTCAATGACCTTTAAGGTGCCAAACTATCGTATCACTACATTACATTTGGGTATCACGTAACGTCAAAATCTACCCTCTCACTCTCACCGATGATTCATAGGACCAAAGATGAAGTTGTGCACGAAATGTTCACGAGATTTCTCGCGATTTATTCAGCTAGTGATGCCTATGGGAGTAAATTGTTTACTGAAAAATCTCCAAGAACATCTCCAAATTTGATCATTCTGTGACGTTTGTCCTTTATTCTTTTGGGGTTTTGGCTCATGGTGTTAAATATAGTGGGTGGTCATCAAACAGTTTTGGTGACAGCAATAAATGTAATTGAAGTACATCTTCATTACAAAAAAATGGCAAGGTACGATAAAACTTTCCAGACCTTTGTATTTCAAGGAGTATAATACTAGGTCGAAAATGACCTAGTATTCTATTCCTTAATGCCAAAGCCTTAAACAAATCCTCTTTTAAAGTGTAAATGAAGTATTTACAATTTCGAAACAAAGAAACTTCGAAGAAAGCAAATTTAATTAATCACAAAATATTAGACATTTTCTTCAAAAAAAATAATAATAATATAAATTGGAAATAGAGATCACAGGTTTTTCTCAGAGCAAATTAAAACATTCAGTTTGCCGACGTTTCGGTATCGTTTTATTCCATCCTCTGTAGAACGTAAAGAACAAAAACACTACAAATAAACATATTGCTGCATGTATATTTATGTTGTTGTTGCTCTCTATGTTTCACCACCAGTCCTGAGTACGGAATAAAAAATAATCCGAAGCATCGGCAAACTGAATATTTTAATGTTTTAATTTACTGTGACAAAAACCAGTGTTCTCTACTTCCAATGTTAACTGCATTGTCGTGAATCTGCATTGGTTAATAATAACATCGCAATATGTTACGCAGATATTTTTACGATTGCAATATACTAGTGGAAGCCCTCGGCTTCCCACAAAGTTTCGCAACATCAGGAAGAATTATGACAATTATTCTTCGTCATTTTATTAATTTTTACTTTCTCATTACGGAGTAGAAAAGAATGCTGCGCAAGAGAAAACGAATTTTCGGCAGACAAACTCTAATGACAGGGCTCTAGTAACGAAAAAGTGGATAAATCCATATGCTAAATATGGAAAAAACATCCTCTAACACGTGGTATAGCAAGAATCCATGTTTTGTGGGTCCTTGATACCGAACAATCGAATGATGGCAAAACGTCTGTCTGTACGTCTGTCTATCCGCCCGTCTGTGAACAACGCTAGATGCCAAACTGTTCAGCCGATTTTCTACTAAAATTTTCCCCCAAACGATCTGACTGATGTCTCAGGCTCTTGAATTTGAAATCGATGTTTTAATTTTGAAGGGTACTGCACATGAAGCCTCTGAAACATTTTCCAAATTTTCAAAAAATGTGTCCATCCTTTTTTATTAGATTTTTGTTGTACAATGTAAAGGACGTTTAAGAGGATGGTGCAGGGCTCGTGTTCGTTGCAAACAGTGATCTTTTGGAAATTGCAAAAGTTCAATTTTGTTTTCGGACACTTCCTACAAGTAAAATATTAAAGGTAGAGATTTTTCCCTTAATGAAATCTGTTCCTGTTCCTTAAAAATAAATTCTGAAATAAAGTCATGTATAATTTTCCGAAAATTTGAGTATTTGTCGCATAATTTTGCGTGATAATACCGGCGAGTACGTGCTGTTTTAGCTCCTCTAGTTGTCACCGGCAACAGTTATCTGATTCACGATTTGCGAGGGACTACCCACCGAAGGAAACGGGAAGGAGTAACGGAAATAAGATGACCCAGGCATTTTTATAGTCACGATGCCGATTCAGGGAATCCAGAGCTGCCTTAGACAGATCAGAAGTAGAGCGAAAACGCCGTAACTTAACCTTGCCGTTTCCCAACAAAAACGAGTGGAGTGACGAAGCAACTACCGGCTGAGACGACTCAATGATAACGTCCGTAGTAATTGCAGCGTCTCTTAAGTGGCAGGTTCTAGTGTTGGAGTCCCGACGGTGGCGGAATTTCGTCATTCTAACTCTAAATTGTATTCATCCGCTCTCTGGAAGGAGAATACGGGCGGCCGGCTATCAGTAGGTTTCTCGGATCAACACCAGGCGAATACCGGAGCAGCACCCTAACAAACGGGCCACGGACAGATTGTGATCATTCCTTCCACCCTACCTTGCCCTATCATCTCCCCTTACACACACACACACCACACACACACACCACACACACACACACACACACACACACACACACATACGTGCACTACACTAACACACATGTCGGGAGAGCAATTAGGACTCGGCTTGTACCGACTGGGACGATACTTGCAGAGGCTAATCCTGCAATCGACGTGTAAGGTGTCGCAGGAACTCACTATCAAGCAGGTGAAGAACACCGTCATATGCCGGTATAAAACATTCACTACACTAACGGGACCAATTACCGTATCCGTTGACTTGGTCGGAAATATCTACCATTAATCAATCAACCTTCTTTGTCAACATTATTCCGGTTCGAGTTCTGACGGCGGCAACATTTTTGACACTAGCTAGTCAGCTAGGTCGAATTCAGTCGCTGTCTGGAGGAGAATTCTAGCGGTCGGCTGCTCTGATCCGTGGTTTTCTCCGATCAACACCAGGCGAATGCCGAAGTAGTACCCTAACGAACGGGCCACGGACCGAGTGCGATCTTTCCTTCCTCTTCCTTGTCGTATCCTCTCCCCTTACACACACACACACTTACACTAACATGCACTACACTACCTCACATGCCGGTAGACCGGTGGGGAGCTTACAGCTTGTCCCGGCTGAGGTAGTGCCCCGCTGGTGGGAGATACCTGGTTGAGGGAAACGGTAGGTCGGCGCCAGATCTCAGCTTTCCAGCGGGAAAAGATCACCGCCATCTCCCGATGAAAAAGCACGCACTGCACTTACAGGAATATTGACCTAAGTCGTTGACGCGCCCGGAATTCATGAACAATCAATCAATCCATAATTCAGTACTCCTACTTCGGAAAACATCATCGTTCATTGTTATGCAGTTGCAGGCCCATTTTTGCTCTCATCCATGCAAATCATCTATCTGATTATCACTGAACTCATTCCCAATTTCCACTACCCGCAAAATGTCAAAAGCTCAAGCGGAGCATCAAGTGGCAAACGTCAAAACGAGAGAGTACGCGCAATTACATCAATTAAAATGATGTGAATGGCGCTCAAGCATCTCTCCATGAAAGAATAAAACGCGAAACGATGAAACACGTTCGAAAAAAGCGTACCAAAGGTAATTTAGTTTTTGTGGAAATATTAAGTACACTTGCAATGGATGCACGAATCAGCCACACCACCGGAAATGATATGCTTATTTATTAATGAGACGAGTTTCATTATTGTACATCGATCGCATATAATCGAAACTTTTCACGCTAAGCACATGCGCCTTTTTATTTTTCATTTCTTTTTATCTCATACGAGAGTAAGATAACGATGAGAATGCAGGTTGTTTCAATTTGTTAAATTAGTGGCATTACGTTATTATTTTAGACTCGGGGATAACTCTTGGTCAGCGTGTTCGGGTTGCACTCGATTCGATGGGTGCGGGTTCGATTCCCGGTCGAGGCGAGAGTACAGTGTGCGTTTTCCTTGAATGTCCCAATATATTTTGCTGTGCGGACGATGAGAAAATTCACTTCTCAGGTTGAGAAGACAGGAGATGATACGGCATGGAGATGTCTACTGTGCTAACCACACGTACCCTCTTAACCCATGGTCCGCGAGGCAGGGACGTCGCCGGTAGGCCTGAGCCCGTTCACAGGTCGTCGCGCCAAGTACATACGTACTACATGCATACTTTATTATTTTATTCCATGTAATCGATACCTCCTGTCGACGTAATTCCCTTACTCTACTCTGAATCAAGAAATCACGCAATACAGATGTCGATAATGTTAATGATATTGATACAGAATCTAGGAGATATCCTGGATTGATCTCGGAAACCATACCGTTAAAATTAAAAAAACGCGTTATATTATAACAATGAATGTAACCAATTTACGCAAATATATGGTAGCACTTGTACGTAGTATGCAGAGAAAGTATAAACTGGTACAATTTAGAACTAGGTGCGCCCGGAAAATGATAGAAATGATGATACGGTCTGGTAACCTAAGGTGGATACCATCGAAAAATAATTAAAATAAAACAATTTGAAAAATATAATATCAAGGGTAGAACATTTCTGCGCAATCAAGTGCAAATATCGGCCTTGAAGTAGATGTTTTGCAAGTCAGAAGTGCAAGTCTCGGTGCATTTTCTAACGAAACAATTCGCAATATAATGTTCTTATTGTATTTTACATATAATTAAAAATTATTTATATTTTGTTTAAAATGTTATTAAATGAGGCCATAAAATTAAATATTTACATTTTTCTTTATTGTATAGAAAAATGGATTATACAGATTGCGCTACAGGCCACCGCACATCACATCTCCAAAAGAGAATATATTACCTTTTTCTTCCGTGGTGGTAGCTGATATTTTGTGGTAATCCATAATGGTAATTAGAGGTAATTGTGGTTGATTATCCCTTACCTCCAATTACCATAGTGCTCTTTGTTTTATCTGATAGTTCAAACAGGTAAGGGACTGTTTCTTTTATAACAGTCAAAAATTACATTAAAAAATCTCCTTCTAAACTAAGCAATTCTTAGACACAAACTTAAGGAACATCGAGTTCAATAGAAGCGCTAATAAAGTTTTATTTATTGGTGGTAGCTAGTTAGCGTCACTTCAGCATAGCACAGATTTTCTCATACTAGTTAGTTTCCTAGTACTATTTAGAGTGGAATCCTACGATCTCGCTGTATGAGGCGCTGCAGTAACATCATTAGGTGCCCTGAGCCAGCACTGCCGATTGAAATCGTTGAAAGAGTTTTTGGTTACTTTCACCGGTAGCAGCGTCGCAGGCGAGTTGGTTTGTTGACGGAGACAGCACTGCTACAGTCACTCCGTATTTCGTGATATGTCTGCTGTCACCAACCGGTGCCACTGAAAATTGAATGTAGTACAGGTTGTTTGTTTGTCAACGGTTTAGGTTCTAAGTTTCATTGACAATTTTTTTGTTTTTCCGGTTGCGTTAACTCCTTTGGTGATTAATCCCATAAGTTTAGTAAATGTTGCATCCAGTGAGATGCCAATGTTAATCATTTCCTCGATTGTGATGAAGGGGAGATTACGTGCGATCCTATGGCACGTTTGCTACCGTACTACTCCGCCATTCGCCTGGTGTTGATCGGAGAAATCACGGAAAACATGGTAGAGTGAAGAGTTTTCACTATATGCACATTTAGTGTTTTTACAATATCCCAATTTTGCATTCCGTAGCACATTCAACAGAACACAAATTTGAAATATAATAAAAGCATAGGAAGTTAGATGAAGAAAACACAAACAGCATTCGTTTGGTTCCAACACAGAGGTAGTAGAACCATCTATTATTATTTCATATTTAAACTTTTATTCAATTGTGATTATGGGAATCTTTCATTCACAACGAAAACATCAAAGAACTAAATCGTCGAACACAAAAATATCGATGTTTCTGTAAAATCATCGATGTTTTGAAAATTTGTACATTCATTTTGTATCCATAATTTTTCAACTCCGATGAAAATGGGGTCTCTTCAAAGTCTCGAGCTCGCAGGAGAGGCAGCAGATCGTCCAATCGCGAGCTTCGTTACTGTTTAAAGTTTTGATATTAAAGCTCCCGATTGAATTACAGTATACCCTCTTTTCAGCTCGTGGCCTTCAAAGGTCACTGTTTTAATAAAAGTATAGTATCATCTGATTATTTGTAGGTTGTCTTTCTATCCCATGAAATTAAAGAGTATAGCAGATTTCTCTCAGGGTTTACGTTCAAGAACTTTGTAAATTTGACACTGACCTCTCACACGAGTCATGAATTCCCCTAGTACTTGAAAAAGACAAAACATACCTGTGAACAAAACGTACAAATTAGGGAAAAACAGACGTCTGTGATAATGAACTATTAATTTTTTTAATAAAAATAACTTAAATTTCTTAGGATAATTACGTGCCCACAATTGATGCAATACTTCTGTTTCTGTGGTTCGTACGAGTTTTTATTTATTTTGTTTACACATCATTATTTGTTGATTGTGTATTCTTCTTCTTCTTCTTATTATTATTATTATTATTGTATTATTTTTGTTTTATTATTCCATTCTTTTTTATCATTGTTGTACTTTTATTATGAAATTCTGCCACCATATTTGGTTCTCTATTTTCAGAAAAAAAACTATCAAAATAGCAATAAAATACTATAGGTATTTTACAGGTAGATTAGATATAGTACTATAGTAATATAATACAATAGTACTGTAATATAGTACTACTGATAATAGGTACTATAGTAATAGGTAGAGACCGGAAAATATGTAGTATAAAACGTCAAAATATGTACATAAATATGTAATGAAAATAGTAAGAATATGTAATAAATATGTAAAATCGGATAAAATATGTAATATTAAAATTCCCTAATTGAAGACCATTTTCATAACAAGGAATTACATTTAGAAAAACTGTTCACTTTACATCGTATAATTTCTCGTCAGTAGTAAAGGCTTCTTCTATTGTAATCCAGGACAGTAGTTTACTTTAGTTTAGCAGAACTATTCGCAATAGAAGCCATCACACAAACTGGCCAGATCTACGACTAGCAAACATACACTGTGGCATTTTCATCAAAGTGTTACACGTCAGTGATCACAAATTTTTCTCTGAAATTAAGTTTACAGATAACAAAACGCGGTGTCAATAATGCTTTGGACACCTAGATTTCCCCAATCATGTAGGCAAAAATGCTGATTAAAAAAATACATCTTTTCATAAAAAATATGGAATTTAATAGAAGAAAATTGATAAAATACGAAAATATATTGTGAAAACAGCAAAATATGTCAAATATGTAATAAATTACTAAGTATGTAAAAATATCTAACGAAAAAATTCGATATTGTGTTAGGAGGGCCAAGATTACAATTTTGAGAACGGTAAGTAGAAAGACAAAAAACATGTAATTACATAAAAATTCGGTCTCTGGTAATAGGTATACTATGTGTAAATAGGTATAGTAGCGCCTGCCATGAGCCCTCCCATCCTGCTTTGGCCCAGCGCTCGGGCGGCAGGGCGCAGTGAGCTCGGCGGGCGGGCGGGGCGCGAAGCGGGGCGGGGCGGGGCGGGGGCGGGGCGGAGCGGCGCCGGGCGAGTCCACGTGGCGGCGGCGGCGGGGGTCAGCGAGACGGGTCACTTCGCCTTTCCGGCCTCTAGTCGCCGACGCGGACCCCCGCCCCTCCACTCCCCCGGGCGAGGGGCCGGAGCGCCGCGCCGCGCCGCGCCGCGCGCTGGGCTGTGTCCCGCCCCCCCCTGCCGTATCTTTACCACAACCCTGCTCCCACCCCCGAGCCACTCACCGGGAGAGATTAGTTCACAGTCAGCATTGGCAGCGCTGTCTCGGCTCCGAATCTGACCGGGAGGTCCTGGGTTCGAGTTGCGATAGAGGTGAATTTTCGACACTAGCCTGTTCGAATTCAGCCGCTGTCTGGACAAGAATTACGACCAGCTGCTCTGATCGGTAGCTTTCCGTTGTTGTTTTTTTCGATCAACACCAGACGAATGCCGGAGAGGTACTCTAACAAATGGGCCATGGTTTGTGCGCGATGTTTTCTTCCTCCTCCTTGTCCCATCCTCACTCTGTACTTACAAACACACATCCACTATACTACCGTACTTATTAGTATAACGGTTGATAATGTAGATACCTTTTTCAATAAAGGATGTGACACTGAATGTTGTCTGGTATCAATGTTTTTATTTACAGCTAAAAGATATTTTTCGATAGCTTAGCTATCATCATCAGAGCTATCTGAAAAAAAATTTACAAAATTTTGAAAAGAAAGTTGCATTACAGAAGGTTATTAAGAATATTAAGTTTTCGTAAAAAAAAACGTACTTGTCGGAAGACCAGTCAGGAGTTTAGAGCTGTTCCGGCTGAGGCGGTGCTCCGCTGGTAGGCGCACCGCCGCTCTCATCGGTAGTTTTCTGTGGTTTCTCTAGTCAACACCAGCCGAATGTCGGAACAGTACTCTAAAATACGGGCCACGGACCGTGCGCGATGTTTCCTTCCCCTTCCTACTCGTACCCTCACCCCTTACTTACACCCACCCACACACATCCACTACACTATCATACATGTCAAGAGCTTAGAGTTTGCCCCGGCTGCGGCGGTGTCCTTCTAAGGGAGATACATGGAGAGGGGAAATACCTCGCACCCCGACGGGTAGGCCAGCAGAATATTTCACCATCCAGCGTGGGATGAACACCGCCTCCTGCCAGAATGAAACATTCACTACACTAATGGGACTCATGACCATGGCATCTTCTCTCGCGTCTCTTACCACAATGTCCTAGGGTTCGAGTCCACATGGTGGCGGATTTTCGATACTAGCTGCCTTGCTATGTAATGTTCAGCCATGATCTAGACAAGAATTCTAGCGGCCGTCAGATTCTCATCGATAATTTCTCAGATCAACACCAGGCGAGTAGGGGGAGCGGTAACCTAACAAACGAGCCACGGACCGGGCGTAACATTGCGTTCGTCACCCTTATACTCTCCTCTCCACTTACTTATACACACCTCTACACACACGTACATGCATTTCGCTACAACACATTTCGAAGACCAATCAGGCTCTTAGAACATGTTAATGATGAGGCTCTGCCCCGGCGTGGGAGATACCTGGCGAAAGAAAAGTCCTGGAAGACTACGTATAGGCAGGTCTGGCACTACGTTAGTTTGCTCTCGAAGCAAAATGAGATTTTGCTCCTCCCACATAATATACTAATAATGTTCATAAATATTTTAAAAGTAAAATATTATCATATATTTAATATATGTATATACTATATAACAAAACGAGTTATCTTAAATTACATATTTAGGTGTACTGCTAACCTAAATGCTACATGTTTACATGCATAAGTCAATATTAATGATTATATGACAAAAGATAATAAATACTTGATTTAAGAAATAATGAATACACATTCTTATTATTGTTCAGAATATTAACATTAAAGCAGTAACGATAAACTAAAATGAATTCGATAATTATTTAAACAACAAATAATGCATATCAAAGATTTCCTCTTACAAAATGAATAGTTCTTGTATTAATAATATGATCAATATTAACATGCCGAAACGAATATATTATTATAAAAAATGTACCAAATCTGCGCCCCCCGATGTTTGCACTCCAGGCAATCGCGTAGTTTTGCTTATAGCGCCTGACCTGCGTGTAGTTCGTCACGGTATCTTACGTTGCAGCGGGAGAGAAACAATCAATCCATAGAATATAACACGAACTACACTTACGGGATCACAGTAGTTGATGCTTCCGGAAGTGTTACTTACCTTATATGGAACCAGAAAAACGTTACGACCAATGATTGGTTGACTTCTGAATGTGGCCGACCGCGTCAAATTCGAATCGGATCTGGATATTACAAGTAAAACAATGCTTGTCGCCTGAAAGATAGGCAATGTGTCATACGCGGCCACCCATTAGGTTGCCTTCGCAATCATTTTCATCTAACACAAACAGCGGAAGAATAGGAAAACCTATTTGCTGGGACCAACATATTAAACAACGCCCATCGTGTTTATGATAATGCTTCTTGCTATCACACGACTTCGAGCATGCTTCTTGCTATCACACAAATTGACCCAAAAAGACTTTCCATTGCCACGAGATATTCATGAGTTTCCAAAGAGCATCAAAATTTTAAACCATACATGGTGTTATCTAGTGAAAAGTTCGAGAATTTTATTAGCATGTCAAGAAAGTACAAACGTATGCGCAGATAGGATATATTGGTTACGTGTCGCATTCCTATTTTTCCATTCTTTTACTATTTTCACTTAAGCATCTCCTTCTATTCCTTAAGTGCCTGTCTCTATTACATTTCCTTCCGTGCGCTTTCCAACAGGGGTTTTTTCACATGGCTGAATGTGTTGGAACAAGAAGCTTACCTTAGCAGCCTTAGTCAACCTTTTCATCGTTAGACATACTTTCGAAATCTAAAAGCGGTACTGAGTCACCTTCTTAAATGTCATATAATTTTAGAAGGCTATCACAAAAGAGTAATAATAGAAATTACATTTTTATGATATAAAAGTATTAGCGCGAAAGTAAAAAATTAAAGCCTGGTTACATTTCTAAAATTGAATCAAAATGTCGTAAATGATGAAGTCGTCTGTAGATGAGTAAATAATTAATGAGATGTCTGATACTGCGATTCCTCCACCAGTTTCACAAACTGTCGTTCGTAATTTGAAAGTGCAAAACGCAAATATGAGTTCAAGTTGTAATCTGCGTCTAAACCGATAATTGTTCTTTGTAGTTATAGATTTAAATTAATGGTAGTTATTTGTTCCTTGAATGTAGAAATAGAAAACATAATGTTTGTTAAGTACCCCTAATATTTACTGTAATACGCTTAGTATACTAATATGCAATATCCTAGTGTCTCCATAGGGGGTACTTCTAAATAACACACATTTAATGCAACCAAAGCCTGTCTATTTTGAGCAATTTCACTGTTTTATTTTTTCATCGCGAGCTACTAGAACGATCTTCCTGTTCCTTCCGAACAGTCTATCGCGATCGACTGGTTGACGGTCCAAGCTAAACACTGTCTTCGGCCGTCACGCTTCGTGGTCGAGGTCACTGAACTGTGTGGTTGCGCGCTGTTTGGATTTGACAGTTGGTGATGTGATGTGAATGTGCATTCGCGAACCTCCCTCACTTCTCTTTACCCCTTCCCCAAAACTCTTCCCTTCGAGCACGGCTCGTTGCCTGGGAATCCAGCGGTCATGTCATGTGTCAACGGCCGATGTCTCCCGAGAGGTGGGGAACGTGACATAAGTCATACATCATGCAAATCTACCAAAAAGCTTCAAGCAAAATTCCAATGCGGCAAAATATCCGGTAACAAGACTTGGGCTGTAAGACGGGTCGAAAAAGCTCACTCGTTCCGAGTGAAAAAGAAATTGTGTAGTTTTATTCTGCGGCCTCATTTTTCTGTGTTTTCTACACATAACTGAAGTTTTGCAAAACGTACGTACGTAGTAAAGACAAAGTATTTTAATGCTGTAGCGGAAAGTGGTAATGTTTCTACAGAAAAACTGTATTGTGCCTCCCGATATCCATCTGGGTGTTCGTTCTTCCGTTTGTCTGTCTGTCTGTACATCCGTGTGTCTGTAGTCGATATTCGCTGTAAACCCTTCAGATATTTTCTCCATAATTGATATCCTCCGATCGCATTGACGGAATTCTATTTTATGCGAATTTGAAACAGATATTTTGATTTTGGGGGGTATGCCTCAACATTTTCAAAATTTTCTCAAAAACATCAATACATTTTTTCAGTTTTTTCTGCGATAGAGCAAATATTGCGCAGGTAATGTTGGCAAATTGGAAAAGTTTAAAATATTTTCGGCAACTTTCTAAAATCACAATATTGAAGTTGGATTTTTTTCTTAATAAAATATAATTTTCGGTAAGTAACACATTTAAATGAGGTCTGTACAACATTTCGAAAATGTGAGTAGCTTTCACGTAATGTTTGTTTGATAAAGCGATTTAAAATGTATTTTCCCAAAATCGGCACAAAATGTTTCTTTATGTTTTTCTCGATTTGACCAAAGTACGCTTATGGCGTATAGAGCGCAGAATCCATTTTTGTTGAACTCCTTGATATTGTTGAAATGTGTGAAATGTTTGTGTACTATGAACGCATCGGTGGTTTAAATACGATACACTACAATGTGATAGCAAAGAGGAAATCATGGATTCACAACTATAGTGCTGTATCACGAATCCAACATTGTTGTATAAAACGATGAAGTGCTAGCACATCGTTTGTAGCAGGAATGAGATTGTTGTAACATTAGTAATGATTTTCTATTACAGAATGCCTTATAGAAATGCAGTTTAATTACCTCTCGAATAGAGTGGTGAAACAAACTTGAATCATATAAATAAATTAGTTTATAAATAAGTAATAACTCATGTTCATTTGTATTATATGTTGTCTTCATTTTTTGATTAGTTTTATTGTTTGACATTGCAAGTAATGAATTTCTGAAGGTACAATAGGTATCTACTTTGTGTATTAGATAGAATAGCTAGTAGTTATATATAGCAGTGTCTTAAAACATACAACAGAAATTTCTAAAACATGTAGAGAGGTCGAAAATGATGATCTTTGGTCAATTCATATGTAGTAGGAAATTACAAATTTTGTGTGCACCATTTGCTCCTAATTGATAAGCAACTCGTCATGGACGGTTGTTTGGCAGGTAAACGAATAATATTTGACCAAGTTAGAATGTGGTCTGCCGAACATAATTTCATGAATACTGCGACAGGAGCCGAAACCCGCGTATTGTAAGAAAAGAATGCCCAGGAAACTTTCGCAGTGGAGTTGTTTCGTTTGAATGCGAGGAAATTTAGAGGTAACAATCTTGGGAAGACTCGCAATTTGCAGGATGGGCAACCATAATGTTTCATGTCACTCCAGTGTTTTGTTTACATTGTGAACCGTGTTTTATTTACTTTACTATACGCGTCCCACAAAAAATTAGCTTTAGGACCAACAAACAGTAAATCAAAGAAATGGTTTCCATGCCTGAACGCTGAAAATTAACGAGAAATTGTCTGCCTCAGGAACCTTCACTACTCAGGTAGGCTTCTGTTGTTATACTTTAGTTTCACTTTTAAAGTGAATCATGGTTGAGAATGAACGGACCAGGGTACATGCAATTAGCCTTGAAATTCATCAAGGGGAGGGGTCACGGTTTGTTTATTGTTTGTCGTGTTAATTATTTGTCGGGTTTATTCATTACTCACGCATTCTCAGTTGAAGTTTGTTAACCGAAGAAATAGCCAAGGTTTATAACCAATTAGGTCTGTTGTTTGTGATATCGCCCGTGTGTTGTTTAATACTTACCGTAATACCATGGTATAACAAAAAGAATGTAAAGAAGAAATATCATTTTTAGAAATAAGTGCTTCATAAGTCATCTTTAGATGCATTATATTTGTTCCAGTTGTTATTAACGGACGGTAGGCAGTGCTCGGTGGCTTTGATGATGTAATGGCGGCTTTAATGATGTAATGACGGCTTCAGGTGGTGTAGCGGTTAGTATATTGGGTCGTTATACCCAAGTTCGTGGGTAATATGATCTACTCCGTGTATTTTTAAGGGCAGAAAATCCTTCGTATCTACCCCTTCGGATGGGAAGTAAAGTTAGCTATACCATGTTGCAGATTTACTGCATTTAAAAGATCCTCAAGCCTGAAAGAAGAGCTAATCTCTGATCGCCTGTTTCGTCGTCCGAGTGATACCTTCTTTCGCTGCTAGATGGCGAAAGTGGCGTAGTAAAAATTTGCGCGCCCAGGCGGAAGAGCAGGCCTTATGGCCTGAGTCTCTCCAGGTGAAACAAGGCATCATTGAATTGAATTTGACTTTTAATTGGCTGTTAAACCATTTCCGTAACTTTGTACAGTTAGATCGACTTTACACCACTATTCAAAGGAAACGAAAATCCATCTCCTTAACAACCGGCATCCTTTAAGGACGTTCTCTCTATCTCTCCCTCTATCGTCTGTTAAGGACTGTGGCTATCCTTTTTCTCCCTCTGGCTCCATCTCTTGAGTTTCCCTTTCTCTGTATGTGCGTCTCTCTCCCTCTCTTTCACTACGTCTTTTTTGTCTCTTTGTCACTTTCTTTCACGGACTCTCTCTTTCTCCCTCCAACTCCCGCGTTGTATCCCCCCACCACGGCCGCCACCGCTGACCGACTTGAAACCGCTGTGAAAACCTCCAGCAGAGCGTGCTGCCCGCAGCAAAGGAAGGTCGTGCGGAGAGGGCAACCAGGCAGAATGCGTTCCACGATAGAGGCTCCCTCGAGGCGAGCAAACCGTAAAGGGTTCCGGCTAATGTCTTTCATGTTGCCAGATATGGAACGTGAAATCCAAGTTGTTTCGCTGAAAACAAGGGTCACTCCTTGTGAGAGAGCTGCTGATGTGACTGGGGTCATTGCATATTCGTGATTGATTATTTGTGTTTCCGTTAGCGTCAAGTACTGTGATCATAAGTTCCGTTAGTATAGTACTTGTCGTATCACAGGCAGGAGGTGATTTTCCACCCTAGTTGAAGCATGAGATCCTGTGCGTCGACCTATACGTCGACTTGAGAGGTATCGTCCCTTCAAGTGTTTCCTACATCGGGACACGGCCGGATACACGCCCTGACCTCCCGAATAGTCTTCCGACATATGCGGTAGTGTATTGCTTGTTAGTATAAGTTTGTTTGTAAGACAAGAGGAAGGAACAATGATGAGGAAGGGAAGATGGTGCGCGGTCCGTTACTCGTTTGTTAGTGTACTGCTTCAGCATTCGCCAGGAATTGATCGAGAAAACCAGAGAAAACTTCAGAGTTAACCGATCAGGGACAGACGGTCGCTAGAATCCTTCTAAAGATAGTGATTGAATTAGATCTCGCTACACATCGGTCGAATATTCGCCACCGCCGGGACTCAACCTTAGAACCTCCCACAAAATGCCGGAGCATCAATCGAGTGATTGCAAGGGAACATTACTGTCGAAGGAAACCGCCAACTACTTCACTTTCAGTCGGCGCGTGGTGGCCGAAGTCGGTCAGGCAGGAGAGCAGTAGCGAGCTCGTTCGGCGGGTTGCGTTTCCATGTCACGCTGGTATGGTTGTTTACCGGTGCGTTGATCGATTTATTTCATGTTTCCGGAAGGCTCGACTGAAAAGTCAATCATTCCCGTACGTGTAGTGAGTGTTTATCTCGGGGTTGGCGGTAGTCTTCTCTAGCTTGACTCTTATCTCGTTTTCCGGCGTCGACTTAAACGTAGACTAGCAGGGTTTTCCCCAACCAGGTATCTCCCACCAGCGGGGCACCAGTTCGGCCGGGAAAAGTAAGCTCCCGAACGATCTTCCGGCACTTGTGGTAGTGTAGTAAATTAAAGTGTAAGTGTGTAAGTAGGGGAGAGGATAGGACAAGCAAAAGGAAAGGAAAGATTGCGCACGGTACGTGGCCCCATTTGTTAGGGTACTGCTCCGGCATTCGCTTAGTGTTGATCGGAGAAACCACGGACAACTACCGACCCGCCAGCCGGCCGCTACTATTCTCCTTCAGATGGCATATGAATTCGACCTGACTATCTAGCTCTTGTCGAAAATTCCTCACCTTCGGGACTCGTACTTAAGACCTCCCGGGCATGGACACTGCAGTGGCATCAACTGATGCACAGAGCTATCAAAGCCGGTTTACCTGTGCGTTGTGGCATGATCGACTTTTCCAGTTACTACATATCACATTTCCAAATATATTCTTTACTTCAACGTGGTGATGCTGGAGCACACAAGCAACCCATTTGAGCCCCTTTTTGGGGCGCCGGTAAGCCCGCGCACTACGAGAACCAGGAAAGATGACATAATCCCCGACGGCCGAGCTGTCCCTTCACTTTCTAGTCAGAATCATCGGTTCAAGGCGAGCACGAATTTTTATTCACGGAGAGAAATGGAGCAACAACGTGTCTCGTATGTCAGAAGATGGTGTCGGAGAAAAAGTAACAGCAAAAAGTAAAATAAGCATTTCAAAAAGTATGGTCAAGTGTATCACAACCAGATATTCCTGAACTAAATTTATGGATTGTGTATTAATATTAACAAAGAGAAATGATTAAATTTTCTGTTCTTGTAATTTATATTACAAATATTTTCAAAATCAGTTGCAACAGTAAAGATTGACTGTGAAATGTGTGGAAGTTGTCGAGCAATTTATTCTGAAATAATAGAATACATACAAAACCTGCCCTCTCCAGAAACTATAACCGTTATTTCAAGTTTTAGTTCAACATAATTCAACACATTTCCGTCTTATAACCGCAGGGCTCTCCTCCCACCGAGTGCTCTGGCAGCAGTCACTTGCCCCAAAAGCGAAAGCCGTTCACTAGAAGCGGGTGGGGCGCGGAAGGGCTGCCATGGCCGTCGTGGGGGGCGTTGCTGGGCCCCTGTGCAAGCCCGTGTAGCACGCGTGTGGGTATTGCCAGCGAGCAACGCCGACTCCCGATGTGTCGATCTCGTGGTCTGGGAGAATCTGGAACGTTTCGACTTTCAGCGGCTGCTGAGCAATGACGCAGACGTCTCGTCACTAAATAGGTCGCACACGAATGCTCTCCTCTATTTCTTGTGTGGGAATTCTGTTGCGGTGTTGTTGACGTAATTACATGGAATAATTAAAAGAATTCATTTCCGTCAACTTAATATTAAGTTGACGGAGATGACTTTTTTATTACTCCATACATTTCTTAAGATTTCTTCTTTATTAAATGGAAACACTTTAAGTTCAAATTATTGACACATTTAATTCTAACGAAAACGAAATATAGTCTCTATGTATGTAAGGAAATGTCCATCTCTGTTTTTTAAGGATTTTAAAATTTTACAACTTCGAAGTATGGTAATTTTACCAATTAAAACATTTCCTGTTGTCGGACTTCTTATAAGGCTATTGCAGCACAAGTTCTATAAATTATTTGTGCAAATATTCATGCACACATATCAGGTTGTCCCTGCTTACAGAACAACTCTCGTCAACATCTTTGTTCCCATAGCATCTCGTTCTCCGAGAAAACTGTTTGTCACTGTTCTTCCATTCATAATTCACATAATTTACGGGGCAGGTCATAACGTAACAGAAAGAATTACACTCGGACGAACCGTTTCTCATTCCTCTTGTGTTCTGGCATCATGGAACAGCTCCCACCACCATGCATAATTCTAAAAGTATACCTTCCCCGCTCTAGATAGATATCCACAAGCAGGTACCGGATAAATCAGCCGAAATGCCCTACAAGGTTTCTCGGCAGCTAACTTCAATCACTAAAAGAAACACTGAGGTGAACCTAAGGTCCTAAGATACGAAAGTCGATGTGAAGTTGGTTCCAAGCCCACTACGTAGAATGGATAATGCACATGGAAGAATCACGTGACATCATCCCGGGAACCTTCGAGGGGAGACTTACAGGGCGTTGGGGTCGACACGACAATATAGAGTCGACTACGCCCCATAGTCGCCTACATGGAAAATGGTCCTGATTCAAATACTGTGTTAAAGCTTCGGTAGGTAGCAGCTAGCATATTGGACTGTTATACCCAAATTTGCGGGTTCAAATCCCATCGAAGCCGTGGATTTTAAGAGCGAAAAAACCCTTCCTTCCTTTCTTTGGTGAATGAGTAAAGCCGCAAGCACCATGTAGATTTACTGCATATAAAAGCTCCTCAAGCCTAAAGGAAGGCTTTGAATTATCATTGCCTGTTTCTTCCCCCGGGGGATATCTTCTTACGATACCAGATGACACAAGGGGCAGGAATAGTAAATCAGATGGCTTGAGCCTTGCCACGTTAATTTGAAAATCATTGAACTGAATTGTATAAGCATACATACCTGCATATTTTATGTTGAATTAACTGACACATTCTATTTTATAACTTTATTTTAACAAAAAATGATACATATATATATATATATATATATATATATATATATATGTAGTATATATATATATATATACTACATTTTACCTCTATCTCGTATTGCCAGCGACTCGCAGCGACTGACCTTCAAACAACACTACCCCGCTGCATGCTTTGCAGGAGTGGTGGTGGTGGCGCACTCTCTTAGTCATCACCACAACTAGATGAATGACTTAACATTAGTACCTTTTCGCCGACGTAGCTTGTGCCGGGGCACTGTGTCGCTCCCTGTGGCTTGCGCGTCGCGGCGCCCGTTCGTCACTTCCGGGCCGTCTCCGGACGCTAATCCATCAACGCCCGCCCGCCGCCCCTCCCTTTCCGTCCCATCCTACCCCCCACCCCCACCGCCACTCTGGGTAGAGGGGGATGGGGTGGAGGGGAGAGATGTCCTTTGCGGCGGCGCGCGATGTTTTATTAAGCAGCAAAGCCACTGGAAGGGCCACTGCTCATCCGAAGAGGACTCCAACGCAGAGTTGCCATGACCATCAAATCTTATAGCCTCGTTTTCATGTATATTTTATAGATACGTTTGGTGTATATATTATGTATAGTACATAATTCACATGATGTATGAAATATATATTCATATTATGAATTGAATCATATTATGAATATATATATATATATATATATATATATATAGAGAGAGAGAGAGAGAGAGAGAGAGAGAGAGAGAGAGAGACCATTCTCTGTATGTAGGATCATATGTTTTCTGGGACATGTGTAACTCTGAAGCAGGGAAAGTGAGCATCAAGAGGAAATTTTCGTGAGTTCGGGGCTCCTTGGACGAAATTTTGGTAAAAAACACAATAAACAAACTTGTGTCCAACCTCTTAACGCTAAATATAATTCAAAACAAATGTTGGCACATATTACATTGACTGTATACGTGATCAGCTAAGCCCGTAATCCTCCCACGCACATTCAGACCTGCACAAAATGCCTTCAATCGTTTTTAACACTAAGATGCAAAATACACACTCATTAACCAGAAATAAAGAGAAAAAACAAAAATAATTTCGATTTTTGTTAGTGAAAATAACTAGACTTCCTTTCTCAGTAATAATTACAAACATAAATATTCTTATGTTGTTTTGTTAAAGAGAAATCTCTCTTGTTGCAGTAATCTCTCTTCCCCGAAAAGCGTTGTTAGTCACTTGAATTTCTCTCAGTGAAGTTTCTATAAAAAATCAGTTGGTCACTCACTTTAGTTCGTGGAAGGGTTATCGCAATGTAACCTCACCAGCGGTTGTTCATTTCATCAAGTCCGGCTCTCCAAAAACCCATTCTTTTACCCAGGCATTGTTTGGTGCCGGCCGTGTGGTAATAGTTCAGTTCTTCCTCTACTCCTGTAACACACTAACTTCCATAACCAAACACACCACTAGGCAGAAAAATATTTCCTTCTACGCGCACCCGCCACTTCACCCGATGGATCCCGTTTCTTCCGTGCTCACAACCTTTGGCCAGTTCGGCACTCACTCAGACTTTAAAAGAAACCATAGTCACAAAACCCAGTAATTATCCTAAGGTTGGATAGGGAAGGTCGGTCCTAAATCCAACAAATTTATGACGAAAAAATGAATTCTGCAGTTTATGAAAAAAGAACAATTATTAGCAACACATATTATAATCGCGCACAGCTAGAAAACTTTACGTTCAAAGCCCTTAAATCCAGATTATTTTGTCACAGGGGACACGAATCTTGTGGGGGGTCGGAGGACACAAGAGTGAACATAAGAGTGGTCCAGCAATGAGGGACAATGGGGACAGGTATAGATGTGTGTGCAAATGAAGGGAAACAGGTTGGAGCAGTGTTCAATCAAATTAAATATTTCGATTTTTCTTTTATATTTTTTATATTTAGAGGGCTAGCACCTAATAACATGAGTGATCATAAGTGTGTGGAAATCATATGAAATTAAACTAAAGGAAAAGAGAGACATAATAATTCATGATAAAATTAAGGGGGGCCATTTAATTTACAATTTAACCTCAACCCATTGCAATGTTCAAGTCGTTACTGTCAAACCTATAATGCTGTAACCTACAGTTCACGAATTGGCCGTTCTAATTTTGTTTATAGTCTACATCAATTTTCAGTTTTAAAATAGTTATTTTCAAAGCGCTGAGTTTTTGCACGGGTCCAGCTTTTTATTTAAATAAACAAAAGTAACAATAGATGACAATAATTGTCTATTACAATTATTGTAATCAATATATTACCACTTGCTTTGCTTCAGATTGTGATGTTATCGACTGGAAAAGGGACGAGTTATCTTAGCAAAACCACGTGGAGGGATAGGCAATGATGAAAAGGATCGGCAGCATTTGCCCACAGAGCGCCTTACGGCGAGCGTACGTACTACTCGCTCGTCGCAAAGGCAAAGCGAGCGGCGCAATTCCAGCCCGGCGGCTTCGAATGGACGACTCCGCTCCGCTCGGCGCTACACGCTGCGAGGTGGTGGAGTGGGGGGAGGCGTGGAAGGTGGAGGGGGAGAGGGTGGGGAAGGGGAGGCGTCTCCGGGAGCTAATCCATCAAGCCCCAGGGGGCGCCCCGGCTCCACCTCTCTGCAACCACCTCTCACCTCCCTCCCCCCTCAACCCCAAGGCCTTGGCCCACCTCTCCCCACCGCACCCCTTCACACCCCGCCACCCCCGCCCCACTCCACGCCACGGTACACGCGTCACGCCACCCCCGGAGCCTGCGCTGGCCTTCCTTACTGGCCTCCGCTGCCGAGAACCACAAATTTCCACTCTGCCGACACCGTCACCACTCCCACCCAGCACGTATCTGATGAGCTCAGGGACAGTATTGCGGCTGAAATTGTAATGGTTCTGAGGTGTACCGACGGCGTCAGGATTTTCGACACTATACTGCGTTTTTTTAACTTTGTCCCTGACAGGAATCAGCTGTTTCCAGTCGGGAGCTTATATTTCGCTACAGTGACGTCACTATGGTGACGTTCTAGCTCCCGACTGGATGAAACTGTTAACAGCTAATTCCTGTCAGGGCAAAGTTACGAAAATTGCAGTATACTTATGTAGCTAGGACGAATTCAGTCGCTGTCTGGAATTGTAGCGGCCGGCTGAACTGGTTGGTAGTTTTACGTGGTTTCTCCGATCAACCACACCCGATTTACATTTAGATAAACCCTGCACCAGGCAAATGCCGGAGCAGTATCGCAACAAATGGGAAATGGGTCACGGATCGCGCCCGATCTTTCCTTCCTCTTCCTTATCCTATCCTCACTTTTTACTTAAACACATTTCCATGCAGTGCACTACCATATATGTCGGGAGATTATCAGAGCTTGTCCGTGCTGGGACAATGCCGCGTTGGAGGAGATACCTAGATGCGAAATTCCCAGGCAAGCAAACGGGTAGGTCGTCGCAGGATCTGACTATCAATAGGGGGCAGGAACACCGCCACCTCCAGCTTTAAATGGTATTCGTTACATTAATAAAACTAAATGAAAATGGCAGTTGCCGTCTCCGTAAACAGCAGAAAATAAACAAATCGATTGAAGATCTCGGGGCAATAACATGCTATGCCACTACAGGTAAGTTTTGAGAAAAGGGAAAGTAAAGGTTAAGACTTGCATTCTACATATTGAGATAAAGAACATTTATGAATCACACTGCCATCTTGTGGCGAATCTTTAAATCAAAAACCCAACAAGTAGATACATTTATTGTGCGTCGAAATACACTGATATATCAATTTCACCAAAAATGTGATACAGCATGTTATTGCCCCAAGGTCTTCAATCCAACCCAGTATACTTCGGTTTTTCTTCCTTGGCGCGTGGGGGGGTGTCATCAAAATGGAGTATCTCACGGTATTTCGCGTCGTTCTCGCTTGTGCCGCTAGGAGTCGTATGATCGCGACTGTATCGAGCAGTGCTGGCGATCATGCGACTCCTAGCGGCACAACCGAGAACGATGCTAAATACCGTGAGATATTCCGTTTTGACGACACACCGCCACGCGCCAAGGAAGAAAAACCGAAGTATAAGTCCACTGCGCCACGCCACACTCGGCACCGCTCCTGACCACCGACGTCGCACGTGTCGCTTCCCCGTCGCCTCCGCTACCTGCCACGACGCGACGGGGCGCCCCCACCTCCACCGTGACGTGTCCCGTTTGTCTCCTCGCCACTCACCCGCGACGCGCACTTGACTCCTCTCCCCTGCAGAGCCTCCCCTCCCCCTCCCCTCCCCCCTCCCCAAGCCCCGACCGCAAGCCGTCTTCCCTTCGCACGCCCCATCCTTCCGTCCCGAGTTCCTCTCGCCCTCGGCAATCTCGGTTCCCCTCCCCCGCTCATTTCGCTCGCGGAGCACCGGGCTCAGAGCATCAACGGATGGCGCTGTAGTGTCTCAGTATGGGATGTCCTAGGGCTCCGCTCCCAAAGGTGGCAGGATTTTAGACACTAGCTAGACAACTGGATCGTGTTCAGCCACTGTCTGGAGGAGATTTCTAGTGGACGGGTGTTGTAATCGTTGGATTTCCGTGTTTTTTTTATCAACACCAGGCGAATGCTGGAGAAGTTCCCAAACAAAATGGCCAGGGACGCATGACTTTTCCTTCCTTTTCCTTGTCCTATCCTTACCCCTTACTTACACACACACACACACACACAATACATTATCACAAATGTCGAGAGACCAGTCGGGAGCTTAGAGCGTACCCCGGCTTGGGCGGTGCCGGCGCTGGTGGGAGATTACTGGTTGGGGAAAATCCCGCAAGCTCACGTGTAGAGTAGTACCACACCTCGCCATCAGGCATCACCCACCATTCTAAAAAAATCCCAACCGAAAATAATCAACCAATCCATCTTCCCTCCATATTCCCGCTTATCCGCCATCTCCCATGTCAACTGCCTCAACAGTCACTCCCTCAACTATCCACCTTCCCGTTCCCGCCTCCCATCTTACTTCCATCAGCAACCGCTCCATCTCATCTCGTTTTCATCCCCACCCCCACCCCGCTCCTGCGTCTTCATCCCTCCTCGTCACCTCCTCGCGCCACTCAGCCCTCACCGCCGCCATCACACGCTGCCATCCACACGCAACGCCCTCACGCCGCCTTTGGCGCGAGTGCCCGGCGGCGGCGGCGGCCAATGCGATCCACTGACGCGACGCCGCGAGGCAGCCCTGAGAGGCGGGCGGCTGCGTAATTCAAGTTAGACGCCTCGCTCTCCTTTACAACCTTAATGAAATTTAAAGGACCCCACTCCGCCTTGCCAAGAGATAGCGTTTCCTGGAAGTAATCCTAGGAAATGGCATTGCAGAGCGTCAAGGAGTGTTTATTTCAGGTGGCAATTTTAATCAAGGTACTATATCCGTTCGGAGGGGCTCATGGGCTGCGCGCTAGCTTTCTGGGAGACGGTCCTGGGTTCAATTCCTGGCCGGAACGATAATGAAGCTGTGGCTTTCTAATACAAATCGTCTCAGATTATACAACTGTGTGACGAAATAAAAAGGCTCGGGCAGGCCAAACGAGCTAGGTTCGGTGATGGCAATACGTCATGCTCGTCATGTCTTCCTTATCCCCAGGCGTAGACAATAAATAAATCAGGGTCCAGAATAGGGAACACAGCTGGCTGGCAAAAAGTGGTTTAAAGCAACCCTAAACTGCGAAACACATATAAATATTAGAACAAACTGATAAAGTGTAGTCGAATTTTACTCTATGTTAATGTATTAAATGTATTGCTTACCTAGGCGGAGGAAATATTATAATTATTGATTGTTCTGGAGTATTTTCAGTTCGAAGCTC
Source organism: Acheta domesticus (assembly GCA_031308135.1). Taxonomy (NCBI): domain Eukaryota; kingdom Metazoa; phylum Arthropoda; class Insecta; order Orthoptera; family Gryllidae; genus Acheta; species Acheta domesticus. The sequence goes on along the minus strand of JAHLJT010005437.1, from coordinate 34,906,301 downwards.
CAACTAAGTTTTGTTTCACCTACGCACAAGCATTGATGCATCTACTTGTTAATTATGTTGTATATTAATATATTGAATAAATTAATTATGTGAGTAAAATGCCATCGAACATAAGAGCTGAGCAATTTCTTTCCTTCAATATTCAAACAGTCAATATTCGTAAAAGTGAAGTTGATGCGTAAGAACCTCAGGATCAATACAAAATATATTTGATTGAATATTATCTTTCGAGAGAAAGTGTTTCTGACGTGTAACAATGTTAACATTTACGATTCGTTTTTCTCTATGTTTAGAGACCTTTTCTCTGATCTTAAAAAAATATTACATATCCACGAATTTATAAACGTTAAAAGAGAATAAAATAATTTCTTTTCACAATTCAAGAACATTTTATTTTATTATAAATACAGTAACTTTTTATGTTTTATACTTAGAATTATAACCATACTATCCTTTCTATCTGACACAATGGAGCGATCAGAAACCATTTCAAAATCTTAATCTCTGATATATTTTTACTTAAATTTACACATCAATGTCGTCAAAAAGGGACATCGCGAACAAATATTAACATGAATACATTAATTTATTTTTTATTTTTGAAGAGTATCACTGTGTTCATCCTCTCGAATAATGGCACAAAATCTCTTAATGTAATTTACTACCCATAGTCATCATCTATTTGCCATATTCAAAAATATGTTGTAAGAAAATGTCGGAAAATATAAGGAGGATATCATTAATGGTCCGTTTTACATTATCCAATCATAACAGTGGAATTAAAGCTATTTCTCAGTGAATAACATCTAATCATAGTTTTAACTGTAAACTCCAGTCGAAAACAACAAAATTATGAAACTTTTTATGAAATTATGAAATAGTTTCTGCACACAAACAGCGCCCGACAGCATTTTTGCTCCAATCCACTTCGTCGTTAGTTCTAGGAGGTGTGAATTAGGACGATGGGTACAGTGATAGTTTATTTTCTTCCTTGATGTGATGTGTTGGAACGATACCGACAGCGTTATTTGTATTTTCTGGAGGATATCGTCCTAAATATTTTATTTCGTAAATGCCATCTTGGCCATTTTCAAAGATTCACCTGGAGTCATATGAAATGAACATTTAACTCAACATTTAACATTTAACCCACGACACTGTCAAGAATCCGGTACATTACGTGCTGCATTGCTTTTAAGAGAGAGTATATTCCGGAAAGTTTGAGTTGAGCTGAAGTTATGACCAATTTGAAGAGGACTGGCGTTTCAAACTTCATCCATTACAGCCATATGATCGGTGAAATATACTCATATCGCCATTGAAGTGAAGAACGAAGATACAACAGTTTGAACTCACAAATGTATCTTCTCGGTCGAGATGTCAATGATCAATTGGATGAGCAACCTGTAAAATGGCCATGTATGTCAAGAATATTTTGAAATTGATGTTCTAAACCGATAATCATAAACTCTGATTTTACCCTCACGGGCCAGCTTACAGCTGTACTCTTCGCCCTCGCCTGGCATTACATCCACTACTGTCCATATTTACGGTCCTGGAAGGGGGCGTTCCCCACTCTCTCACCATTACCCCTCTCTCTACTTCTCCAGGCCAGGACTCATCCTGTCGATAACCCGCTCAGGTAGCCGCAGCCCTTCCCAGCTAGTTCTTGGGTATCGCCTAGGCACCGCTGTGACCCGCAGATCCTTAGCATGCAATGGTGGTTAATGACAGGACAGGGTAGGGAATGAATGATGGAGCGAGCCGGTGGAATGTATATTGGCAGGAGACACGGGAGTACCCCGAGAAAACCTGCCGCGAACCCGCTTTGTCCACCAAATTCCACTTGAAACCCCCTGGGATCGAACCCGAGCACCAGCGGTGGAAGCGAGCAGTCTGACCACTATGCCACGGCCCGCAATCTGTTTACTCTTTCTCTACAAAGAAAATTATTCAGCCTCTCTAAGTTACATACCGTAATGGCATTATGTTGTATAAAACGTCGTCATTCTTTGTGTGTTGCAAACAGTTGGAAAAACCTGCATATGATTAAGTTAATAGCAGTCATTCATTGCAAGTTTCGTTCTACTCTAGGCCAAAAAACATGTTTACTAAAGCTTTTTAATGTTTATTTGGTCACATTTGAACGAAACTAAATTTAATTAAAAAAAACTAAGGAAAATAGATTCCTGTCCGTAGAGTGTACTTGTAATAATTGAAATGAAGCGCATTCTGTTGGAATAATATTGTTTTGGGACGTCTAATGAAAGAGACATTTGAATAGTTGAGCTAGAAGTATTGTACAGAATTCGAAAGTATTTCTCAAACAGCACATCATGGTATTATTACACCTGATTAATTACTTCTTATGAAACAGTTTTATTTCATATCTTCAATTTAAAGTATTTTAGTACGTACTTATTATAATATTTGAAGCATACATGTAATACAAATATATTTCAATTTTCTTTATCTTCGTTGAAACTTCAACATAATATCAATCTTCCGTCAATTCTTAGGATACCAACATTACTTGAAAGGGATTTAATCCTTTAAGACAATGAACTATCCATGATATCAAAAAATTCAGCAAATTGCTGGACATATAAACAAAGTTTAATAAAACATTTTTAAAATAAAATATGCTTTCACGAAATATATTTCACTTTTTTTACATTAAACTTCTTTAACAAGCCTGTCAACATTTAAGGATTAAGAGAACATTTAGGGAATAAACGACAAAACTCCAGATTGCAAATACGTCACTCAATACAGATTCTCATTTAGGCTCGTTCTCTGCGTTGACAACATGATCACGAAAATGTCTTTTAGAATCAAAGAGTACTTACTTCAAAAGTTCTTACTTCGAAATATGTGCTCAGGAAATCGAAAGAGCATCCGCCATTTTCACTCGCATTCTAGAACGTGTCTAGTACATGGAATGCCCAGTCGGGAAAATCGTCCTGCATTTCCTCTTCTTCCAAATTCTCATTAGAAAGAGACTCTGGTTGCCTAAGTGATGCTGCGGCTAATTCTTCTTCCCTGTCTTTCTCCATCTTGTCTCTCGCCCACAGGTTCAATAGACGCACGGCGGTGAAAATCGTGAATGCTCCCAAAGCCATGAAGAGCCTGTTTATTCTATGGGGATAAAAATTGAATAATTTATGTGGCAATCCCGCGAAATGTAAACAAAACAGTGCGATAGAATCATAAGAATAAATAATATTAATATCACATGTAGCAAAACGGTAGTGTGGTTAAGTGGATGTGTTAAGCCAAGTGGACAAAAATTTTTAATTTTTTGTACATGTCGGTTTTCTATTCTTTGTAGTTTAGTAGGATGTAACCCTTTTTTTGCGTTACGGCGTTTCAAATGACATTTAACCCTTTCACTCCCAGTGTTAATGATTCAAAAATCAAAATAATTTTGTTTTTACACAATTTACACAATTTTGTACTATTATATTAATAACTACTGAGTTTGTGCCCACCTTTTTCATGCAAAAATGACATTGTAATAATACGTATATTGACGAAAATTCAACAGAAAAAAGTGCTTTCAATTAACATCAAACAAAAGCACTACATTCATAGATAGGTATCTCAGTAAAAAAATTCAGTAAATGTATGAGGTGTGTTTCAATCGGCATTCTCAATTTCGTTTATGTTCAATTAATAGTTTCTGAGAAAATGGGTCACAAACTTTGAACATTTATCATTGTGAGCACAGGGCTTAACATCTCTTCTTTAAGCCATTGTTCGAACATTTAATAGATATTTTATGTTAACCTCCAACGTTTAACAAAGAATACTTGTAAATATAGTATGTCCATCTGAGACGTAAATCTTTTACATTGCAAAATGATGACACTGAAAGGAAACATTTATTTCACACATATTTTATCAAGTAATACTAAGACTTCAATATAATTTATGTAATATATGTCAGGGTCTAGTGATTTGTAACTTTTGTAATGGTAGTTTTAATATCAGAATTTTAAAGATCAATGTATGCATTAAATATGTCTATTTTCTTGCTTTTGAGGCAACAAACCATACTTCAACATATACATAATTAACCTTGGTGAAATGTTCATTACTACTTTTTACAATAATTTAATTATTTGGGTTCTAATTGTTCGAATCACTAGAAGAGCAAAGATACATATACAATTCTGCATTTCGGTCTGCAACTTCAAGCAATTTAATAGTCTATTTGATGTAAATTATATCTGATCAACCGTGCATCATCAGTCATTTTAACTGAAAATGTACCACTTAATTTTTAATTGAGTAATTTCCAAGACTTTCTATAAGAAATTTTGTTAAGATGAAATAAAATAATCTAGATGTCTAAAATGTTATATTATGGTTAATGTTTACTCTGAATTTCATTGTAACTACGACGAATATCTTTTTAATATTCACAAGTTTTTAGGTAAAAAAATTATTTCGTATTACACTTACATCATCCAGAATATATACTACTTCTCCTCATGAATTCAGGGATTAACGATTCCAAAATTAACTATACATTCAAGTACTTTAGTAAAACATTTTCGTTTCGTTTCCAAGGTGATGTTTAAGACAAATAATGAAATGAATTGTATGCCATCACACCCAAGACTACTAGCCCTCTTGATCACACAAAAGAAAATAATGAATCGAATACCAAATTGCCTCCGCGATTAGTGCAAAAATTATTCACTGTAATGTATTAATAAATAATGAGTCTATATACTGAGGAGCAATGTCAGATTCTCCCTTACTTTTTTACATTCTCCCTTACTCCGTAAGTAGGTAGTAAAGAGAAAGCATTGTAAATACGTGGCGGAAACCGCGATTTTTTGACAGGAAAACTTTTAATTTCGGACCCTTATAACGAAGAAGTGGATAGAATAGATAAATTGTTCCTATATATAGTAAATTACCTCCTCTTATACGTTGTGCGGTCAGAGTCTGTTCCGTAGTTCCTTTGTACCGAAAAATAGATCGAAGGCAAAATGTATGCGTCTGTCTGTGTTCAGCTCTGATGGCCAAACCGTCTATGCCACTGGACAGTGAGATCCGGCGCCGACCAACACGTCGGTCTGCGGAGTATTCTTCAACTAGGTATGTCTCACCAGCGAGGCACCGCCCCCACTCAGGGCACGCTCAAAGCCCCCGACCGGTCTCCTGGAATGTGCGGTAGTGTAGTGCATGTTAGTATAAGTGTGTGTGTAAGGGGATGAGGATAGGACAAGGAAGAGAAAGGAATGATTGCGCGCGGTCCGTGGCACGATTGTTAGGGTACTGCTCGAGCATTCGCCAAGTGATATTTGGAGAAACCACGTAAAACTACTGATCAGAGCAGCCGGCCGCTAGGATTCTTCTCCAGCCAGCGTCTGAATTCGACCTAGCTCTCTAGCTAGTGTCGAAAATCCTGCCACCGACAGTTCTCGAATCCTAGAACTTCCCGGTGTCAGGCATTACAGTGACACAAATTGATTCCCTAAGCCATCAAAGACAGTTTAAATGATTTAAAAATGTAGAATCTAGACACGGGTCCAACTAGTTTTCATTAGTATTAATTTTCCTAAAAGGCTAAATACGTTAACGTGAAAGAGTATGTCCACAAAACGACACAATTACACAAAGAAACAGCATGAAAGGAGCAAAAGAAGGAAAAGGAAATTGAAAGAGACGGGAGACCAAAGGGACGAGGTTGTTTCGCAACGCTGTAGTCTTCCTTCCGCTCCACAACCACCGAGAGGAAATTCGCGCAACACGACCCCGGGAGGGCTGGCAGGTAGAGCTTTGCGCGGCGCCGGGTCACGGGCACAGCGGTGCCGTGGGGGAAGGCGGGAGAGGGGGAGGGGGGTTGCGGGCGGCAGGTGGCAGGTGTTAATGAACCAACGCAAGGTGGCGCCTCGCCCGAGTTGTGGGGGAGGGGAGGGCGGAGGGGGAGAGGGTGAGATTCCCCTGGGGCGGTGGCGGCGGCATCGGAATTTCAAACTCGCGTCTCCCACCCCCCACCTCGCTCACCCCCTCTCGCTTGAGGAGAGGGTGCTACAGAGCAGTTGGAAAAAGCCGAGGGTTTAAAATACCCGCTCCAGGAATCCGTTATGTGACGAATTATTATAAAATGGATGGTAGTAGGTTATTGAAGATGAATGAACCACAAACCACCAGATGAAGGTAATAAAATGTACTAATTCAAACATTTTTTTACAATTTTGGAGGATAATATTATTTCGTTCATCGTAAGTTATCACAATATTTTAGCTGAACTATTACGAAAGTAGTTTATTGGTTAACCGAAATTAAAGCTGTAGATTTTACACCTGTAAGCTGTTGATATTAAATATAGTAACTGGATTCATATAATACAATTATTGGAGTACCAACACCGTTCGTCTCGAATTTCGATTACATAATATAATAATATAATACACAATATTAATTGATAAATTGTACAGTCTGCAACAACCCTAACTAGATGAGTATCAATTAGCTTATCATTTTTACCATTTACCTGATTGTTTCATCACTTTGATGATTAACTGGGTATGTATCTGACCTTTGTCCCAGCTGATCAATGTTTTGCGCTTATATTTTAATCGTGAATTAATGCAATGTTTAATTACATACATTTCCTATTAAATAGCAGTATATGAAATCTATTATTACGAGTACTATTAGTACGCTGTCTAATTAGGAACATTCTATGCAAAGAAGTAACGTGCTTTCCTGCTAGCCGTTCTTGGAAATTCAATTTCTTCACAACGCTGTCCGCAAATTCATTATCAGGTTTGTTATAATAACTAATCAATGTCTAAATGAACATGAGAATTGAGACAACCTTACTTTTGTATTCTTGTATTCTCGGATGCCGGGTTCTCGTTGTTGATTTCCAGAAGTGATGAATTTCTCAGCAACATTAATGCATTCTTACCTATGTACTAGTGGTAGAGTGAACAAATCCGGAAAGGATTACAGCCAAAATTTCTCGAAATCGCGAGTTAATTCTAAAAAGGCCGTAAAGATATAACAGACCTTCACTTCATGAATGTTTCACACTTAACCTATATTTATTCACACTTGATCGTTAGTAGCTAAAGTAATGTTAAATTCTTAAGTCTTACATTTTATAAGATATGTAAATTACCCCTTTTCATAGGGCTTGATGAATATCCTCTATTTCCAAGCATTCCTTATTCCTTTAACCCTTAACTTACCACCAGCTTGCTGATGCATTTTTAATTTCTACTGGACAACTACCTGGTGCCCATTCTACTAAGAAAGTGGGATTAGTTTCGATGTCGGATATTTATTGCCTATCAAACCCATTACTCACTGGTAGTTTCAAAAGCATGCCTAATTTCTCTTTGCATTGCCCGGAGCTTACAAATAGTTTCTTGCCCGCGGCGCGCAGTTTAAACCTTTTAGTTTAAAATAAATTTTGTTATCCGACAAAGCAGCTTTTCTCAATACATGTATGTTTATATAGGGGGATGTTTTCTGTCGATAATTCTTTATGAATACAATAGAATGAAAGGAGTATTGAACGGCCTCAGTTGGATAAAAGCCTCACTTCTCTCATTGTATAAACTCTGCGTTCATTATTTGCTACATATTTGCCAAATGTTTTTAAACACTCTGCATGTAATTAACTGATTTATTATCTAAAATACGTACACAATAATCAAGGTAACAACATATTTGCTCATGGCATTTGCTTTTGATAATTGCAATCAGCGATTGTGATTTCAGAGACTGTATGAGCGCTTGGATTGCATTATTGTCAGGACAATGGACGAAATTTTAAACATGGTATATTGTCTGCTCAATGTTCCACTAAAATGTTAAGGAAAATGTATATAATAAATCTGACATTTTAAAAGAGTGAGAACTTCCAATATCAAAATTATTCCCTGGCAAACCAAAAACCTTTTGTGAAAAAACAAATGAAAACGTCTGAATGCCTAGTAATGACTACTAAGCTTCAGAGTCAGAAGTTTCAGAATTTTGTTTTGAAAATATCAGTAGCAAATGAGCGATTCTTAGAAGTGAAAGGAAACACCGATATCTCCAAGTACGTACGAGTTTTTTTTTGTTGAGGAAATGTGTTAACAACGTGTGAATGACTGTTACAGCAAAACTCACCTCACTGAGAACAAAGTACCATTTTCCTCCCGGCGAGAATACGTAATCCCCACGGACGTAAGTCCCCATGGGGGAAATAAAATACTTAAATCCCAGCAATTAAGCAAATACAGCACTTAAAGCCCATCAGAAATAGTACAGCTCTTAAATCGCAACCCCAAAATAAGGTATGTAAGGTAAAAACACCAAAAGTGGCTACATTTAAGAACATTTCCAACGTTTTCTTGAAATTCGCGGATTACAATATTAAATCTGTTACGTAAAACTTAACAGACGGTAAGGATATATTTTTCTGAATATACACCCTGTCTAAAATGGTTAATTCTTAGTTTATTTTATTTGTAATTAATTCATTTCCAAACCGGATTTGGATCCAGCTATGGGCTACTTGAAAATTTAAAAAGTTTGATAAGGGTCAGATACTTCAATCAGTAATGGCAACATGATGTTTTACATCCTAAACGTTTAGAAACTCACGTCGAAAACGATCCTACGCAGTCCTTGTAACTCTATTGCAATACCAACGTTAATGAGATGTTTTCAAATTATTGGTCAATAAAAATAATTAAAAGAAGTTAATTATATTTATACTACTCCACACCAGTAAAAAGCATAAGCTCCATGTGCAGCAAGTTTTAAGCAACGGGGCAGTTTTTTTTAATTTCGTGCTTAAAGTGGCCACTAAAATGGTTTACTGATAATCACTGGTCTACCTCTTAAATGTTGGCAGGACTAATGTATCACTTAATCTCAGAGAGAATAAAATAAACCTCAAATCCAAGCGGGAATAATACTGCACTTAAATCCCGACTGAAATTATATAGCACTCATCTCCAGCCGGGGATAACACATTACTTAAAACCTCGCGGGAATAACGTAATTCTTATATCTCGCCGTGAATAACGGAGCATTTAAATCTCGGGTGAATAAGGAAGCACATAATTGAAGAGGGTCGTAAACACATTTAAAATACTGCCAGAAACGTGCCGGCCTTGCAGCGAGTGACTGGTGAGTTAGACTGGCGTGGACGGGTTGCGCTAATCAGGGACGACCAAAGCACAGCGATTGCGATCAGGTGAGCATCAGCCGAGGGGCGGTTTCCCCCATCTCCCCGACCTTAGAAATAATAAATTCAACCTTCTGAAATTTTCGAAAATTCAGAGTCGACACAGAAAAAACAAGTATTCATTTTTTATTAGTGAATTTCACTCTATTGATTCCAAACATTTAAAGAACAAAATTGGAGACATTTTTGAGAAAATTTTGAAAATGTCCCTGGGGCTTCATGCCAAGTATCCCCAAATGTTAAAGGAAGTTTTTAAAAATAGCAGCGCCTCGAGTCGAGCCAGATCGACCGGAGAATATCCATTTTTAAAATATCCTACGTATGGTTTAGACGCTAGTGGTGTTCACAGAACGACAAACAGATAGACTCTGATAGACACTGACAGATGGTTGGACATTTTGAAAAATATCAAATTTTCGGTATCAGGGGACCCCAAAACCTGTATTTCCCTTGAAATCTCGAAATCGATTTTCCGTAGCGTTGCATAACTTTCTCCACACTACGTGTAGTACTCCGTATAAACGTAGGTATACGAGAAAGTAACTAGTGGTGCTAAGAATGGCACAGACGTTCTCGTATTTAAGTTTGCTAATTTCCTTGGTGTGGACTGGCTTTAGGGTTTTTCCAGTTCCCATATATCGCTGCCCAAAGTAGATTTGTTTGAAATTTTCTCAACTTTACGGTTTCCTAGTAGCAGAACCGAAATATTCTTTAAGAATATTAAAGCATAGTATATTCTTTTTAATATTCTTGAAGGACATTAAAATCTCGTCCTAATTAGGACGTCCTAACTTTACTAATATGTAAGATGAAGTGCTAAAGATGACTATGACCCAAATGGAGAAAACGCACTTAGAAAGATAGTATGTATACAGATGATCGCATTTGAAAGTTTGTTTCTAAGTTCTGAATCGCGCTATGTGATTTCCAGATCGAAGGTCGTTGTCAACATGCTACATCTTTTGCGGTAACGGAATATGTGTCTTTGAATTTTATGCTTCAGTCCTATTACAAGAAACTCGTAAGGCATTCACAATAAGGAAAGGTCCATTGCTGATAAAATATTACGTTGGGTCTCAAATGGCAGCGACCCTGGAAATCTAAGTGGCATTTCCAGGAGAGATGTTGTATCACGTTTTCTCGGTGTTTCTCTTGTTTTCACGGTCAATTTCATAGAATTATAGGAAGGAATTGGAAGGAAATAACAAACCGGCAAAATGAGGTTGAAACATAATAAGAGGCAGCATATTGTTGAGATAAACATTGATTTCTCTAAGCAGTCAATCAGTGGCGTAGCGTGACTCGCACGTCTCGGGATACTCAACAATAACACACAAAATGTCTCTACCAACTACTTCATCTAACAGGCGAACGCAACACAAGGCAGATACACTGGCACTATTTCCACGATCTCGATTTTTACGGCGGTGTAGGTGCTTCCCACAAAATCTTCTCAGCAGTCAGTACTGCCGATATCTTGAAAGCAAATTATACAATGGCTCAGATTTAATTCTTATACGCGAATGGCAATGAGACAACTTGTTAATTTATACATTGCAGACTAAAATAATATGTTATCTATTTAAGGAATACTTCAATTTCTTGGTTATTAATTAAGAAATAGTAGATATGCACTATTTCTACAGTTTGTGCCCATGACCAAGCGGGGACTCCCGAGTGAGAGAGATAATTTAATGACTGCCTGAAGTGTGCTGCGCTCTCGTGCACAAACGAGTAACTTGCTCAAATTAGCCTGTTTCCGCAGTGGATTCTAGCGTCAAGCAGTCGGTTTTCTCTCGGCCAGGGGTGAAGGGGGGAGAGGAGAACCTCGCCATCTGCGCATGCGTCATTGCTCGTCGCAATCTCGCGGCAGACGTTAGAAGCATTTTAGCTTCCATGCAATCACAAGCCAGCTTCAACAACCCGCCGTATTCAATCGTAGGAAATCAATTTAAAATTCATACAAAACGTGATTCGCTCAACGGACCACTTGTAAGATTATCAATACAGTACTTAGAGTTCTTTATTAATATTATATATGGGGATACTCAGCATCTCAGCGTCCCCTGACGCTACGCCACTAAGTCAATATAGAATCCGAGTGATTAACCGATTTTTTTGTACAAGTTACGCTCCTTTTACATTGGTTTCTTCTTTCACATTTTTACCGAAATTAGAACCTCAAAATTTTTATTAAGCAAAACCTATTCATTATTTGAAACGGTGTGGTGCTTTGAACTTGGGGTACGAAACGGGGAGATGCGCAGTACACCGAAACTTTTTCTAGTTTTGGACTTGTGAAATGACATATTTGTGTATTGTAATAATTTGGAGGAAATTAAACAATTCACTAATTAAAACAATTGAAAGCGTGAGTGATGTCCGATCGCACTCTCACAGTTGCGGAAGATTAGATAAAAAAGATTTTTACGGAAAGTTTTTGTGGAAGAATTTTACGGGTTTGGGCACTTCTGATTTAAAACTCAGAATTTATTTCCCCGACCGTTGTGTTACGAAATGAAAATGTAAATTTATTTCATTGCATTAACTCGTGGAAACGAGTCAGTTGAGAGATGTAGCGCCAGTTACCATGGACGCATGTTTGATTACGGAGACTGGGAGAGTTAGCTAGAGAATGGACGCCTGAATGTAGGCCGGGAATAATAACGTGAAATTCTTGTTTTAAAACACAAATAGTAGCGGTTCAGGAAGGAATTGGGAGTATGCAAAACTTTGGGAAAGGTACTCCAGCAGAAATTAATATATAGTTATCAAGTAAGGAACATGATATCCACGAAAATGGAGAAGGTAATATTCGCTGATTGATTCTGGTTACATGAATTAATAAATAAAATATTTAATTTGTGTGTGACTTAAAGTGTTATTAGTATTTAAATTACCCCAAGAGACAGGACAATGGACAGCGACGTTTAGTGAGAGACATTACGTTCGCGATTCACGTGTGCACATGCTGTTGTGGAAACATCGAACATTCGGTGGATTAGTAACACATTGCTCACAACGCCTTATGCCATTGTATCAGATACAGAACTTTAGTCTTAAATGGTAATGTTAAGATTTTTACTGCTTTTTTAAATACAAAACTGCCTGCATCTCCTCATCATCTGCAGCAATTTTAAACATTTTTTGGAATGGCACAGAGACCTTACTCCCAATATGTGTTCCAAGTTAGAGCGTATAGGATTTTAAACTACTCGAATTTTTCATGAGAGGCGTAGCCATTCACACCGACATAATTGTTTTAACATTCTTTTTTAAGGACCCCCCCCCCAAAAAAACTATTTTTACCACCGAAATCGTGCTGTCAATTTTTTGGATTGATTGAAGTTTCCAAGCAAGTCAACTACTCTGGTCATTCGTCCCGTAAGTGTAGTTCATTTTTGTCGCGGGAGGTGGCGGTGTTCCTCCCCCGCTGAATGGTGAGATCCGGCGCCGAACTTTCGTCGAGGTTTCCCTAATCAGATATCCCCCACCAGCGGGGCACCGCCCCAGCCGGGACAAGCTCTAAGCTCCCGACTAGTTTCCCGACGTGTGGCGCGCAATACCGACGTGGCGACCAACCAGCCTCCCGCACACCCACGGGGCGGCCCCTCTCGAAAGCTTCTATCTGGACAACCGGCTGTCGAACGCGTCGCCTAGGCATAGTGTACATGCAGGTGACGCTCTGCCGACATTACCCGATGTTGCAAAGGCCGGTGCGGCCGTTTGAGACCCTATTTTCTCTGTCGGTGGGCGCGAATTCACGCCCTTACCCCCCCCCCAGTGCACGGCCGACTGTGAAAACGAAATCATTGGCTTAGTGTGCAAATTACCAGCCAAATGTGCAGCGGATCAGTAGGATCCTTCGGGGTGCAGCATGTTTTATGACGATGAGTGTATAATCGCCGTAACAAATACTTGCAGGTATTGATGATGCGAATAGTTAGAGAGCTACATTTTTACACTTTTTTGCTAATATACACAAAAATGCACATAGCACATTAGCATTGGCACAAATGCTAAATACAAAAATGCAAATCAATCCCAATTAGTTCCGAAATTTTTATCGCGACATCTTTTACAATTACATTTTATTCTTTCCCGGATTTGCTTAACACTTCCATATTTTTCGCCCCTAATTTTTAAAGAGATAAAATCTCCACAAACTCAAATTTGTGTTCACTTCTACTTCTGCAATTGCTTTATTAATCGTTTTGTTTGCGAATCTGTAGAAACATTAAAAGGCGACTGTTTTGAATGTTTACATGAATAAGGTGTTAGTTAAGTTTAATAGGAATACGTTGTGGATCACATTCATTTGAATATCAGTTTTTGCATGTAAGAATGTAAAATTGCAAAGTCAAACGTAAGAAAGTTAATTCATTCTCTAGCATTACTCACAGTTTTGTTTCCTCCGTATTCATTTGCAATTCTTCTTAATAATTTCCGAGTCAATACTGTTCGTTGGGTTTTGATTCACTTGGTAATTCAATAATTGAATTAAAATAACAATTATTGTTCACTTAAAGATGATATCAAGTTGCCAACATCATAAAAGAAAATTACGGCAGTTGGAGTGAAAATTTCCTTTGAGTACTGGCGTTTAATCAACAAAAGCATATATTTTTGTTGTTCACGTTGCTAAACACTCACTTAACTCCTTAATAACAAACCATTAATTTAAGACCGTGTCCATAGCAACGGCCGTTAAAATGCTACAGATTTCATTAAAATAGTTAAGCGGACTTTTGGGTATAGATTTTACTGTTGCTCATAAATATTTGGATACATATGTCGTTGCGACAAAATATATTTTTTGGGAATAAATGTGAACAATAGTTATTTTTTTAAATGTTTTGGCATAGATGTATATAAGTTACAAATTTTTTAACTTTCCACTGAATGTAATGCCACTTGAAGCTGTGGCATTTTCATCTTGGTTAGTATTAGAAGAAACCGATTCTGGAATTTTTGTCCTGGTAGTCATTTTTTTTCTTTTAGTTCTTTCAGTCATTTTGGACATTTCGCGCTCAGTGATTGTTATCAAGATCCCGTACCAACAGCCTTTGCTACAGAACATCGAGAGTAATGAACATTCTTAACTTCATGAAGTTTATTTTGAATAAGTCATTAACACGAAATAACAAAAAATATTGTATGTAACACGTCTATTGGTTTTAAGGAGGTCTTAAGGCCGAAATCGACCTTTAGATCTCCTATTTATAGACTAATTTAGAGGACTTTTCACATAAATGACTATTTTTCAAAACATTTTTTTTCCTTTCCATGAATATCGAGAAACAGTCAGTGAATGGGCGCTTGCTGTAGTGTCGTGTGAAGTTGTAGATTCCGGTGAGAGCGATGCAGGCCCTTAGGCAAAAAGTTCACACAGGAACGGCCTCTTGTCGTTGCACAGCCCGTCATTCAGGCCCTTGTTGAGTTTGATGGCCCCGCAGAGCTCCTTGCCTACGTTGTTGGGTTCGCCCGGTGCCCACACCTCGTATCCCGTCGACGACAAGGGCTCGTCTGCAACACAGTTTTTGCTTTTATTTTCACACGGTATAAATTTAACGGATACGGGTAATAATAAATTAAAAGATATTTATTAAATATTTGTTTATTGTAATAATTTGGAGGAAATGAAACAATTCACTAATTAAAGCAATTGAAAACGTGAATGATGGTCCATTGCTCTCCAACTGTTGTAGCAGAATACATTAAAGAAGAATATGACGTAAGAATATTACGGAAGACTTCGACGGAAGAATTTGACCGAAGAACTTTCTCGTAGGATTACGCGACTCGGTCTATCGTTCTCGTGTGGCAACCTTTCCTACTCGCAAAATAAAATGTCACTTTTTCCACACGCTTCATACATTATGTTTCAGACAGCCTTAGTGACTTTCCTCTTATTGTAAACAAAGTTTACAAATCACTTAATGATTATGGTTAGTAGTAGCAGATACGATCACACGAAATTATGAGGTCTTGAATGAGCCAAGCTACTCATAAATCAAAGGATTTTTTAGACAGCTACTAGTAAAAGCGGTTCTTCCAGAGCACGCACATCGTGCTAAAAGAGAGAGGATACTGATGTGTTCAGATAAATCTGTGAATTCAATAATGTAAACAAAATACTTTAGTCTGACCGCATCAGCTGCTGCTGATCTTTATGTATCATTAAAATATTTCTTTTACAAGGATTAAAGTAAAATGAAATTCAGTAAGGGAGTCTCAAAAAATAATATATAACACACGTGGTGAAAGTGATTTTACTTTGCGCCACTTCTCGCTACCTTTCCTACTCGCCAATGAAATGTCACTTTCACCACTCGTATCGTAAATAACTATTAAAGAATCAATTTTGGCACATGTAATTTTCAGTCACTTTCCTAAACAGGCGGAATTATGAACCACCATATCCTTGGATTGAAAAAATAATTTTGTCATTGTCAGATACTTATAAAATGTGTTTGCAAACTTACCTAATACGGTTATGTAGGTTCCGTTCTTGCCGACGTCCAAGAACCCAATGTGCATGAACATGTCAATAGCGTATTTAAGCGCGAAGTTTACAGTTAGCTCAGCTTCTTCCTGAAATACAGAAATTGCGATGCTACAGCAAAGGGAAGCAAATTGTGTGTGTGTGTGTGTGTAACGTAACTCTAGGACCTCCTGCAACTTTTGAACGGTTGAAGTTATTGCAACGCAGTTTTCGAGTTTTTGAGGGAATGTGGCTAATTGGGAGGGAATGGGTATGAATAAGTTTCCATTTTATCACTGGTATTTTAAGAGATATTGAGGTAATTTTGTTTTGTTCAAATGAAACTATATATGTTTTAGTCTATCATGACGACCGTAAAAAGAGAAATCCAATGATAAACATATTGTAACACGTTACTCTAGCATTTTTTAGTAATTTTCATTGTTTGCGACTCGTGTTTAATGGACATTGTAACGCCGCGAGCGCGCGATAATGGAGAAAGAGCTGCTTGACCGTGGCTGGAGGACTATTACATTCAAAATACATGTTGTAGTGTGGAGCGGCGTTAAGAATTTATTTATTTATTTATTTGTCAAAAACAGTAAAAACTGTATATGACCTGTGGGGAAAGAAATTTATCTGCGCACATTTTCTTGAGGGCCAGAATTTAAAAAAAAAAGCGAAAAAATGAATTTAGAAAATAATTTTTTTAGAAAAATAAAAATATTTTAAAAATGAACTACAAGCAAAAGGAGTGCTCAACAAAACGTGCGCACAATGAAGCTACATTTACGTCCAGAAGCAAAACAAGGGACCATCTCAGCATTTGCTCAATGGATTAGGGAAACTGGACAAAAACCTGATCGAGATGGGGGTCATTGACCCGGAAGCTGAAGTACATTACTTGTTACAGGCGTATTAAATATTTTTTTTAAATGTATACAATGCAAACGTAAACTAATTCATTATATATCTTTGTTTTGTTACATTAAACATTATTTTTCTTTTTCACGATCAGTATAGTCTCTAATTGTATAGAAACAGTTTTGCAGCAGAAAATATTTTACTTTAAACTTAAATTTGTGTACCGACTCTAATTGTTTTATGTCATCTGGCAATGCGTTGTAAAATAACGTACATGTATTGTATGTTGATTTCTTGTACTGAGCTGTTGATACTGACACTTTATGCACGTGATTTCTACGCCGTGTGTTGTAATTAAAAATATCAATATTGCATGAATATCACCGAAATTTGGCGCTCGGCAAATAGCAAGCAACCCATTCACACTACTCGGGATTTGACGACCGTTCGCTCGTTACTCGTCGAATGCCACACGTTTGAAGCCCCCTTTTAAAGCGAGCACCGAATATTTGGAGCTCTGGAAAGAGCAAGGAACTCGTCCGTTCACTACTCGGGTTT
>JAHLJT010005437.1:34774793-34888184 GCA_031308135.1 Acheta domesticus | reverse complement strand
CTGAGAGCGCGGTTCTTGCAGTTTTGGTGAGTAAGGGTGGGGTCCTGTTTGCACGCTAGTTTATTAGATAAAATAATGTCTTAAGAGCTTATTTTCGAAGTTTCGACGTTTCCTCTCCGGACATCCTGTATATATGAACACAGAGAGAGATGTACACAGAAGATGGACATATGTACACAGGGAGAGATGCGGTGTGTGAATATGTGTATGTGTGTGTGTGTGTGTGTGTGTGAGACAGAGAGAGAGAGAGGGAGAGAGAGATCTGGCTCAGTGGATGGATGAATTGGAAGTGGACTATAATGTGGTGGCATTACATACACTAGCCAGAACCTAAGATAGGTCAGTAGGGTTATTTGAATGGGGTATGGGTCGCTGAATGTTTGTACAATATTCACAGGCACAAGTATGATTAGAACAAATAATATTTATTCATTGGAAATGCACTCGCTTCTGTTCAAGAGAAACACGTACTCTTTACATAAATAATGTGGTTTGAAGCGTAGTTACCCTGTAGACTAATAGACTGGTAGAGTACACTCGCACTGAGAGCGAAGATCATACTGATAGAAGTTCGTTATTACATGTACTTAAGCACCAACAAGAGTTTCTGCTCACGCACGAGAAACAATTTCAGTTCACGAACACTGCAGTTAGTGCGCGACACAGATTTTAGTTCAAGATCTCGGTAATAGACTCAGTTTATAACTAATTATGCAAATTTCAACATTAATAACGTTCGTGCGTTAACGTAACGTTCGTGATTACTGCACTATTGAAATATTTATTTAAATGGCATGCACAGCGGTGCTAATTTCAATATTTCCTGAGATAGGACTTCCATTTGCACCGTGGTAATACGAAACATCACGTGACGCACAGACACGTCTATGCAATGCGGAGAATCCTTCCATTTTGAATTCACTAAATTTTTGCTGTAGTGCAATCGCTTTAGGGATAAAGAAAAGGGGGAACATGCTTGTTGAATTCAATAAACGCATTCAAAATCGTCCAGAGCATACTGTGCGAGTGGGTGACTTTGATTATCTAAGACTTACGCGGCCGGTAGGACGGTCGACACTGTTTTTCCGAGAATGGACTGCGCGGACGCACACGTGTGAGAACATGTGTTTGACCCTCCTTCCTGCTTCTGCAGACGGGCAAAGAAGTGGACAATTCCAGCTCCGTTACGTAAGATAGAGCTACTGGCTTACAAATAAAATGTTTGTGCAAAGCATGAAATACGCGCTGAGGTCCCTTGCAGGAGACATCGTATATGTATAGACGTGCTATGCCGAGTTTGGCACTCCCAGCACTTGTACTGTATAAGGGGACCGAAATCCCAGGGTGGGCTCCTAGACGCTAGCCTCCATCCTCATCCTCATCAGGTATACAAGTACACCTTCTGACCAATATCCGGATCTCGCCGGAACGCAGTTGGCCGTCGCGGCGCACAATGCCTGGGTCTAGGGCCGCCCTGCTAACTCAGAGCTACTAGCTATCCGGGCTAGTGCTGGAGTCAGTGTTGTCTGTATGACAACGCACCATTCACATGCGCCGAGACACCAAGTCCCTCCTTTATGAGTATTAGGCTACTGCCACGACGAAGCCAAGAGCCCAACTGGGGCCCACCCGAACTAAGGTCCGGGCGGCTCGGGGCCCCCATCCCGTCTCCCGACTGCCTACACCTTTCGACTAACGACCTGGGTCGGACCGTAACCAAGGCAACCTGACGGTAGGTAATTTCGCGCCGGACTTCTATATGTGGATTCCAGAGTACCCTGAGAGGTCTCCTTTACCCAATTCTGCCTTAAAGGTCGACGCGCCAGGGGCCCAACTGGTGGATTGCCGGGTTGAACCGACAACCAGGAGCTTAGTATCGCCTGCTCACTGCCTCCACCTAAGGCTAACGATGTGAGTGTCGCCGTGAATCTGCGGGTCCAGGTGATCGTCTCCAACTCTTCACCAGAGATCGTGTCCACCTTCATAGTCACGTTCCCCCCTGCGGGGATCCTTGCAGGAGACAAATAGATATATAGATATAAGGTTTATTCTACAATTGGGCTGATGTTGCCCGGTGGCAGAATACAGAAACATAAAAGTACATTTACAATTACAAAACACAATTAACAATAAAAACAATATATAAAAAATCAATATAAAAAACAAATTATCTTCGTCGTTACCTAGAACATGCAAATGCGTTTACATACATATACAACAAATGAAACTACATATATACTAACATTTAAGTAAATAATTACTTACTTACATATTACACCAACATTCATACATACAAACATACACGCTTACATACATATCATACAAAGACATAGGAACACTCGCATACACACCATCGCACGTATATACACACCATCGCACGTATATATATGCACGTATTCACTCACAATCATTTTCAGACAAATATGGATAAACATTTTTACCTACAACATAATAATATACAATACTTAATAATATACAAATTTTTTACATTTCTAACACTCGTTAACATAAGTCAATAAATACCAACTTTTGTCAGAGTAGCCTATAAAAGGCGCTTTAGATTAGCGAAATAAACAGCACGAAATATATAATATAAATAATATATATAATAATATAATATACATAATATATATAAATAATAAATATATAATATAGATACAATCATATTTGCAGTTTGTGTGTACGTGACACTTTGTTCTTGTCTGGGGATCAACTTATGTGGTGGACATTTTATCGTTCGCCGAAGGTTCGGGCCGCATCGCCAGGGGAGGTGAGGGCTCGTTCGCCCAGCGAAGTGCTGACTCAACTCCCCAGTACGGGAACTATCACTGTGCTTAAATTGTCTCAAAGAAGATGCTGAAAGCGGTGGCTTTCTTCGTCTCGAATGCATTCCAGGCACAACGAACCATATTCTGAATCTCTTTTCTGACGAAGCATTCTTTCATCTGAGTGGATACAACAGATAAAACAACCGCTATTGGAGTGCAGAAAACCCTCACCTGCTTCACGAAGAGTGGTGTGCGTTGGGTTCCACAACAAATATAGGACCTAATTTTTTCAACACCGCCGTTACTGTTGATGTTTACATAAGCCAGATATTGACATTATTCTTCGAACAATTGACACCACAAGAAAGGCTCTATTTTTACTTTCAACAGGATTCGGCTCACATTACTGTTCGATCCTCGAACTTTTTAGATACTGTTTATAGTGACGATTGAATAATTCGTCGTGGGTTATTGTCTCCTAGATCACCTGATTTGACTCTTGGTGACTTTTTCCGTGTGACAGATCAAGTGTATGCAGAAAATTCTCATTCGGAGGAAGAGCTCCGGTGCTCTATTGAAGAGAAAGTCGTAGCAATTACTCAAGACTTTTTGAATTTTTGTTTAAACGTGCGGATATATTTCCGCACTATTCGTTCGAAAAGTTTAAAGAAAAGATGTCAGCCATTTATGAGAAAATGGTGTGTGAGCGTTTCTGAAAATGTGAAATTTTGAGCTAGTTTTCACAGAAAACAGTTGAGTTTTCGAGAAACTTTACTTGACATTATTTAATCTATACAATATATATATATATACATATATATATTGTATACATATATACAATACATATATATATATATATGTATATTGTATATACATATACACAGTAGTGAAGGGAGGAAAAGTAAAAATGGGCTGCGTTTGTGTGTTGCAGCAGCGGCCGGTGCGCCAGACGCTGTGCGGGTCGCTGGCGAAGGACGCCAACTGGAAGTGCCTGGTGCTGTCGCTGCTCATCTACGCGTGCCTGGGCGCCGTCACGTGGTGCCGCACGGCGGAGGTGACCAAGGTCAGCGGCCGCGGCAGCGGGAGCGGGCGCGGGGGCGGCGCGGGCGGCGGCGGCGGCGGCGGGGGCGGCGGAGGCGGCGGCGGCGGCGGAGGAGGCGGCGGCGGCGGCGGTGGCGGCGGCGGAGCAGGAGCGGCCGGGATGGCGCTGCCGCCGCCGTGGGCGCCCCCGCCCCACTCCCACCGCCACCACCCCAACGCCAACGCCAACTACAACAACCACCACCACCCCGCCACACATCATCACCACCGCCTCGCCCCGTTCCCGTGCACGCCGGCCTGCCCGCCCGTACGTAGGAGCAGCCGCGCTGCTGCTGCTGCCACCTCGCGCCCGGTAGATGAACTAGCTTCGCGACGGACGTTGGTTGGATTCACACAAAGAGTTAGAATATATTAGTAGCTCGTTGTTTTGATACTGGAAGAAGGAGTCTCAGTCATGATGGAAGAGATGGGTGGGATTTTGCGAATCATATCGACTTCAGCCGATACGCTTCACGCACCAGTTTGCGTCACAGTATTAGCGGGAATTATCACCTAGTTACATTTCATTGAAAAAGATGAATAACTTTTTTATTGCTTCTCTTATTTCAATTACACCTTCATAGTGTTATTTTTGGTTGGTCACCATTGAAAATTGTCACTTAATGTGCCTTTCAACATCTTTCTCAACACATCTCGTTCTCCGTGCAACATGGCTGCAAACATCTGGTCTGGCTTCTCACACGCAGTTCCCATTGTTGTGGTCACGTGGTTCGTGACGTAAACTGGTGCTACGCTGAACGAGCAGAAAACGGATGCACCGGAGGAACTCACCCATCTCTTTCAACCATGGACTCAACTCCGGAGTTGGAAACGGTATGAACGGAGTTGGAATCGGTACACTTGCACTTCAGTGACTTCATGCCGTGAATAGAGGAACTTATCTTGGCGGTTTTCGTCCAATAACAACGCACATTTAGCGTAGTAAAGGGTAGCGCCTGTTACACTTTAATGTATGAAAGTAAGTGTAGATGACTTTGACATGACATATGAGCTTCATGGCCATTGGCCGAAAATTCCTTCGAAATTTCGCTCATTGACCGCGTGAGGTCGCCGATGTTACGTGTGTCCTAGATAGAGGGAGTAGTGCAGCCGCCGCCATTTAATATCCTCCCACCCGACAGCCCCATCACGCAGAATTAAGAAGTTGAACAGAAAAGATAACAATTGGTGACGCAATAGAGATTTTTAAGAATATTAAAATTGGTTTGAGGTAGATTCATGATTCTCAACATACAGAATAAGACACAGTTTCCATTTTTCTGACAACTGGATATAAAATGGTGGGATCTGTGGAACAATGTAATGTGCTACTCTCTGTGTTTAGGGACTCTAGTGTGCCAGATGCGTTTCTTTCATTATCCCCACCACCAGAGTTGAGTCTCCTTCTTACAGTCTTCATGGTAGGGCAAATTGAATTTTGATCAAAAGGAACACAGTTATCCAATTTAATATAAAAATGTTGTAACGAATCTCTCGACTAAATAATCGCTTCCCAAGTGATCGCTGTCAACTCGTCTTATATTTAAATCACTGTACATGCTTCATTTGGAACAGTCAACAATTGTTTTGACAGGTTGTAAAACGGTTAAGCTCCGACCAATACCGCATCGCTTCGCAGATACGTTTTCTTACGCCAGATTATTTGTCCCCTTGTCGCTGGATACAAAATAGATAACTAGCTTCCCCACTTGCATAATTGGGTGGATTTCAAATAGGAGCTATTTTTAAAAATTCATTAGCGTCTTTAAATTTTTCCTGAAAATTACCTTTCAGGTCATCACGAGATTCTTTAATATTTTCCATTTCCCAAACATAGCCAGGTCTCAACAGTAACATTTGAATATAGTGTATTTTATTGTGCAAGATTATTTCTATTTTACTTACTCATGGATTTCCACAATATTTCTGCGGTAACCATCGATTTTATTTCATTAATATTCTGTCACCCGGCAGACCGAATACAGGATTTGAGGAGAACTGTTAATAATTGTATATATTATGTAGACATTCAGATATATTTATATTGATTTTGAATATACTGTAGTTACACTAACATACCATAAAGTTTAAGTCCCCTGACAACTGGATATAAAGTGGTGAAATCTGCAAGTCAAAAGAATGCTTACTCTGCATCTAGGAACTGAAACGAGGCTTAACACATGCGAGGCTTTTTTACTGTCTTCTTATTAATATGACTTATATACAGCAAGTTGGTATGAATAAGAGAGAGGAACATTTTTTAGTGAAGATCATATTATGGATGTTATTTCTGCGTAGGTAGCTTATCGCCTTACTATCTGTGTGCATAAGCCTTCATATGCACCGATCACTGTTAGATGTGTTCGACGACCCTTCACATGCACTTTAGAGAATAGTCATATACATAGCAACCAAACACATAACATCCAAGGGCATTAATTTACTAATAGATGATTTATGTTTTGTGTACCAACGTATCTTTCGTTCCTTGTTTTGAACTGGATATTTAGGCTGACCTCCGCCAAAATACGGTTCCTTATGCACCACCTAATGATGAATAAGAATCATTATAACTCAAAAAACACGCACGTTTTCCTAGAAATAGTACGCACATTCATTACCCAGCTCTGCACCGTGCCACTGTGGACGTACTAGAAACCTATCTTAGACCTGCAAAGGGGACTCAATTCAAAAGAGAAATCAATTTCTGATTTCACCCTTTTTAAGCTGACATTTTGGAGTTGTTTTTATATTTCTACTCCATATGGCACGGTTTCTGACATTAAATAAATAAAGGTGATCCTCCATCATCCATCTAGAATTAATAGTCGTTACACGTGTCAGGTATTTTTGGGGGGAATTCGCATTTCAATTTAATCTAGGTTTTTCCCCGTCTTCATCTCTCACATTCCTTACATTCATCATTCCTTTTAAATTTTCCATTTATCTTTCCTCACTAAGACGTCCACACTAATTAAACCTGTTTTCAGATTCCCTATGTTTGCTGGAGTCACGTTTATCGAAAATAATTAGAACCAGAGCCTGTTAAGATTCCGAGGTCTTCAAATTAACCAAAAATCATTTCTGCAAATGGCTGCTCACTCTTGTCTAGCTCACCCCAACTTCTTGCTACTTCAAATAATATCCTCAAAGTAATTTAGCGTCAAACGCAATGCTTTCTTTCTCTTATACTTATTTTTGTACCAACTTAAATGTAGGAATGATATACGAATTTGATATTCAAGCAAATCGAACATGTCCTTTTCTTACAATCAGAGCCGAAATACTTATTAGTGTTTGAGATTTTATTAAAATATATTCCTATCGATTTTCATGATAGATGTTGATAAGTTCATTATTGCTTTTTTGAGGGGGTATTTCATCAGACCAAATTTTTGGAACGATAATTAACGATGTTTCCGGTGGTTACTGTATCTATTCTATTTATTTTTTGATCTAATAACTTTTGTGACTTGTTACAAATTTCTAAATGTCTACGTTTCTGCCATTCTACAATATCTTCACTAAATATATTCTCCCATGTTCTCAATGTTATCAATAGGACGTATGTTCTTTTGTCATGAGCATCCCTTGAACACGCTGAATCTCACATTTACTGATAAAATTATTAAATTATTAATTCTCACGTTCTTCAATAGACACTGGGGTACTGGAGCACTCATCTTAATAACACTGATTAAATTTAATTAATTAATTCATAATAACTAGCAATATATATTACAGAATGATATGTGTGTACTGTGTATGGGTTCTTTCACATGATTTCGTATTCAGGACTTTTTCTTCGTATTGATCTAGAATGAATATTTTCATTTCATCAATAGAATAACTCAAAAGAATTATATTCCTTTACATTACTGTTGTTAATGAAAATATCTTACCTAGACAATACTTTAAACACTTCGAATTTGCAAACATATTGGTTTTAATCGATAATAACAATATCTTCATCATCATCATATATAGCATGTGTTAGGACTTTAGGCCTTATCCGTCTCCAGGAGTTTCATTTGGTCATTCCCTCGCAGTCGTGGATGTCCTACATTTCTTCTTCTTAGGGGTCTGTATTCAAAACTTTGAAGAGGGTTGCGCGAACTATCCATTCTTTGAAGATGGTCATACCATTGGGATCTATATGAATCTAACATTTGGCCTGTATTGCAAACTTGAAGTTCTGACCTAATATCTTAATTTTTCTTGTGGTCTCTCAAAGAGTATCCTTCTAGTGATCTCAGTAACCTAATTTCTGCTGCTTCAATCTTTTTTCTCTATTGAGTTGTTATTGTCCAAGCCTCTGCACCATACAAGAGGACTAGAACCGCCATAGTTCAATAGAATTTAAGAACAGTGTCTTTTCTTACTTTCTTCAGCAGATGTTGCTTCATTATTTCAAGTATCAGCAAAACTTTAAAGAGTTTTTGTTCCAGGTCTTTAAAATGATCATAGGCTGTATTGTAACCCAGATACTTAAAATATCCTATACGAGAAAACACCCACAATATTTGTCTAACTTCATCCCAGATTTTTTTGTTTTAGAGCTCAATATCTCGAAACTAGCGTCAATGGAGTTGTACGACTATTAAAATAACGCCTCCATATCATAGAAATATCACGTTTAAGAAATCCCATAAAAATGTCAAAACTTATAAATAAGTATAAACAGTTTAAAAATGTATTTCAGTCTTACTGGAATTTGACTGTTTGATAGGGTTAAGAAAAAAATTATTTTCCTCCCTGATTTGTCGAAGTATATATTGACTTCATATTCTACAACAGGCGTGAATAATTTTCTTTACGCTCCATTTAATTTTCCAATTATAAAAAATATAACTTAAAAAGATCGTAACAATATAATAATGTAAGGTTTGCAAAACTTTTCCTGAAAATCTAAATTGTACTAAGTTTCTATAAAATCTGTACAGTTTCGACCATTTAATACAAGTTTGTACGGACTGTCTTCCTTGATTGGACTACTTTGTGAACAAAATGTTTTTTTCCGTTATACATCTCATAATTTTCTCTGTCGTTGAGTAGCATTTCGCATTTCCTCTACCGTCAATAACAACTTTCTTGCAGTTTTTTGCCCCCTTAAAATAGACAATTTTCTTCTGTCTTCTTTTGTAATGCAAATTACATTTCCATCCCCTCATTTCCGTATCCACAGTATACGTCCCTCTTATAATCTTGCACTGCGGTACAAGTCTTGGCTTTTATTTCTCTTACACCGCATAACATAAAGTAAATCGAGGCCAGTGGAGCCAACATCGCAGTTTCATTCTCTCTTCAGTAACTTCATTCATCATGCAAAATGTTGCAGAATTTCCGCGCCGACGCTCAGTATTCATAGCCTCGTGAATTGCGGAGAAAATTAAACCGTCACAAGGACGGTGGAAGACCTGCAGAAGTATGAGATTTGCAATTCGTTGGACGAATTACTTGGTTCTTGACTCGTCGTATGGAAACTTGTACGGCGTTCCACGAATCCTATTACACCGAGTTGACGCGAGAAGACTTCTTTGGAAGTTGATGCGGAGGGGGGAATCGATTATGTGGGGAGAGTTCAATCCGGTGACTTCTGTCGCGGGGACAATTTAATAGGAAGGGATGCCAAATTTCATCTCAGTGCATTCAGTTTCTACGAAAATCTGAAAGTTTTTCGACTGAGCGTAAAAAAAGCAAACGTATTCCTGAGAGGATATTTAATTTATTGACAGGTTCTAAATAATTAATAAAGTTAGTATTCATTTGGTATTTGTAATATTACGTGAATATTTCCTAAACTGGTTCAATCTTCCCTCATATTCATCCCAAAACTATACAAATCCATTGTCATATCCCAATAATTTTGTGTTTATGCTAAACGCAATCGAGGTCGTGAACAAGAGGAACATATAAACGCACACAAAGTATTTAACATACGCATCTTAATATTAACTGCTTTATATAGGTGGAGTGAATTTGAGGATGCGTTAACATTCAGATTCAAATATGGTAAGGTAATGTTATTTCACCTGCCGCAAGTAGATTTGATTTGGCCTCTCTAAAAATATAAGAATTAGAAATTAATTAACAACCCCTGTAGTAATGCATCTTGTCAATATTCACAATTATTTTAGCATTAGGAATTGACGTAAATTTCTGAGTTTTATGCACGTGAATGGTAATCAATTGTACATAGCCTTATTGTAGCTACATTGGCTTTCCACAGGTATAAAATATTTGATCCTCCATTTGATTTTGCAATAAACAAATGCTATTAATAGTTTATTCAATGCAGCTTACAACTAACAACTTAGTACTATATTCTTAAGCCAAATCACAAGCTTTTTTTATTCAACTATAAAGAGAATGTGCAAAATAATTAGCGTTCTTACGATTTCACTCGTTTGATGTTGAACGTACTCCAGTTAGAACACATACTAATTTTACACCTTCACTTACTTGACCAATATTAGAAATTCGCCATGTGTGTTATGCCATCATATCATTGCTTCTTTTAGCTCTTAAAAACATTACTGGACCGTATCCATGCATGACAGCATAAGTAAAAGTAATCACAGATTCTAAATAAAGCAAATATCATGTAGCATCCTTTAGCTCTAATATAACATAAATAATAAATATATAAATTTTATAGATTTTCACTTTGAATATAGTACCTTTGAAATTCTTTTTGGTTTTTATAAAAAACGTGTGTATGACGAGTTTAATTTTACTAATAATCTTTGCAGATGTAATATTCAGAACTGAAATTTGTCTTTTATTTCAAATGTTAATGTATAATAAGTTCTGCAAATTGTATTTAGTGAGTCACTTTCAAGGTATAATTATTAATAATTTAATAACGTAACGCAATTTAATTGAATTTTTCTTCAATTTTATAAGAATATTGCTTTTACTCCATACCAAAAGCATGGCCTCAATATTGAAAAAATCAACAATGTTGAATTTCAAAAAAGTTTATTACTTTCTTATAATATTAAATTCAGTTTGCTAGCCTCTGGCAAGCAGACTTCGCGAATACGCATAATTTATCAGAGGCAATGAACATAAGAAACAAACTGCTTTGGTCCTTGTATACCAAAATACGTTTATGTGCTGCAACCTTGCGCTTGACATATATACTAGCTCAAAGACGCTACTGGCATGTTATTGTAAATTTTTCGCTTAATCATTTAAAAGGCATGCAGTTTAGAATAGTAAAGTGGGCATTTTAGATTCTTCAAGAAATTTTACGAATTCGCTAATGAAATGTCATGCAATCCAAGTGAGTATTTTTCAAGATGTTTAAATAAACTTTTCAGAAAATAATAACTAAATTCTGGCTTACAATCAAAGTCCCAATTTCATTATCAAGAGGCCACGATTCCTCAATACACTAGTAAAGGACAGATTAGGTCAGTATTTCAGAAGAAGTATTTATATTTTCAAAAAGAAATAGAATGTATTTGTCTCAGCAGATGCGTGGTAGAATTCAGTTTAATTAAAAAGTATACTTCAGTTACATGTAAATTAATTGATACAAATATTTTATCTCATTGACCATAGACGTTACCACCATACGCGTATTACGGTACTTACCTTTCGTGGTTGCGTACTCGTTTCTTTCTCTTCCTTTCTTTCTGCTTTTCTGCATTTCCGCCTTTCTGTCCTGTGTTACGGCCTTTCTGTTCCGTCTTTCTACCATGCCTTCTGCTTTTCTGTTCTGCGTTTCTATCTTCTTTTCTTTCTTTCTTTCTTTTTATTTTTCTTTCTGGAAATTTTTCCGCTTGGGAGGGTGCGCTCTTTTTTCCGGCTGTGGGATGGGCAGTGCGCAGGTGATCAAATCAGTTGTTCGATTGAAGTGATGTGACAAGTAGGCTTTTAGGTCATATTAATTACAAATAATAAAATATGTATTATTTTTCCCTTGCTTACAGGGAAGAATTTTCTAATCTCTTGATTCAAATATAGGTTTTATTAGTTTGGTATTCATTTTTAATCCTTAAACGTGTATGAGAGTCTTAAATGTTCTAGTTCGTTCGGATAGTTCTAGTTCGTTCGGTTCGTTCTATTTGCATTGTCGAGTATATTTATTTAAAACCTCTAAACTTTAAAAATGCTCATCCGTAAAACTTGCTCCAAGTCAAATAAAACGTTCTGAAACACAGATGAACACAAATGTGTCACGTCAATATAATTTTTTGTTTTGTTTCTCTTGATTTTGCTTCAAAGAAATAGGAAAAACTGTGTATAAATAACTTTCTTTTACGAAAATGGATTGTTTTATTTCATTTTAAAACATGACACGTCGTGATTTTGACGTGGAATTGTCGAAAATAACCCTTATAATTCAAAGATTAATAAAACAAAATTCAACAAAAGGGACTTGTTACCTTTTGTTCTGAACCTTGACAGACAGAATCTTGTCATTTTTTCCGTGCGATATTTTGTTGTGGCTTCCTCTAAAGATCGATTGGGCATGCACAGTTGTTCATCAACCCGTCGGTGTAACATCAGATTATTGTTTGGGTGACTTTCAATGACCTCTCAATGACCTTTCAATGATCTAGTTTCTATCTATTTATAATCAGGAGCCATAAAAAGCGTAAGGCATATAAAATTCCCTTGCTTGTAGCATTGCTTTTTATGATATTCTTGGCTGTCCGGGATGAGCCGCGTCTCAGTAGGTTTTACTGACGTTTCGGCCATCTTGCTGTGGCCTTCTTCAGAGCTATACTGCTGCCGAGAGGCTAGCGTGTCGCATAGATATAGGACGGGGTGCAGGAGCTGATAGGTCGCAGCGGCGACCAATGGGAGGAGGGCAGGTGGCCCGCGATTGGCGGAGAGGGAAAGGAGCGATACTGGGAGACCTGATAATGTGGGGGGAGGGAGGGTGGTTGGAAAGGGAAGAGGATACCTACTGAGACGCGGCTCATCCCGGACAGCCAAGAATATAATGACTCCGGCCGCGGAAGCCTACGAATCTACCATTGCTTTTTATGGTTCCATGATTTAAAAGTTGTTTTCAATTTATTTTGTAAACTTTACGTTTTTTACCATTTGTATTATTGTTTTATAATGAAACGTCTACTAAAGATTTTAACTGTTCTATTTAACTGACAGAGATGTTTTTACAATTTTACGTAACTTTGGTAGATGTTCTGAAAGTTTCGAAATACTCTGAAAGAAATTGTAAAAGACATCAGATAATAGTTTGAGTGGCGTTAAATGACTTGTATTTCTTAGCTATTAATGACTAGGAGAGAAAGGGATATAAATGTTAAATGACCAATAGTTGATAGTTATTGATCATTAAGAGTCATAAAATGTGGAAGGCATATACAATTCTCTCGCTTGTTTTAGCATAGCATTTTGTAGTAAAAATACTCTGACGTTCTGAAACACAATCTTCTCTCTCTGTCTGTTTCACTCTGTCTCTCTCCGTCTCTCTCTGTCTCTTTATCCCTCTCTGTGTCTATCTGTCTGTCTCTCTCTGTTTCTCTGTCTCTCTGTCTCTCTCCGTCTCTGCCTCTTTATCTCTCTCTGTCTCTGTCTCTCTCTGTTTCCCTCTGTTTCTCTGTCTTTCTGTCTGTCTCTCTCAGTCTCTGTTTCTCTCTCTCTCTCTCTCTCTGTTTTTCTCTTTCTCTTTCTCTGTCTCTCTCTGTTTTTCTCTGTCTCTCTGTCTCTGACTTCTAACGGCGTGGTGCGCGTGCGCAGGTGATCATCAACCTGTCGATGTACCCGATCCGCAGCACGCGCCTCACGTCGCCGTGCGAGGACGGCTACATGTACGTGCCGGTGGCCTTCCTGGCCATGCTCTACCTGCTGTACCTGGTGGAGTGCTGGCACTGCACGGCGGGCGGCGGCGCGGGCGCGGCGCTGGGCTGGGGCGGCGCGGGCCCCGGCGGCGGCGCTCCCGACGGCGTCGTCGACCGCGCCTGCCTACTGCAGCGCGTGCAGGAGATGCGCGAGGCGCAGCCGCACGTCTGGTGAGTGGGTTTTTCGACCAAACTAGCAAATGGTTTATTTCCATATCAAATACAAAAAAACAAGATATTTTGAATCAATTCAGATGCCTTATTTTACGTAACCGGGAGAGATGGCTCAGTGCATCAACCTGATGTCACTGCAGTCACTCTGACAGGGAGGTCCTGGGTTCGAGTTCCTCCGGCGGCAGGATTTTTCGATACTAGCTTGTGGGCTAGGTCGAATTTAGTCGCTGTCGGGAGGAGAATTCTAGCGGAAGGCTGCTCTGATCGGTAGTTTTCCGTGGTTTCTTCGATCTACACCAGGCGAATGCTGGAGCAGTAGCCTAACACACGGGCCACGGACCGCGCGCGATCTTTCCTTCCTCTTCCTTGTCATATCCTCTCCTCTTACACACACACTTGCACTACCATGCACTACACTACCACACACGTCGGGAGACCGGTCGGGACCTTACAGCTTGTTCCGGCTGGGCCCCGCTGGTGGGAGATACTTGGTTGAGGGGAAAAAACTTGCGCAGATTGGTTGTTCTGTTGATTTCTATGACGCTTCGCCAAGCAAAACCTCCTTAGTGATGCCCGTCTTTTTCACTAAAATCGATGTGTATTTCCTCTTTTCCTGCTTCTCCTTCCAAAGATCTGAGGTTTTGGTGCCTGCATGTGGTGGGTGGAAAGCGAAGTGCTACCGCTATACGTCGCAAGTTTTCCTCTTCGCCTTTCTCTCTTCTCCCCTCCTTTTCATGCCCCCTCCACCTCTTCTTCCCAACCCTTTGCCTCATTTCACACGCCTCCACTTTTCTCAACCTTATCTGCGTCTCCCCTCCTTGCAGACTTCTTCCCTGCCTTTTACCTCCATCCTCCTCACGCCGTCCTTCCCTAAATCCCCTCCTTCCTGCCCCTTCTCTTCTTGCATGCTCGTCTCTGCCTCTCATTCCTTCCCCCCTTCACCGTTGCGCCTCTTTGACCCTTCCCTACTCCCCTTCTTCACCACGTCTGGTCTTCTTTCTGCCCTTTCACCTCTTCATTTCCGTTCCTCGTATTTCATCATTGTTCTTTGCATCTCCATATTTCCCAGCCCCCTCTTCCTCTCCTTGCGTGCGTGTGAGGTGCTGGTGCATGTATGCGGTAGGAGGAAGGTGTAGTGCTACCAGTACGTACGGCGCAAGCAATCCTCCCTTAATTTTCCATCGTTTCTCTCCCCGCTTGTTTCGTTATTTCCTATATTACATCATACATTCGTTCCTATATTATCCCCAGCTTCATCCCTTATTCATCACTCTCTACCTCTTTTCACGCTCGTCATACACACACGCGATCATCCCTATATTACCTGATTCTATCCTCCTCGCAAACTCCTTCCTTTCCTTTCGTTTCCAGATCCACTCCTTCTCAGCTCATCCTTACATAATCACCCCTTCCTTTCTGCCCCTCCTCTCCTTCCTTGTTCCGCTCTGCCTTCACTGCTCCGCCTCTTGCCTTTGATACTCCCCTCAGTCACCTTCTCATCCACCACCTCCACTTCTTCACCCCCTTTCTTCACTGTGCCTCCTCTCCTTCGCTCTTTTCCCATTCTCATGCGTTCCATCCATTTCATTCTCATTCTTTCCATTTCCATCGTCACCCACCGCTCCGCCTTGCGGACGTTTGAGATGCTGATGTTTCGTGCGAAGTGAAAAGGTCGTGCTACCACCACGTACGACGCAAGCGGACCTCTTTTCTCATCTCCTTTTACCTCTCGTCTCCTTCTCAACTCATCCTAATTACCACTTCTCCATTCTTGCTCGTTCCTACCCTCTTGCTAACCTAACATGCTCCTCCACACCTTATTCACTCCTACCCTCCTTCCCACTTCCCCTTCCCCCTGCGTCTCCTCTCCTTCCATCTCTTTTACCTCATTTCCCTTTCCACCCATTTCTTTTCCGTTCTTTCCATCTCCATCGTCACCCTCCTCTTCTCCTTCCGTGCGCGTGATTCGTTGGTGTGTGCGCAGGTGGAAGGCGGTGTGCTACCACTACGTGCGGCGCAAGCGGCAGGTGACTCGCTACCGCCACGGCGACGCCTACACGTCCACGCAGGTCTTCTACGAGCGCGTCAACAGCCACGCGGCCGGCTCCTTCTTCATGTACGCCTTCTGCGGCGTGCGCGACGCCTCCCCGCGCCTCCTGCTCGACAAGGCCGGACCCATCACCAAGGTGCGCTTCTCGAAAGGTGAGCCATCACCAAGGTGCGCTTCTCAAAAGGTGAGCCATCACCAAGGCGCGCTTCTCGAAAGGTGCGCTTCTTGAAAGGTGAGCCATCACCAAGGTGCGCTTCTCGAAAGGTGAGCCATCATCAAGGTGCGCTTCTCGAAAAGTGAGCCATCGCCAAGATGCGCTTC
Organism: Acheta domesticus; assembly: GCA_031308135.1. Lineage (NCBI taxonomy): Eukaryota > Metazoa > Arthropoda > Insecta > Orthoptera > Gryllidae > Acheta > Acheta domesticus. Next base: position 34,871,970 of record JAHLJT010005437.1, on the reverse strand, counting down.
TCCAAAAATTAGCATCCAAACCATGCCGTCGTAAAGGTGCGCCTCGAACATGCACCATCACCAAGGTGCGCTTGTCGAAATGCGAACCTCGAACACACGCCGACATCTAGGTGCGCTTTTCCAAAGGTGAGTCACGACCCCTCACCCTCATCTAGGGCCGCTTCTCTAAACGAGAGCCTCCAACTCACTCTGTCAACCAGTGACGGATCCAACCCTATGATCCCCACAAAGGCCTAGAGTTTTCGTTTGTTAATTTCTTTTATATGGCAAAATTGATTTAAATATTTGTTTGTTAGAGCTATGAAATTATTTAAAAATTGTATTGTATTGTATCGTAAATACGCTACAAAATATATAAAGTACAATAGAAAATTTTACTATTGAACAAAAATCTATGATGACCCCGTGCAAAATGATCGGCTGGATCCGCCCCTGTCATCACCTAGGTGCGCTTTTCGAAAGGTGACCCTCGAACTCACTCCATCACCTAGGCACACTTTTCAAATGGTGAACCACGAAGTTACACCTTCTCCAACGTGCGCTTCTCCAAAGGTGAGTCAGAAACCTACGCCATCACTAATGCCCTTCTACAAACGTGAACCACAAACAAAAAAGCGCTTCTCAAAAGTTCAGCCACTAAACTATCCCATCACCAACGAGCGCATCTTCAGTGATTAGACACAATCATATTTCACCAAGTGTATGTAATATAAATTGCAAAGTGCGCTTCTCCAAAAGTGAGCCACATACTAGGATATCATCAATGTGCGCTTCTCAAAAAGTGAGCTTCTAAACTATCCCATCACCAAGGTGCGCGACTGCAATGATAAGTCACAATTGTATCCCTCCACCAAGGCGCGCGTATCCAGATGTGAGCCACAAACCTATGACATCACCAAAGTTCGCTTTTGAAAAGGTGGGCCACTAACCCATGACATCACCGAGGTCTTCTCAAAAGATTCTAAATTCTCATCGATCTGAATTCTCGTCTCTTTATGGTATCCGTCTCTCCGGCCGTACCAATAAGTTGCTTAAAATAACTACCCAGAATGCTTTGCCAGGGCAACATATTAAGTTTCGACGCCAGCGCACCCTCAATCTCTATTACTGAAGTTTCAATTCAGTTTGACGCAGGGCCGTTGTCTAAAACTTTACCCTATTATCCTTCAATTAGGAACAACTTTGTGTTCACAGTTCCTCTTTGATAGCTATCGATCAACAGCCATCTATCAAACGCAACCCGCAAAACAGCTGTGTGCTATATTATTACGGTTGCATACCCACAGGCGATGATGTAAGTAACCTATACAAACTAGGGATGCAACATTGACAACAAAATATCGATGTTTCTAAACATCGATTGTCAAAAAAAGCAAACCCATCGATGTTATGAAACATCGATGTTTTTGAATTGAAATTAGTAACCATTGAATTACAGTGGGGGATTTAATTTAAAATGATCTCATTAATTTTTGACAGATTTATCCGACAAAATAAAGTTAAAAATATAATAAGGATAATTAACAAAACGTAAATTATCTTATTCAACAATTCAAGAGGAATGTAGGATGATATTGAAAACTTTATTTTATTTATTTTTCACCCTTGGTCACTCTGGTCTGCAGAATATTCAATTTATGGAAATGTGATAATTTTCTATCCTATATTGTGACGGTACTTCGCCACAATAATCCTAATTATTTTTTAAGAACTTAAAAAGGCGCCGGGGTCTTGGCAGGGAGGAGCCGTGATTCGGAATCGTATGTGATTCAATTTAACGACATCTTTCTGATAATAAGTCAGGATTTATTCCATCTAATGATTCCCAAATAAAGGAAACATAATGACAAATGAAATTATAGCATTGATCGTTTCAAATACCTTTCAGAAACTATTCACCAGCAATTTATTCAGGCCTGTGGAAATGGGATCCCACTGCTAATTTACACACAAATTTAACATCAACTTTGACCCAATTCTTTAAACAATTATTTACACAGAAATTACCCCTTTGTTCATAATCGCACTCAACATAATTTCCCATCCAAATTTCTTAAAGCTATTTTACAAAAGAAATCCCTCATTAAACAAGAAATATTACATGTTATCAAATTTCGATTAGATTTTAACTCCCCTCTTTGGTCATTGACTTGGAATATGGAAAATGTCTAGTAAATTGCAAATAGCTCCGTCGCTAGTTATTTCCCCTCCCCAGTTCTCGTGACTAGTTCTGGTTAAATAACACGTCTTCTCACAGTTCCACTATCTCGTTATACCCAGAACGAAACTTTTCAATACTCCAACGTTCGCCGTCTTCTCACACCAGCCAACGGGACTGCCGCGAAGGTCACATTTTTTTTACTTGTCTCTCACGTCGTTAATATTTACATTATCTGCGATTTTTTCACATTATTATATTTACGAGTATATATGCTTTAAATAATTTCAAGTAAAGTTTCTCGAAAACACTACCGTTTTCTGTGAAAAGTAGCTCAAATTTCGGCATTTTCAGAAATGCTCAAACGCCATTTTCTCGTATATGGCTGCAATTTTTTTTTCTTGAAACTTTTGTAACGGATAGTGCTAATTGCACTCTTTAGTATAGCGTAAAGTTTATTTTGAGATATTTTTTTTTGTTTTTTCAAAAATTATATAAATGTAAATTTTTTGAAAGATCTCTCACATCTTAAATATGCACATTATCCGCAATTTGTAAAGATGATTATATTTGTGAGTGTAAGTGCTTTAAATAACTTCAAATAAAGTATTTTGAAAACTCAAAAATTTTCTGTGAAAATGAGCTTCAAATTTCGCATTTTTAGTAGTGCTAAAACGCCATTTTCTCTTAAACGGCACATAATTTTTAAAAGAAAATTGCCATTTACGGTTAGGTATTTGTGTTCTTTAATATTCTAAAATTAATGTTTCTGTTCTACCAATAGGAAACCGAAAAATTAAGAAAATGACAAAAAAATGTCCTTTTGGCGATGATAGATGGTAGCTGGCAAGAAAGAGTATGTGGCAATTCCGAATAGCTAGCGAAGACTCAAGGAAATAGAAAACTAATACGGGAAAGTCTGTGCCATTCTGTAGCACCACTAGTTGCAAATGTAATCCACCAAGCAATTTGAAGTATTCGCGAGTTTGCACGAGTCTGAGGCGTGCTGCTCTCTGTTAAAGGGTTCGCGTTCATCAATCGCCAATTGTTCCCATTGCCAATGTTGACCTTCCATAATTGCGAATTTAATACAATTTGAAGAATTGGCGAGTTGCACGAGTCTAAGGTGGGCCGCTCGCTGTTGAAGGCTTCGCGTTTATCAATCACCCATTGTTCCCTTTTCCACTGTTGACCTTCCATAATTGCAAATTTAATACACCAAGCAATTTTAAGTATTGGCGAGTTTGCACGAGTCTGAGGCGGGCCGCTTCGCTGTTGGAGGGTTCACGTTCATCAAATGCTCATTGTTCCCTTTGCTAATGTTGACATTACATAATTGCAAATTTAATACAATTTGAAGAATTAGCGAGTTTGCACGAGTTTAAGGCGAGCCCCTCCCTGTTGAAGGCATCGCGTTTATCAATCGCCAATTGTTCCCTTTGCAAATTTTGACCTTCCACTATTACAAATTTAATACAATTTGAAGTATTGGCGAGTTTGCACGCGTCTGAGGCGGGCCGCTCCCTGTTGGAGGGTTTGCGTTCATCAATTACCAATTGTTCCCTTTGCCAATGTTGACCTTCCACAATTACAAATTTAATACAATTTGAAGAATTGGCGAGTTTGCACGAGTCTAAGGTGGGCCGCTCCCTGTCGAAGACTTCGCGTTCATTAATCGCCAATTGTTCCCTTTGCAAATTTTGACCTTCCACTATTACAAATTTAATACAATTTGAAGTATTGGCGAGTTTGCACGCGTCTGAGGCGGGCCGCTCCCTGTTGGAGGGTTTGCGTTCATCAATCGCCAATTGTTCCCTTTGACAATGTTGACCTTCCACTATTACAAATTAATACAATCTGAAGTGTTGGCGAGTTTGCACGCGTCTGAGGCGGGCCGCTCCGCTTTTGGAGGGTTCGCGTTCGCCAACGTGGAGGCGGCGGCGGAGTTCGAGGAGCAGCGCGCGCGCTTCTTCCGCGAGTACGAGCGGCGCGACGACTACCTGGAGATGCACGAGGGCATGGACCTGACGCCGGCGCCCGGCGCGCGCTGCTCGCTGGGCGGCGGCGGCGGCGGCGGAGGGCTGGGCGGCGGCGGCGCGGGCGGCGCGTGCCTCGACCTGGGCGTGCGCGTGGGCGTGCGGCTCGCCAGCCCGTTCCGCGAGACGGCCACCGCCCTCGCGGACCCCTCGCGCCCGCCCTGGTTCACGTCGCCGCTCGTCTTCTGGCTGTCGTCCTGCCTGCTGCTCAGCTGGCCCCTGCGCCTGCTCGTCGAGTACAACACAGCCTACGTGCATTATCAGGTAAGCCCCGCCCACACGCTTTTCTTTGACATGAAAGTTTGTTCGCCAGTGAAACATAATAAGAGATTTAACAGTTCTAGGGGATCCAACAGAAGATTTTGGACAGTCAAATTTTATTAACACATATTAAAACATTACATTACAAACTTACACTTGTGGTAGTTTGCAGAGTGCCACAAGTGCAAGTTTGTAATGTAAAGTGTTATAATATGTTTTAATTATATTTGACTGTCCAAAAGCTTTTGTTGGATCCTTTTGAACTGTTAGATTAAGTCTATGTGACAGCCTTTATAAAAGAAAAAAATATTCGAAACCAGAGATTCTTTGAGTCCTATTCAATAGTTCGGTTTGCATACGTTTGCAAAGTACTTAAGTTACTTCTCTACTGGACAATCACACGCATTACTTGTTACAATGCACAGTTCGAAGCTTCACTCCACAAAGTTCCAAAAGTTCCTGCGTGGTTCAGCTCGAACACGCTATTATGATATATGACACACGCTATTATCAATATAAACCGAATTTAAATGTGAATGCTCTTTTTTCCTAGTAAGGATGTTTAATCACTTGACATAAGAATTAAACAATGAATCATTCTATTTTCAATAACTAAAACATAAATCGGTGCATACAATGAACAGTTTCCCTGTATTCTCAATAAGCATCATATTTGCACAAAATGCTTATTCTTCTGCATATTCTCCAAGAAACCGCGTATCGTCACACGTACTACTTTAATTTGTTTTCAATTTCTTTAATTTGTAAATTTAATTTTCTATTCTGTAAAGTACATTTGTATTTAAGTTCAAAGTAGCTAATATCAGTTTTCCTTTGAAATATGTAAGATATTTTAAATAGGAAACTACAATAATTTCGAATATTTCCTGCCATCTATTCCATTATAAAACTGTGTTAAAACTGATGAACACTTGCACTTGAGTTGTATTGTTTTCAATCAAACACATTACAACGGATTTTCTTCAAGGATTTTATCAAAATCGGTTCTCAAGGTGAAAATGCTTCTGGCGTTTGCTTAGAGCCATCCAGCAGTGTCCTGCCCTCTTCTTTGGCGCCCAACGTGGGGCTCGGCTGGTTATTTTGCGGCTACAAACAATCATTACAGATCCCACGTGATGTAACGCAGAGATCCCGGGCAGATCGTACTAATTGTGAAATCTTCTCAGGAATTAGTTGCATTAAAAGTTATCACAATCGCTTTTGATGTGTACTTTCCACAGGTGACGAAGCTGTTCGGGGTTAACTACGAGCCGCCCAGCAGCGCCACGCCCACGTCGGTGGCGCCCAGCGTGGGGCCGCTGCCGGCCAGCGCGGCGACGGGCAGCGGGGGCCTGGGCGGCGGCGGCGGGGCGAGCGGCGCGGGCGGGGGCGGCGGCGGGGGCGGGGCGCTGTCGAGGGGCTCCACCATCGACAGCGCCGACCTCGACTGGACCATCCGCGACAACTGCGCCGTCGTGCCCAGCTACTCGGAGGCGCTGCTCATGCTGCCCCCGCAGCCGCCCGCGCCGCCCACGCCCGCGCCCGCGGAGCTGCAGGTATTTATGACAATAAAATAAATAAATACATAAATCTACATAAATAATAAATAAATTAATAAACGATTAAATAAATTAATAAATAAACGATTAAATAAATTAATTAATAAACGATTAAATAAATAAATTAATTAATACAGAGAACCTGGTGATTCATTAGCTAACGAGCTAGCTTTCCACAGTCTCGATTCCTGGATAGAGCAAAAAGTAATATGTTCGTTTGATTGTCACGATCCACATTATATAGCTGGTTGATAATGTGAAACCACTCACGAAGGGAAGGCGAAATAGATGACTTAAGAAGTTGCGACCTGCTTACCACAGGCCTACCATCTTGATAGAATATAAAATATAAGGGGTCATTCAAAATAAAACGTCCTCTATTTCGAAGTACGTCTTATTTTGTTCTCACAAGTCTCTTAAAGGCAAGAACGAGGAATGAAAGGATTGATGAGAAAACGACGTTCTCACAGCTTTTTTTTGTGATTCTGTTATAAGTTTAATTTACAGAAAAATTAATAAATGACACAAAATATTGGTGTGTAGGAATCAAATTCGATAATTGTTTAGTTGTGTTTTTTGCCTTTCTTAACCTATTCATTGACTTCGTTAACAATTTTAAATGACGTTAACAATTTTAATATTTCATTAAATTATAAATTCATAAATAATATTTATAAATTTAAAATAAAATAAATATAAAAATAATATTGTAGAGAAGAAATATCCTCATATACTTATGGTTGTCGCAAAATCTTTGTCTTTGGAAGCGATTGTGGGCTCTGACATCGCACAAACCAGACATGTATATTTCTGAACTACGCCATTTCGCCAGTTCGGGCACAATTTTTCATGCTATATGATTCGAATGTGATTCGAATACAGAACCCGAAGAGATGCCTCAGTGCATCAACTGATGTCACTGCAGTCCCTCTGACCGGGAGGTCCTAAGTTCGAGTCCCGACGGCGCGGCGGCAGGATTTTCGACACTAGCTTGTCAGCTAGGTCGAATTCAGTCGCTGTCTGGAGGAGAATTCTATCGGCCTGCTGCTCTGATCGGTAGTTTCCCGTAGTTTCTCCGTTCAACACCAAGCGAATGACGGAGCAGTACCCTAACAAACGGGCCACGGACCCCGCGCAATTTTTTCCTTCCCCTTCCTTGTCCTATCCTCTCCCCTTACACACACACTTGCACTAACATGCACTACTCTACCACACATGCCGGGAGACAGTCGGGAGCTTAGAGCTTGTCCCGGCTGGGGCGGTGCCCCGCTGGTGGGAGATACGTGGTTGAGGGGAAAACTCCGCCAGTCGACGATAGGTCGGCACCAGATCTCGCCATCCAGCGGGGAAAGATCACCGCCACCTCCCGAGAAAAAAACACGCACTACACTTACGGCTTTAATGACTTAAGTCGTTGACGCGTCCGGAAACACGAACGAATCAATCAATCGAATACAGAGTCCAAAGCTGGAAAGCTAGCTACGAGTCACCTTCGCGACAGCACAGGCTGGCTCAGAATAAATGTTGCAATTTTCTAAGGCATCTACTGAGTCAAACATGATCACTTTTTTCCAATGAATAAAGTGGGAAATTCCATTTACCGGAGTTATATGCATTTAAGAATGCGAAATTTTATTCAACACGAAAGAACAGATATTCGTCAGGTATATAAAATCTCCACTGCATCAGAACTTGACCCGTCGAATATTTTCGCATAAGGAGCTGTTTAATAATCGGATGTTACTCCTTTATACGCAGTTTCCCACTACATTCTACGTTTATTGGGGAAAAGTTATCATTATTGACCTCTCTTCATGCTCTAGAGGTTTGTAACATTTATTGAGACTCCCTGTATACACATTTCACCGACGCAATTCCGTTCTCATTTCCCAATCTACTCAATTTTAATCCTGATCCCATTCATTTCCTCCACCCCATTTCCCTGATCCTCTCCACGAGCGAAAGCTCGTCGTCCAGGTAAATAACGTTCAACCCCCTTGATTTCACTTCATCCGCGCCGCAAAGGGCAGCAACATCCGCGTTCGCCCACACAACCCCCCACCCCCTCGCGCTCGCTCCCGTCAAACGCATGGGTCGGCGCGCCCATCACCGCGTGACGCGCCGCGCACAAAGTACGGCCGCAAATCTCCCGCCCCAGCGGGCCGACAGATCGCGCGCGCGACGCGGGCAGGGGGCCTTGACTGCGGTTTCCTGTGCGGCACGCCACGCCCCCCGCCCGCCCCCCGCCCCGGTGCACTGTGGGCCGATCCGACATCAAAGCGACGGGCAGTTCACCTCGTAAACCGGTCGACGCGGACACCCCGGATGCACAAATGCAGGCGGGTAGTGGTGCCGTTTGTGAATACATGCCGGCCTAGGTGGTTCGGGGTTTCGATTCATGTTACTGCAGTGCCTCTGACCGGGAGGTCCTGGGGTTCGAGTCCCGTTGATGGCAGGATTTTTGACACTAGCTTATCCTCTAGATCAAATTCAATCGCTGCCTGGAGGAGAATTCTGCTCTGATCGGACATTTTTCCGTGGCTTCTCCGATCGATACCAGGCGCCTACCACAGCAGTACTTCGGGCACCAGGCGCCTACCAGAGGGCACCCCTGATGCACAAATGCAGGCGGGTAGTGGAGCCATTTGTGAATACACACCGCTTTAGGTGGTTCAGGGTTTCGATTGATGTTACTGCAGTGCCTCTGACCAGGAGGTCCTGGGGTTCGAGTCCTGATGGTGGCAGGATTTTCGACACCAGCTTGTGAGCTAGGTCGAATTCAGTCGATGTCGGGAGGAGAATTCTAGAGGCCGGCTGCTCTGATGGGAAATTTTTCCGTGGCTTCTCCCTTCAATACCAGGTGCCTACCAGAGCAGTACTCTAACAAACGGGCCACGGATCACGCTCGGTTTTTCCTTCTTGTTCCTTATCCTACCCTCACCCTTTACTTACACACACATGCACTACACTTGTCAGGAGACCGTCGGGAGCTTAGACCTTGTCCCGACTAGGGCGGTGCCCCGGTGGAGATACCTGGTTGAGGAAAACCTCGCATGTCGACTGGTAGGTCTCCACCGGATCTCTCCGTCCAGGGAAGTTAACCTCCACCTTGCGCGATAAAGTATGCACTTACGTGATGAATGACATTAGTCGTTATTGCGCGCTCGGAAACGTCAATCAATCAGTCACTTTTTACTCGACTCGTCATTTGTGACCCCAGATGTAAATAACATTCTGCAACATTCTGAAAATCATTGGCATGGACTTCTCCTTTCAGATAAGATATTTATGTCTAGTTTTACACGTGTTGTAAACTTTTTACTTTTTTTAAGTTTTCTTAGTTTGAAGTAATTTGATTTTTAGTGCGTTTGGGGTCAGAACCCCCTCCCAAACAGATTCCATGTTACACCTCCCAATTACAATAAAAATTCTTAAAACTCGTCCATTTTCGTTTTATGCTGTGATTTCTGAATAATTTCACGTATTTGTCCATTAAAATTTGGTAACCCTGTTTCACACTTTCTCGTGCTGATAAGATAGGCACCTACGAAAAGTTATGATATGCTGGAAAGTTTGTTTCTGGAAATAATATTATTCTTTGTTATTCAGAACAATACAGTAAATATAGCAAATAAACAGCAACGTTTTCTCAACTACTATTTCCAAACAACATCCATGCATGAAATAATCGTAAACTACTGTAAACATTGGGTCAGGTCTGACGACAAACAGGATCCACGTAAGTAATGAAGAAACAATCGAAGTATTAAAAACGATCAGACCCACCACAGTGACAGCAAATTTGCTGGATCCGCGATGCTGAACGCCAGCTGAACCAGTGGCGGATGCAGGGGGGGGGCATGGGGGCCATGACCCCCTTCCCCCAAGACCTAGAGTTTTCGTTTGTTACCTTCCCTTATTTGGCAAACTTCACTTAATTATTTATATTAGAATTATGTAATTATTTTAAAAAAACTAGTGGTACTAAAAAACAACACGTACACTTTTGCCCGTATTTTCACGCAAAAGTACGCGTAAAGTACTCAAATTTTCGAAAAATTGTACATGGACTTATTTCAAAATCGATCTTTAATCGGCTTTTTCCTAAACTTAATTTAGGGGAAACCTCTATCTTTACCATTTAAGTTGAAGGAAGAGTCCGAAAACATTTTGAACTTTTGCAATTTTCGAAAAAGTGACAGGATTTCAACGAAACTAAGAATTGCACCATTGTCTTAAACGTTCTTCACACTAATTATGCCAAAATTTAATCAAAATCGATGGAGCATCTTTTTTTGACAATTTTGAAAATGACCCAGGGAGTTCACGTAAAATACCCTCCAAAATTAAAATATCGGTTTCAAATTGAAGGGGCCACGATATTAGCAAGATTAATTGAGGAATATAAAGTTTGAAGAAAACCATCTGAACGATTCAGCCGTTACCGTCGTTCACAGACGGACAGACAGACGTTTTGCCGTCATTCGCTTTTTCAGGGTCAAGGACCCACAAAACGTGGATTCTGGCTTCCCACATGCTGGAGGATTTTTTTCCTAAATTTAGAAACTGCATTTATCCACTTTTTTGTTATCAGAGGCCTGTAATATGAATTTGTCTGACAAAAACTCGCCGTTTTTTGGCACAGTATTAACTTTCTCTCTACTCTGTAGCGAGAAAGAAATAATATTGTGTTGTATCACATATAAACTACAAAAATAATATACAACTAGCGTACCCGTGTGAGAACTCTCGCATGGTTAAACTTTACCCTTTCCCTGTCCACTTGTCTATCCTCTTCATTAAGAAGGAGAGTTGTTAATGAAACGTGTTTGTTTAAAAAATGTATAAATGTAATTTCGAACGTACTTTTGTACTTAATTCTAATTTATTTACATAATATCAAACAAAATAAATTATTCAGTCTTCCTTGAGAGTTAGCTTTTCGCTTCCTTTGATAGCCACAAAAACATTAGAAACTGTTTTTACTCTTGAGAATGCCTAGTAAAGTAGTGCGAAAGAGTAGATCGGGCTAGTTCAACCCTATTCTTTGCAATATTATTTAAATTTCCTTGATTTGTTGAGAGGAACAGAGGGGGCTTTGGAGAGTCAGGGTGCCAGCTTGCTAGGGTGCGGAAATTGAAAAGTTATTTGTATATTAAAAAGCATTGGATTATTTTCTGCGTTGTTACGTATCTCAAGAAAATCAATTCCGATCCAAAAAATAACCAAACTAATATTTTCACCTTTGAGTACTAAATACCATTTGTTACCATTAGAAACAATTGGGCTCAGACTTCACTTCGGTACCCCCGAATGTTGCTCAAACGGTGTTTCCATTATCTTAACGAACTGACACCTTGAGTTGAACATCAAACGGTATATTATTTACAATATGAGTTTGCAGCTGGGCGTTGATGTACATACTTCCAGATACCGCCAACATTTAAATCGTGCGTTTGGGCTATTTAAATCGTTTGTAGTTGTCGAGTGACTTGCGCTATTCTTTCCATAATTTAAATTTATTCAGTTATTTTAGGCTAGCGCGTTTTGATTTTTGTTTTTTTATTTATTTCAAGCTATTTTACTTTAGCTAGTTTAAAAAGTTTGTTCTTTGTGTTGTGCCATTGCACACGTTTTCCCTACTATCTCCGCGTAACCGTGCGAGAACTCTCCTATGTTAAACCCCACGCTCATCCCTATACTTCTCTTTCCATTCTAAAAGGAAAAGTAGTCAACGAAGCTTGTTTATTTGCTCAAAAATGTACAAAAGTAACTTGCAATGTACTAACACAATAACACATAAAAATAAAAAGCTATGCAATTGATGTTTAAAGAAATTTTCAATAAAGATTTATTCAGTATCGTGGAGAGTTTTCTTGGGACAATTCATAACACTTCCTGAAAGATATTTTAAGTAATTATTCAATATTCTTTGACAGTTAGCTTTTAGCTTTTCGTAATAGTCACAAAAAATATTAGCTTTTTACTTTTGAGAAAGCTACGTGTCTGAACCGCTGACTTGAAAATTTCATCGAATGATAACGAAAATATTGGTACAGGTAAAACACAACCACAGTCTTCACTCTTCACTGTTCACCCACATCCCTCCACAATTGAATACACAGCACTTACAGACCATGGCAAAACGTTAATTGAATAGTTTCAATATATGCATAAGAAACAATCTTCATAGGTATCAAGCAACTATAACAGTACTTCTAATTGTTGCTGGAGAGCAAATCTTGCATTAATGATTTTGAAAATAAACCTAATCAGACTGCACAAACCACGGTGTATACAGAAAGCGTAAATATAAGATTTGAGGTATCTAAGCCTTCTAAGCGTGTCGTGACAAAAATGGCTACCAGCATCAAGGGCTGAAATATTGAGGTGGCCTTGATAGTATTGAAGCGCGGAACCGAAAAATTAATTGAATGTCGAGATATGTCTCATCTTAAAGATTATGTTGTGCATAAGGTTTCTTTGAGGCTTTTGGCCTCTAAATTTTATTTCTTAAGGCCCTAAAGCGCTTGGTTTAGGAGTTATTCGACAAAAAGTTTGGCAAGTGTTGCGGGTTGCATTTGGATTGAATATTTAGATGCTTTTTTTTTTAAACAAATCCTTCATATTTTTAAAATCCAAGTGCAATTCGTCAAGTCTCCGTGAAATTCTCTTTCTTTATAGACCTCATTTATAAAGATTGGTTGCGTCTGAGAGCCGCAAAGGAAAGGTATACTACTGAAATAATACAGGAGACGATATATTAATAACAAATATGTTTAATATTTAACAAAAAATGTACGATGGGAGGGCCATGCCCCCCCCCTCAAAAAAACGGCTGGATCCGCCTCTGCTTTCGGGTGAACGCGCTCCGCTTGGTCGCCGGTCGCGCGGGTGACCGCTGTCACCGGGCCACCGTGCGCGTGTGACGGCTGTCCCTCGTCAGGGGCCCGGGCAGGTAGTGAGCGGGCGCGCCGGCGGAGGGCGCGTTGATCGATGCCGGGAGATGCAGCGCCAGGGGCGGCGCGCGGCGGAGCGTGGCCGCGGCCTGGTGTGGGGCGGCCCTCGGGGACGCGAAGCTGACGTGCCGTGGAACCGTTTCCAGTGATGAGCTGGGCTTGGACTGGTGTCACATTCAAGTCGGTGTCAGGTTCGGGTTCGGTTCATACAGATAGTCAGGGTCCGATTGGGTTCGGATCGTGTTTTATAGCGTTTTCCATTCGTTGCACTGAAACCCACCCTAGAGGTAGGGGGCACATACATCATCGCTCCGCAACAGTGCTGCCCCACACGCGTGAAGGGCAGCCACGAATGAATCGGATTCCGGAACTGAGTCAGTGCGTGTGCGCTACGCAATGAGATTATAGACAGCTGTTCTTTTGTCTGCCACACTGACAGAACTCGAAAAATAAGAATTTTGGAATTGTGATCGCTGTTATAATTTTTATAATAATAATTTTTATTATAACACATCTTGTACGAAGTCTTTTGGTAATTGTTTACTTCTTAATTCATAAAGTATTAACGCGTGTGATTCTTTATTAAAAAACTACCGAAAACTTCAAAAGCTAATCTGTCGAAAGTTCATTTCTCGAGATTTGCCAGTGATTGATTTCGAACATAGTACACTAGATTTCGAAATGAAAGGCTTCTGCAGAATTACTTGGTTTTTGAAAACTATAAAAATATTAATATGAGCATTTCCGCTTGCGCATGCGTGAAACTCTTCTTGGCACATTGTATATTTGAATGATTTAGTAAGAGAAAAGGTTTGATTACTAAATAGCACGGGATTTATTAACATGCAGTAATTCACGGTTGAATTTTACGAAAACTTATTTTCCGAATTTCGAGCAAATCACAAAGTTATTTTAAACCATTTCTTGTAAAACATGGTATACTCCATCATTCAAAGTGTCCCTGTGTGACCGGAGATCCTCAATTGCCTTTACAATTTCACCATGAATCCAAATCAACATTCATAACTTCCGTACCTAACCTCAAAATTGCCCGGTGCAATGGACTGCACCGTCGAGCTCGTCAGTGCAGCAGGTTAGGGCGACCCGAGTGCACCCTGGTTCCGTGTCATTGTGCGAATGGAACATGGGCTTCTCCGCACTGGTGCGCCCTAGCGGCCGAATGGAACACGAAAGCTGCCCTGAGTGTGCACTCGGTGCGCACCAGTGCGGCGAATGGAAAACGCTATTAGTCGCGTTCTGATCGGGTTCCGCTAGGGTTCGGATCGGGTTTAAGTCGAGTTCCAGTCTGGGTCGCGTCAGTCCGTCGGGGTCTGATCGAGTTCCGGTCGGGTTCTGTTAGTGTTCGGATCGGTTCTAGTCGCGTTTTGGTCGGGTTCTGTTCCGGTTTAGATCGGGGTGGTCGCGTTCTCGTCGGGCTCCGTACGGATCGGGTTCTGGGCGAGCTCTGATCGAGTTCCAGTCGAGTTCTTTTCGGGTTAGCAGTTGTAGTCGCGTTCTCGTCGGGTTCTGCTCGGGTTCTAGTCGCGTTAGTCGCAGCACATTTAGATACGCACAAATATACACCAAATCCCGTAATTGTAAATTTTTTGCCAATCATTCCATTATTTGAAGTCTTTATCAGTGGTATCGTATCTAAATGTGCTGCCCTACGTAATTGCCGAATTATAGCCTCTAGGTTTGACAAGCCTCCAACGTTTTTTGATATGTTATACTCTGATGTAAAGCCAAATGTAAATATTTATTTCAATAATTTTGCATTCTATTGTTTTATATCGATTTGTATACCATTGTCAACTGTTGCCATAGTTGTATTGCTCTTGACAAGGCACGTACTGAATGTAGGAAACGTTGAGCCACCAATGAATGTATTCCATGCTAAAGTTTTAATTCCTGTAATCGACATTGATGGATCCATTATGGTCAATACATATTAAATCGAACCATCTACGAATCTTATAGTATATATTTTTTGTATGACATGTTTGATTTGTGAATTCAAAGAGATGACGAAGGATTATTGGAGCCAAAGAAATTGATGTGTATTTAGTGTCTACCTGATGATATGGTCTCCATTGGGCTACGAGACTATACAACCACCTATATTCCACATTAAATTGGCTATTTAATGCGAATGCTTTATATTTCATTGTCTATGTATCCATTGGAAACCCATCTTCATTCTAAAATATTAACTTAATCAACATAAGCAATAATTAATTAGTCTCCATTAATTTGCATGACTTGCTTACATTTTATTTTATATCAGTGTTCATAATTTTGCAAACTGCATTTCCTTTATTCATTGGAGTTGCAACGTCCAGCTCTCCTCCACCTTTGTAGAGGCCAACTGCTCAACATTGAACTGTATGAGACACCACAAGTTAATAGTCACACAGATGAGTTGTTTTGTTTATATGTACTTTATTTCCTTTATTAAATAAATAAATAATTGATTAATAAATCATAAATAATTAGTAAATAATTAATAAAAACTAATAATAAATATTTAATAAATAATTAACAAATAGTTAATAAATAATCAATAAATAGTTAATAAATAATAAATAATTAATACATAGTTGATAAATAATAAATAATTAATAAATAGTTAATAAATAATTAATAAATAGTTAATAAATAATTAATAAATAATTAATAAATAATTAATAAATAATTGATAAGTAATAAATAATTCATAAATAAATAAATGGAAATGTGTGTTGCAGCTGCAGCTGCTGCTGGAGGCGGCGTCGGGGGCGATGGCGGCGGGGTCGGAGGGCGAGGGCGAGGCGGAGGGCGACGCCGCGGGCGCCGCCGCCGCCCCCACGGAGCCCCTGCTGGCGCGCTCCCTCTCGGCCGGCGGCGCCTCCAGGGAGCGGCGCAACGGTGCGCAGGTGAGCGCCCCCCCCTCCCCCACTCCTTCACACGCACCCACGCCCGCTTACGAGGCCTCATCTGATGTTACTGCAGTGCCTCTAGCCGGGCGGTCCTAGGTTCGAGTCCCGACGGCGGCAGGATTTTCGACCCTAGCTTGTCAGCTAGGTCGAATTCAGTCGCTGTCTGGAGGAAAATTCTAGCGGCTGGCTGCTCTGATCGATATTTTTCCGTGGTTTCTCCGATCAACACCAGGCAAATGCCGGAGCAGTAACCTAACAAACGGGCTACGGACCGCGCGCGATCTTTCCTTCCTCTTCCTTGTCCTATTCTCATCCCTTACACACACACTTACACCAACATGCGCTTTACTACCACCCATGCCGGGAGACCGGTCGGGAGCTTACAGCTTGTCCCGGCTGGGACGGTGCCCCGCTGGTGGGAGATACCTGGTTGAGGGGAAACCCCGCTAGTCGACGGTAGCTCGACGCCAGATCTCGCCATCCAGCGGGGAAAAGATCATCGCCACCTCCCGAGAAAAAACACGCACTACACTTACGGGTCTAATGACCAAATTAGTTGACGCGCCCGGAAATATCAATCTATGTATCTAGCCAGGAGGTCCTAGGGTTCCAATTCTAACAGAGGCAGGATTTTAGATAACAGCTACATAGTTATATTGCGATTTTTATAACTGTGCCCCTCAAGCCCCTATGGCCACGATGGAATATCCACACGGCACTTCGCAACTTTCTCCCTCGTACCGCTAGCAGTCGCATGATCGAAAGCACTGTTTGATACAGTCGCGATCATGCGATACCTGGCGACACGACTGAGAACCGTGACAGATTCCATGGTGAAGACGGGCCTTAAGGGGAAAAGTTTAAAAAATCGCAGTTTTAGGTGGCCTCACAGCCTCTGACCGTGAGGTCCTACGGTTCCACTCCCCACGGTGACAGAAATTTCGACACTATGTCGAGTCAGCTAAGTCGAATTCAGTCGCTGTCTAGAGGAGAATTCCAGAGACCGGTTGCTCTGATCGTCGGATTTCCATGGTTTCCCCGAGAATGCCGGAGCAGTGCCCTAAAAACGGGCCACTGACCGGGCCCGATCCTTTCCTTCCTTTTTCTTGTCCTATCCTCACCCTTCACTAACACACACTTACGCTTATATTCTCTACACAACCACAAAAGCGAGACTAGTCGGTAGCTTAGAGATTGCACCGGCTGAGGCGGTGCCTCGCTGGTCGGAGATACCTCGTTGAGAAAACCCCGCATGCCGACCTAATCCGGCGCCGAATGTCGCCATCCAGCGAGAGGAGATCACCGCCACCTCCCGTCATAAAAACATTCACTACGCTAACGGGACAACTGATCTTATCAGCTGACGCGCCCGGAATCATTAATCAGTCAAACTTACCTTTGACTCAGAATAAATATCACAAAGTTCTAGGACATATAAAGGTCGAAGGTGATCACATTTTCTCAATGAATGTCGCAATGTCGTAAGAAATTTTATATAATGAAATTATACGTGACATTTAACCCTTATTGGTAGGCAACTCATATTCCAGTGATGTTTCGCGGGTCGCTTATGATGCAATCAAAGAGATTTCAGACAATAGTTGCCTACCAGTCAAGTGTAAATATCACATGCGTAGGCAATTTTATGAAATTGGTCACATATTCACTGTTAAATAGAGAACATCCTCGACCTCCATAAATGGCCCCTCAGTTTGAAGCATTTATTTCGAGACACCATGTAGCAGGTTATTTTTCTCATTTGTCTCTACACATCAGGACTTGGATAAACTTGCAGAATGCTTCTTGTAGTCGTGGATATTAGATCTAGGACTTCTCGGTTACATGGACTGTAGGTTTTTGTGTAATAGTATCCTTGATTTACTTAAGATATTAGCAGTGATAATAACGTCTTAGTGTTTGAGGAAGTTGAGAGGACTTGATGTAAGTTGTGAACTTGGAAGACGGAAACCTTGTTATTAAATTCTTATTTTGTTGTTGAGTAAGGCTCTCATTTTTCTCATCAGAAGAAGTAATCGACGGAAGTCGATGACATATCTGTGACTGTGACGATTGAGAGGTTACTACCTACATAAAACGATAAAATAATACAAGTAATACGTATACAGTATTATAAAATGTATTCTGTGAGTTAAAATTAATTTTGCCGTGTCTTTCCGTACTCGGTAAACAAACAAATGTATCAAGTCACAGCGAAATATCGCAAATGTACGCAAATGAAAAATTGATACGACAAATGGATTAATTTGTCGATAACCCGCCGATATAATGAACATCCGATCATTTCTCGTTATACTCGTACATTGTTGTTTGTCCATCATTTATTCTTCCTAACATACTCGTGTTTCATTCATTAATCACTGCTCCGCCATATACACCCTTAATGACCTTATTTGTCGGCAGGTATCGTTGTCGGTGCATTCAAGAATCGAATAAACTGTGTGTTTTACAGTCAACGAGATAATATATCAAAGGGTCTGTTTTAACCTTCCAGCGGGCGCGCTGTCGTAAATTTTACGACAATAGTACATTTTTTGTTTTGCTGTCAACTCATTGTTGTAAAAAAAATTCTGAGTTCTTTGTATTCCTTGCAGGTATCTTTAGTGATGCATTCCTGCAGCCACTGTTTAGTTTGCACGCTGTATTCAGTTTTTGTAACGCTCTATTCGGGATAAGTGCATAGTGACGTAAACTTTACGCTGCGCGCCGGCTGTTGTGCTAAAATGTTGTATAATTTGGCCTAATCGAAATTTTCTGTAAAATGTCTAGATAAAGAATTCATATGAACAAAAATCAGAATATTCAAGAGCTGTCTGATCGGCGGAAGATCATGAATTGGATAGTGACAGTGACAGTAAACAAATGTTGAAAATATAGACGAGCATCAGAACGATACTGGATCGGAACAAGATCTTTTTGATACTAAATACGAACGTTTATCGACGGATATGTTTTATGGTAGTAAATATCATTCTTAGATATTATAATGCGACAAAAATTCCATTGTTCTACAATTTCTTTGATTTTTTTCAAGAGTCATTGAATGTCGTAAAATTTACGACACGCGCCTGCTGGTGTGAACATTTTACGCGCGCCCGCTGGAAGGTTAAAGCAAAATAGAAATATCGTTATCAGCTAACTCTAGAAAATTGAAGATGGGTGCTCTAAAATCTTACCAAGCCACATTTATAATAGTATTGAAGACATTTGAAAAATCGACATTATAATATTTTTCTTCCAGTTTATCTATTACATTAAAATATATTATGCTGCAATTTGAAAATGTCATTAAATACAGTTTGAATTTCGTGATATGAGTTAAATTGTTAATATCGCGCTACAAACCTCTGATCGCCCAACCCGTCACCGTTCCAAGGCATTATCGGCGAGGACAGCGTCCGCGAGGCTGGGAGCGAACGGCTTAATGACCGACCGCCGCGTCGGGCACTTCCGGCATCCGCTGGCAGGCCTCGCCCCGCCCCCGCCACGGCCCCCTGGGGACCGCGCGCCGAGGGGGCGTGGCCGGCCTCGTTTCAGCAGGCCAAGGACGCCGCCACGCCTCACTCGCACGCGCTGCCCCGGCGCACGCACCCCGCCCATTCATTGATGTTCCCGAGCGCGTCAACTGCCGTGGTCATTTGTCCCGTTAGTGTAGTGAAAGTGTTTTCCCGGGAGTTTTTTTTAATATACATTTATTAATGAATGGATATATATAGTTCGATTAGTATAACTGTTGATAATGTAAATACCTTTTTCAATAAAGGATGAGACACTGATGTTGTCTGGTTTCAATGTTTTTATTTACAGCTAAAAGATCTTTTTCGATAGCTTAGCTATCATCATCAGAGCTATCTGAAAAAAAACACAAAATTTGGAAAAGAAAGTTGAAATTTTGAAATTTTTTTTCAGATGGCTCTGATGATGATAGCTAAGCTATTGAAAATGATATTTTAGCTGTAAATAAAAACTGATACCAGACAACATCAGTGTCTCATCCTTTACATAGTTCAATATTATATATACTACATCATATGTATTTTTCTGACTTATATTTAACTTAAATACTAATCTTAAAATTATATCTAACTACACATGAATAGGAAACTCACAGAGCACCTATGGGATTCATTCAGGTCTGAAAATATGCTGAGGAATGAATCTAATGTGTATCTGTTTTTTATTCTGGTTGTGAGCTGGTAGGTGGTGGCTAAGTCGTATTGAGTTGCTTGGGTTACGGAGTTTATTTTGGAGAAGAAATTGTTTGATAGGAGCGCAATATGGTGAACTGTAGGGGGTAAATTCAATTCGTTGTGCAGTTGAGAGTTTGGGATAAACCAGGGTGCATGAGTGGCAAGTCTGAGGAAGTGGTTTTGGATGATCTGTAATTTGTTGATTCCCGGGAGGTGAAGGTGTTTCTCCCCCGATGGATGGTGAGATACCATCCATCGTCTGTTTGCGGACCATCACGTCTGTTTGCGGGGTATCTCTTTCGTACATATCACCACGTTACCTCACGGGCCAGAACAAGCTATGAACTCTCGATTAGTCTGCCTGGATGTGTGGTACTGTAGTGGATGCAAGTGTTTTTAGGTGGGCGCAAGAGAAGAAAAGGATGCAAGGATGGAGAAGGAAAGATCGCGGGTGGTCGTTGGCCCGTTTGTTCCGGAATTCCCTTACAAAGAGCGTATGTATCTGGCTGGCTTACGTGTTTCAGGGCAACAAGTGATGTCAGTGTAGCGCCTCTAGCCGGTAGGTCCTAGAGACCTGAGGTGGCAGATTTTTCGACACTAGTTAGATAGCTAGATCGAATTCACCTCTCTCGAGGAGAATTCCAGCGGCCGGTTGATCTGATCGCTTTTTTTCGTGGTTTCTCCGAACTGTACCAGGCGAATGCCGGAGTAGTACCCTCACAAACGGGCCACGCGCGAATTTGACTTTCTCGTCCTTGCCCTATCCTCACTCCTTACTTACACACCTGCACTTACAAGCACTACACTACCCCACATAGCTGGAGGCTGGAGCTTACAGCTCCCGGCTGGGGTGGGGCTGGAGATATCTTGTTGGGGCTGGAGATACCTTCTGGTGTGAGATACCTTGTTGTAGGAAAACCCCGCAAGCCGACATGTAGGTCGACGCCGGATCTCAATAGAAAGCTAAGGTAGATCAACGTCATATCCCATGATAAAATCATGCGCTAAACTTATGGAACTATTGACCTTAGCGTTGACCCGCCCGTACATATCAATGAATAATCAATGGAAGTGTAATGAACCAATCAATCCTGATTTAGCAAGCACATGCTTCTTCTTCTTCATGCTTAGGCAATATTGACTATTGCGCCTACTGATCATTCTATCTCTTTGGTGATCGAACCAACATCTCTTCTTTCTTCTGGGGTATAATTGTACATTGCTCGTGGAACTTTCGAGGCATTAATTCTCTTTACATGCATGAGCCATTTTTGCTGATTTACATGCTGTTATACTTTTATTGTTGGCATATATATTAAGTTCTTCTCTTATACTATTGTTTCTCTTATGGTCTAATTTTGAATATCCTACTCTCTGAATCTGGAATCAGTGAAATTGTCACCAATTCAATCAGTGAGAGCCGAAGTCACTGTTATCTTCAGTCGAAATATGTAGTTTTCGCTGACAATCAGCGAATATGCGAACCTTTTCATAATGTCCGCCAGCATTTTCTTGGTCGTCAGTGGTAAAAGTGCCGCGTCACCATCGCTCACTGATCGTTCAGTCGTTCACGTGCTGCTGTTTTCATAGATTTGACTGTTTCAAACAGTGAAGTTTCACTGATTCAAAAAGTGGACCCAATACTGATTTGTTCAGTTCAGATCACTGATTGTCAGTGGCAGGGTTATAACTTACACCATCAGTGAATAGTCACTGTCAAGCAGTAGTTTTTCACTGATTCAGAATGAGAGAGTACCACCCACCTTAGGAATTTCATTTCACTTGTTTGTACTCTTCTTTTCTCTTCAGCAAACTCGTTGTGCTTGATATTTTTGGTGGTTCCTTCTACAAACCAGTGAATTTCATTTCACGGGTTTGTACTCTTCTTTTCTCTACAGCAAACTCGTTGTGCTTGATATTTTTGGTGGTTCCTTCTACAAACCAGTGAATTTCATTTCACTGGTTTGTACTCTTCTTTTCCCCACAGCAAACTCGTTGTGCTTGATATTTTCGGTGTGCGTGTGTGCGCGTGCAGGGCGCGTGCTCGCCGCTGTCGCGCAGCTCGACGGCCGGGCGGCTGGTGCTGATCTACGCGGCGCCGCTGGCCCCGCGCCTGCCCGAGGACCCGCGCGGCGGCCGCGCCGCCACCACGCCCACCGAGGACCCGCCGCCCTACGAGGACGCGCTGCGCCTGCCCGCGCTCTCTCGCCTGCGCAGGTCAGGCACACTTTTTAGCAGTACACTACGAAACGATGATGTATAGTTTTGTTTTTCTAACTCTGCCCCTCAAGTCAGGCGGCGGCGATGGTGTAGCGGTTAGCGCAACGGCTGCTATACACAAGTTGGTGGGTTCAAACCCGATCGAAGCCGTGGGTTTTTAGTGGCGAAAAAATCCTTCGTACGCCTTCCTTGGGAGGCGGGAAGTAAAGCCGGCTGTCCCATGTTAGTAGATTTACTTGCATGGAAAAGATCCTCAAGCCTAAATGACGCCTCTGAGCTAAATTCAAATCGCCTGTTTCGTCGCCTCTGTAACACCTACTTTCCGCTAGTTGACGAAAGGAGCGTAGCGAAATTTGCGTGGTCAGACGGAAGAGCAGGCCTCATGGCCTGAGTCTCGCCACGTAAAATAAGGCTTCAATTCAATTCAAGTTCCTATAGCCACGATGGAATTTCACACGGCATTTCGCGTCTTTCTCCGTCATGCCACTAATAGTCGCATGATCGCAAGCAGTGCTTGATATTGTCGCTATCATGCGACATCTGTCGGCACATCTAAGAACGTCGCGAAATATCGTGACATATTCCATCTTGAAGAGATTCCATTGTTCAGAGGCAAAGTTAAGAAAACCGCAGTATAATGATGGGTATTAATACACGAGTGTGATATTATGAAACGAGCGAGGAACGGGCAAGTATGGCAAGTATCGTAAACTTCTCACGAGCGTATTAATACCCATTACATCGAGTTTCATACGGTACTTTTTGTACGACTTATGGTAACTTTTGTAGGTTAAATTTCTCCATTGAATCGTTTCATGGCAATTGGCATGCAGGATTCAGCGAAGGTCACCTAGCGGACAGCTCTCAACCCATCGCAGGTGGCTTTGTTTTACCAGACCGCCTGTTAGGGAGTACAGAAGTTGCTGCAATAATCCCGACGTCACCATTTTTGCTTTTTCTCTTATTTCTGGAGATGTCAAGTCCACCTTTGATTCACTGGACATTTTAAATTATATCTTTTTTAAGGAGTACCACACGGCAGCAACATATAACCTAAAATTACTTGCATTCATATCTTAACCAATATTAACCGTAAGCAAATGTTCTCACATGTAACTTCCTCTGCGCTGGTCAAATAGGACCAAAGTGAAATTACGATGTAATTTATTTTAAATAATATTTCACGTTAAAAATTACTAATAATAAAAGAAATTAAAACTGAGAAGCAGAATATAAATTAATATTAAATACAATTTTAATGTACACAATCGAACAAAACATTTACTATGAAGATTCTCAATGATTAATTGTCAGTATTTGGTTTGTAAGCTTCTCTGTGATTAGTCAAGAACTTGTATCATAATGAAAACTGGATCTTAATGAATATCATCATGCAACATGTTGCAGCCATCTAATGACAGAATTATACAATGGGAGTAGAAAATAGTAGTTTATGCAATGCAATTACTTTCCAAGCTTTATTGCATAAGCACGTATTTTGAAAACGTTACGAGCGAATTTTCAAATTTGTACGAATACAATAAAGGAGCGTTACAATAGGAACAATTGACCCCCTTTAAAATTTCACCGACCACAGGGGTCGACGTCGAAACACTGCTTTAGACCATGGCACGCGCTTCTAACTCTTAGACTCCTGAGTGAAAGCCTAAGATTTTCCCAAATGATGCGCGTTTTTTTAACCCCAAGTCTTAATGTCAAAGTAAAATTTGCTTTACTTTGTCGTCTTGTCCGTATGCGTAGATCCATTATTGGAGCTATCTGGTAGCATATGGGCTATTCTATGTCAGGTGCTTTAATTTCTTCTCGGATTGAGATGAAACGTTTTGAACGGATAGAGCTAAACATACTGAATATCAAATCATTAATGCCATTTTGATTTTTTCTTTTTTTCAAAATTACACAAAATTACAAATGTATTTTTTTTAGTATATCCCCGTCGTTAATACCAATATTACGGTATTTTTATATGTTATTGCATTTGTGAGTAGAAGTACTTTAAATAATATCCAATGAAGTTTCTCGAAAACTAAAACTTTTATGTGAAAATTAGCTCAAAATTGAGCATTTTCAGAATAGCTCAAACAACAATCAACAAGGCTTCATATATTTCAACGAAAGTTTCCATGAAGGACCAGGTTTTACTCTTCTATGATATTATTAAAGTTATATTTCAGTTTTATCATTAAAGAATCCAAAAATTGAGAAACTATAAACAAATGTCCATTAGGCGGCAATATATGCCAGATGGAAAGAGAAGGTGCAAAAGCGAAAAGCTATCCCAGGCTAAAGGAAACTAACTAGTACGAGAAAGTCTGCGCAATTCTGTAGCAACACTAGTTCTTGTCTCAAATGTCTTATACTGAGAATTTAATTTTGCCCATAAATTGCTAACGCCCTAGACCATCTGAATAGAGTGTATTCATAACTTTTGTGGGATCGAACAGTGCTTAGCTGCTATAAGCCTCTGGTTACATCGGAGGTATGAAGCCAGTATGAAGCAAACGGTGGTTGGTCCGCACCGAAGTTGACGAGGCATATTCAGTTAAGGTCTAACAGTTCTGTACTTCTTCTAGAATAAAAAAGCACGCACATCCAGCGTTTGGGGCATTGGAGCGCTCTAGTGTCTTTTATTTAGCAACATAACAATTTTTTAGCAATAATGTTGCAAGAACATGCTACCAGATGCTTCATGATCCCTTTTATGGACAGTCAATGGGTTGAATTCTATCAGTCATTTCCATAAGCGTGATTTTCATAGTTAACTGACTTGGAGAGTTCTTTTCTTTATTATTTCATTATCTTTGTGTGTGTGTTTCATTATCTTTGTGTTACATTTTCCATGATGTGCATTATTTTTCTCTGAATTATAGTACGCAGAATAGATACTATTTTATAGTAATAAAAGGAAATTATTATTTAATCCAGTCTCACATCGATTTGTAATTCATCTAACAGTACTTACAGTATACGATACCAATCGAAACATAATCATGTATTTACGAACCAGTCTACCAGTAAAATTCATGAGAGGAAGTAATATGCAGTATTTCTGTTTGTCCTGTGAACACTCGTAAATTGTAACTCAGACTGTAATTTTGTCCAATCTTTCAATTTCAAATTCGTAACAGTTCGTAAATTTACAAGGTGCAACCATGTTTAACGCACGACAAACAACTTCGTGCAGGTCGCTAACGGAGCGGGGCGAGCTGTGCCGCCGCGCCGCGGGCCTGGGGCCTGCAACCGGCGCGGGGGCGGGGGCGGGCAGCGCAGTAGCCGCGGCCGCCGCCGCCGCCGCCGCCTCCGCCACCGCCGCCGCCGCCGCCAACGCCGCCGCGGCCGGCGCGACGTCGCTGTTCATGGCGCGGCCGCACCGGCGCTCCGAGCCGTCTACTTCCAGCGCCATCGTCGCCGACGTGCAGCAGGTGGGGCGGCGCGCCTGATGTATGTTCCATGCCAAGTCCCCTCATGTCCTTTCCTCCCCTCCTATCGGGAGAGATGGCTCAGTACATCAACTGATGTCACTTCAATGCCTCACATCGGGAGGTCCTAGGTTCGAGTCCCGACGGCTCCAGGATTTTCGACATTACGTAGTTAGCTGGGACGAATTCAGTCGCTGTCTGGAGGAGATTTCTAGCGGCCGGCTGCTCTGATCGGTAGTTTTCCTATTTTTATTTCGATCTACACCAAGCGAATGCCGGAGCAGAAACCCTAACAAACGGGCCATGGACCGTGCGCGATCTTTCCTTCCTCTTCCTTGTCCTATCCTCACTCCTTACACACACACACACACACACTAACATGTACTACACTACCCCACATATCGGGAGACCTGTTGGCAGCTGAAAGCTAGTCCCGGCTGGGGCGGTGCCCCGCTGGTGGGAGATACCTGGTTAGGGGAAAACCCCGCTAGTCGACGGTAGATCGACGCCAGATTCTCGCCATCCAGCGGGCAAAAGATCACCGCCACACTAACGGGAAATGAAAAATCACGCACTACACTAACGGGACTAATCACCTCTGTAGTTGACGCGCCCGAAATCACGAATCAATCAACCCTCCTCTCCTATCCTGTTCCTCCTTCTTGCTTCCATCTTCTGTCTTCCTCCGTCCTCGTACATCTCAGATCTACCTTCACCCTTCAATTGTGAGTTCCTCCGTCACCTGTCTTTTGTTTTCTTCTGTTCTTCGACTTTTGTCGCACCCGTCAACTTTTGTCCATCCTCCATATTCCTTCGTCTCCCTCCGTCGTCCTTCATTTTTTGTCTCTCTCCGTTCTTATTTTGTATTCATATCTTTCTCAATCTCTCATTTGCTTCCATCCTCTTAATTGTTTTGCAACTCCCCATCTCCCTTCTTTTGTCTCCATCCGTCTTCTTCCATTTTGTGATTCCGTCATGAGCAGTCTGCGTCCGTAAGCGTGGTGACCAGAAAGCGACGTTCCAGATTGTCTGGGCATCTGCTAGGCTCGCACACGTCTTGGCGGTCACTAATGACCCTCTACCGTGGAGGCCGGTCGGCCATTACGTTATCACTGTTGCGACTTGGGAAGGACCTACTCCCTCTCAGCAGATTATTTTTTTGCGACGCCCTTCCAACCCCTATGGTTAGGTACATTCTGATGTGCTTGACGACGCCTTCGGAAGCATGGCCACCAACTGACGACGCCACTGTACGATGGTCAAAAAGTTAAAATATGTGGATACAGTTTTGGAATATTACCTCTTTGCAATTTTGAAAACACAGATAGTTCACCAAAAATGCATAATGTCTTTACAAAAATATGTCTTTTAAGGAGGACAGCCAGCCATCACTACAGTGCGATTTTTCTAACTTTGCCCCTGATGCCCCTATGGCCACAATGGAATATCACACGGCATTTCGCGTCTTCCTCGCTCGTGCCGGTAGATGTCGCATTATCGCAAACACTTGATACCGTGACATATTCCATCATGAAAACGGGCCTTCAGGTGCAAAGTTACAAAAATCGCACTATATATCACCCTTCCGTCTTGGAGCTTAATTATTTATTGCGAGTCCTTCTACGTCCGCTTACTTTCCGCTGTGCCCGTCGGCGCCTTTGGAAGCAAGGCTGCCAACTGACGGCGTTACAAGTGAGTGTTCGTGCGCAGGTGCGACTGACCCGCGCGCGGCTCAACATGGAGACGAGCCTCTGAGCGCCGCCTCCCAGCCACCGCCGCCGCCGCCGCCGCTGCGTCGTCCTCTCTGTTGGCGCAACAGATGCCGCCAGCAGGTACTTGACAGGGGCATGGCGATTACCGAAGGAATATAGATAGATAGATAAATCGATAGATAGATAGATAGATAAATCGATAGATAGATAGATAAATCGATAGATAGATAGAATCGATAGATAGATAGATAGATAGATAAATCGATAGATAGATAGATAAATCGATAGATAGATAGATAAACCGATAGATAGATAAATCGATAGATAGATAGATAGATAGATAAATCGATAGATAGAAGATAGATAGACAGATAGACAGATCGATAGGTCGGTAGATAGATAGGTCGATAGATCGCTAGATAGATAGATAGATAGATACAGATAAATATACTTGGTTTTTATTGCTTGGCGCTCGAGGACCTGTCTTCATGATGGAATATCTCGCAGCATTTCGCGTCTTTCTTGGTCGTGCCGCTAGATCTCGCATGGTCGCCAGCACTGCTCTATACAGTCGCGATCATGTGATATCTAGCGGCAGAACCGAGAAAGACGCGAATTGCTGTGAGATATTCCATCGGGGAGACAGGCCCCCAAGCGCCAAGAAATAAAATCCCACGTGTATGTAGTGGTTTATATAAAATAGTAGATACAATACAAGTATTTATGTTTTAAATAAATAAAATAATATAGAACATTATATTATCCACTATCTTCCAAAACCCGCTATTCTCACATACCTGTAGAATCTATTAATATATCGTCGAAACTACCCCGATTTTATTGGTGCTTTTGTTTTGCAGGGCTGTTGACCGTCTCCGCCGCCGCCGCGCTGTTGCCGTAGCCGCCACTCTTCTGCTGTGTTCAAAGGCGTCCGCGCCTCGCTGCACGAGCTTACTATGTACTACTTCTCCGGTCGCCGCCGCCGCCGCCTTCGCACTCGCACTCTTGCCGTCACCGCCGCCGTCGCCGCCGCCGCCGCCGTCGTCTTCGTCGTCGTCGTCGTCGTCGTCGTCGCCGCCGTCACCGCCGTCCGTCCCCCCACCGCACCGCCGCCGCGCTCGCCTCTTCGCATCATCACTTGCCGCCACCGCCTGACGTAGAGAGAATGTCCTCTCCTCTCGTAGTGACGTCACGCTGGTTCTCGGGAATTAGTTGAAGCTCGCTTTACACGATCCGGTTTGGTATGGTTCAATGGAAAACAAATTACAGAACAGATACATGTAACGTAGAGAGAATGTCCTCTCCTCGCCTGTGACGTCACGATGGTTCTCGGGAAATTGTTTAAGCTCGCTTTACACGATCCGGTTTGGTTTGATTCCATGGGAAACAAATTAAAGAGCATGCAAAGTGGAGACATTGTCCTATCCTCTTGCGTAACGTCACGTTGATCTCGGAAATTTCATAAAGCTCACTTTAGATGATCCGGTTTGCTTTGGTTCAGTGGGAAACAAATTGGAAAACAGGCACACGTAGCGTAGAGAGGATTATTTCTCCTTTCGCGTGACGTCACGCATGTTTCCTGAAATTTGTTAAAGCTCGCTTTACACGATCTGGTTTGATGTGATTCAGTGCAGAAAAACACCTGGTCATATACTTCTCGCCAGCGAACAGAGAAACCCCTCGAACAGGGAATGCCCTATTCTCTTTTGTGATATCTGTCTCTCGGGGCGTTTTTAAACTTTGCTTTACATGATTCAGTAATGTTTAATATGTATGTGCTGAAAATTGAGTCTGATACTAGCAAAAACATCATCCCTTTTGTGTGACCGTCCCCTACCTTTTGTGTTTGAAAGCTTAGTAGAGAGTTCAGACATTCTCTTTACAAAACTTTATAGAAAGTAAACTGGCCACGTGAAGTGACACTGTGTGGTACATACAATTTCTGTACATGAATAACGTTTTCGATCGTAAATCTCGTAAATTTTCCTACACTTTTCTGTACAGAATCTGAATGAAAATTGACTGTGTAAAGCGGGCTGAACAAAGCTAATTTTTCATTTGAATTGACCATAAGTCCATCCTAGAATGTCAGATCGCACACATCAAGCTCTTATTTTTCATAACAGTATTGTGGTTTGTACAAAAAGTGACTAGGTAGTTTGTGGACTAAAATGATGTGTTTGAGAATGGCCAGGTCACATTTCCTTCTCCTCGAAAGATGTAAGCTTAAAAATATTGTTCGAGTCAGTCTGACGTCAACTAGCACAAACTGTGACGAAAATCTCGAGGTTCAGTCTGGACAAGAAATTTGAAACTCTCCTTTCTGTTAATATGCAATGGAAAGTTAAAACACGAAAATACGTGTTATTTCTGAAGAGTATATTGGCGTTTACAGCAAATGTAGTTAATTCAAACAGAAAGAGTTTTCTCGTGACTCATTATGCTTCATTCTGCGTCACATCAAGTACTCAGATATATCAAATCTCACTGTCCTGACAAAAACAATTGATATATTTCAGGAAGTAAAAGGAAAGATTTTTCTGCTTAATAACACATATACAAATATTGTTTTAAAGAGTTTATTATATGTTCTCTATTTTTATTCTAATTTGTTCGCTTCATCGTTGTATTTGTTGAATAATATCTTCAAAGCATGTCTCTCCCTCGTACCATATCTGCAATTTACAATCAAGTAGCCTACCTGGGGTCTTTCTGGACTCCAATTTGACCATTGGAAGTGGTAAACATGAATATGTACAACAATATATTGAGTGTAAGTAATTGTTTTTATATAAGTATATATTTTATAAGTTATTTTCAATTACATAACAAATATAATTTATTCATATTAAATATTTCATATAAAGAGTACCCTCTACCATACATACATTCCATTGTTGATACATAATGCTTCAGAAATATTTATAATAGTTTATGAAAGTTATTTCAAGATACATCAAATATTGACGGTATCAGACACATTTTTTGAAGTTCATGACAATAAATTTCAAATGAGAATGGGAAAATAGCAGTCTATACCTTAGGTCAAACTAGCCACATGTATCGAAAAAAATTAATAATTCTCTAATAAAATTTGGAAAATATGTGAAAATGTTTCGGTGCCTGCTTAATAAGTGCACGAAGGCATATCGAGAATATTGAAATTATCCACAAATATTTAGGAAAAAAGTAATAAATTAATAAAATTGGGGCTAAAAAGACCCCAGATATGGTACGAGGGTTAAAAGAATCAATATACATTAAATATATCTTTCCATGAACGTATGTGATGTGGATTATAAATGTGCGAAAATTTTTAAATGTTTCCACTAGTTTTTATGACAGTTCTCTTCAACATATTCATCTTGTTCTAAATAGCATTCTATATCTTCTAATTAGGCTGCTACAATAATTTATTTCATACTTTGTCAATTTGGTTTGAAATTATATTGTCTTCTATATATGAGTTGTGATAAATATGACGTTTTTACGCAATCGTTTCAATTTATCACGACGCCAATATAATTACGACTGAACCTCCAAATATCTCATAGGATGTGCAGAGAGAGGATATTTAGGTTTCAGGAGGGAATATAAGCTGAAATGCATAAATTACAAGAAAAATGCACAAAAAAGCCGGTAGGGGAAAATGAAAAACGTATTAAATTATTCAATTTTGCAGAGAAAAATGTACATAAAATGGGGAATTCAAGTAATTTATGGCTTCAAAATATCAAATTGCAGCATCTAATCTAATGACTGGGATGCTTTTGAACGCGATAAATTAAGTTAATATTTTAACCAATTAATTAATAACCTTTCAACCAACTCGATATCTTCAATAATTTTGGATATTATTAAGTTTCTGAAGGGTAAAAATTGTTCATTGAGTAAAACATTGTGCTCATGCAGTAGCACAACTTAAATTCAATACAAATTTTGGCCTGCTATTAAATGTTCCTTTACAGAAAGTCCTCCTGCAAATACAGCTAAAAAAATAATCTACGTAGCCGCAAAGAATTAATTCCACATAATTTACTCAACACATTATACTTTGTTGTTATCAGAATCGTATGCAAATATGTTGTGGTTTTATATGGTTACCACACCTGAGGGGTAACATACGTAGGAAAATGTTACAACTTAACAATCTTTTTGTATGCTTTTGTCATCCAAATGCATTGATGTATCAGTTTGTTGCCGTATTATCGACGTAAACATTGGAAATGCAGTGTAAAGTGTATTCTATAAGACGAAAATGATATGTAGTATTAATATCATAGTATGTATCATATGCATTGTATAGATCATATATTCATGCAATTATTAGCCATTTACCTTGTAGATAAAATCCGTATCGCAAAGCTCTATAACATATTTCGTCTTTTTGAAAGCATTTCGCACTCAGTTTCAAGCTCATAGTCGCTACATTTTAAAAATAATAATATTTTGAAATTTTATGAACAGTATAAGGCAAGAAGTGATCAAGAAGAAAAGAGATTGCGCAAAATAAGATAGGGCGAGAAAGCTGGTGAGAAGTGCATTTGGCAAGGTATCTGGAACTCGATTTCTCAAAGATACGTGAAAAGGAAGAAAACAAAGAATGTCTCCTTCAAGGTAGATATTAAGAGAAAAATGCAAATAATCGAAAAGTTTTTCCAAAGTTCAA
Organism: Acheta domesticus; assembly: GCA_031308135.1. Classification (NCBI taxonomy): domain Eukaryota; kingdom Metazoa; phylum Arthropoda; class Insecta; order Orthoptera; family Gryllidae; genus Acheta; species Acheta domesticus. The sequence goes on along the minus strand of JAHLJT010005437.1, from coordinate 34,839,830 downwards.
AATATATTTTTGTTTCTTTGCTCGTTGGTTATTTATGTCTAAAGTATTGTACAAATGAGAATACACACATTCAAATAATGTGAATATTTTCCAGTAAGGTATTGTTATGATATATGCGAGTAATTGTCCAGATAAGCTTTTGTAAAAATGTTTTAAAAAAGAAGGCTCCAAGAGTGGTGAGAAGATTCTCTACAGAAATCTTGTATTCGTATATTCCGTTCACTCTTAATTGCACTTCTTTGACAAATCGCATGACAACCGAAAGTCGTTGGCTATGTCCAGTCGTATGGGTCGAACACAGATCCTATTGTCTCATTTCATGTGATAGTGAAAAGTGGATCCAACAAGAGTTACGTTAGCGTTAAGCGACAAAACTCAACAACATTTCAACGCTGTTTGGCGCTCAGCCAATAGCAAACAAACCATCATCACCAAATAGGCATTCGGTGAGCGGTCGCATGATATTTTCCTCAAAATGATTGTGAGAATTCGTCTCAAAAGTTCGAGAAGCTGCGAATAGGGCGAGCACCGAATGTTTGACAACTCATCCACTCTACTCGGGGTTAGGTGAGCGAGCGCCAAGTCCCAAACGTGTGAAGGCCGCCCCTAAAGACAGAATGCTTGGCTCTCGGCAAGTGGCAAGCAACTAAACATTAGAACTGACGTTCACTCCTCACCGAATTCAGAAAGTGTGCGATTGTCTTTACGTTTCGTGTGTTAAATTACAGACATACGGACAAGTTACATTGGCTACGGCACTTCTAATACATTGAATATGGATCTTTTTTTTCATTATTAGCAGTACCGCTGCAGATTCTAGTGAGTCGGTAACATCGTATCCATACCGAAAATGAAGAATTGGTGTCGGTACCGAATAACGTATTAAGAAGACTCCACGCATTCGGTATTTAGCTAGTAGCGACGGGTTGTTCCCCGAATCCTGAGTAGTGTGGATGAGTTGAATACTATTTGCCGAGCGACGAACATTCGGTGCTCGCCCTACCCACCACATGTTGATCTTTTGGACACATCAAAGGAAGCGAACATTCGTCGAGCACATTAGCTTCTCGGTATTGGGCGAGCAGTAGCTCGCTACTCTGTGAATGCTGAAAGTTCGGAGTCGCCTCTACTGTTAAGCATGAAATAAATTATTGCAAATATTTGCATCGCAGACTTACTAAGGCACCGTAAAGCTGTTATTGTGGAAAAAGAACACTATTTATAAAAGCAAACTATTATTAAAAATAAATACGAATTATGACAGTTGATAACTTACTAAAATAAGTGAAAATCAATTTTAAATATATTTTGATATCCAAGACTGAAAATATATAAAATTAAAAATTATTTGAAATTTGAATAAATATATATTGTTTACTATAGTTCAAATCATGTGTCGATGCCAATGGATATTTGTATTTTTTATTCATTTATTGTCAAAAAACAGTAAAGACTGTTAGTGACATATAGTAAGGAAGCACAAGCTATAAAAGCAAGTACAAGAGATATTTGAGAGTCAATTTTTTTGACGTTATCCAATAGAAGATAACGATTCCAAATATCTCATCATCGCTAGTATGGTCCGCGTCATGATTTTAACACTCGATGGTTTAGTGACAGTCATATTAACTGGTTGCGTGTGATCCATGTCAAAGAATGTTTCAATAAAGAGTGAATGGTATATAAGTGCATACTACGTGTTTCTTTGTGCACAATTTCATCCGAGTATTTGTATTCCTTGAAATCTGGTGTTCCTAAGAGATCGCATTATAACTTGTATTCATGCGCACACACTAACCACTTCCAGTCTCCAAGTCTCCCTTTTTACAACGCAGATTCCTCGACTCATCTTCTCTTTTCTTGCTCCACTACCTCTTTCACGATTTTTAAAGACGTTGTAAAATTACTCAGCGTTACTGGTGTTTTCTTTCTTATTGTACATTGTATCTCGAGTTGTTTACACGTAATGTTTCATAAATAATGTCGTTTTGTCATCAATTGTATCACGTTTCTAATGCAGGTAATGTTATTATCTCTACAATTTAAGAGGCATTATACTATGTATGCCAGTATTTCGGCCAATGATAGCATCACGAAATCTGTCCACATTTACTAATGCGAAATGTTAACACAATACCTCGACATTAATTATGAGACAACTGAATAATTCGACAGTATCTTACACATCATCTAAACGCAGTCCACGAGCAACAAAAATCTCCTTGCAGTGTTACGCAAAAATAATTTTGCCGTACTGACAGCCAACACGCCATGTCTGATCTCTCTAAATAGTCGTAGCAGATGGTCCATGACGTGTCATTGAAACATATCGCCCATAAGCACTACCTATGTGACATTTGAATGCTACAGCATGAATGTAACACATTGTGAATTCGTCCGTTTTGGCGTATCGTAGAAAAAAATCAGGTAGTTGGTTCATGTTTCCTCACTTGAAACTCAAAACATGCTTCCCTTCAGAATTATTTTCCATAATACCATGTCTCAAATGTCGAGTTTTCTGTGTGAATGTATAAGAAATATATATTAAGCAGCGTTCTGTAATACAGCTCGACCAGGAAAGGAACGACCCAGGCGAGAGGGATAAAATCAAAGTAGAACAAAACTAACATGAGCTCGATTTACGGAATAAAATGAGTTTAATGTTCAACATTTAGGTGAAATATCTTGTATCCCCTTCCACGACATAATAATCATCTTCACATTTTATGTCATTAGTTAATAAGTCGAGATTCCTCTTAGTGTTAACTGCCATCCACCATCAAGTGCTACTCATTGTGGCACGGAAATTTTCCTTGCCACTTCATTGAAAATGTGAATAAACCAGACTAAACCGAAGAATTCCTTGACATACACCAAAGCATAATGATTTCTCTTCTTGGTCATAACTTCATCATCATCATCATCATCATCATTATTATTATTATTATTATTATTATTATTATTATTATTATTTAAAAAAGGATTAATAGGCTTAACTGCTGAGCTCATTGAAATCTGAATGACTAAGTAACAAGTAAATGATAGTGATATTAATGATACAGGACCAATGTTAGAATGAAAGGCATACGTACATGATGAGTCATAAAACAATACAAACATGGAAATAAAACCTATTCTAACGTGTTATTGAAACTTGTTTTAGACGAATGTTTATATTGTAATTAATTATCATAGGTAATACCACAAGTGCTATGTAAATGGTCGATAAATCCCCATCTCACGAAGCGAGGAGGGGATTTATCTAATAATTCCCAAAGCACGAGTGGTATTAATAGAACTATTCCACGAATGAAATTGCATCCAACAGAGTTCCAAAATGCGCCAAATATTGTAAGCAATTCAAAATCAAAGAGGTTATGTTATAGTACGTACGCAGTTTATTGCACGTCAACAGAGCGATCGATACATACTGCCTCATAAGGGAGTCGTAGCTTATTATTGGCTAGTAGGGAGGAGCGATAAGAAAAATCGGATAGAAAAAGCGATTAATTTTTTGAGATGCATCGCTGATTGATGCATTTTATGTGAATAGTTAAACACTATTGTTTTTAATTTCACGAGTGGAATAGTCGAAAATAAATCATCACATGCAGTTGCGGGAGCCGGGTATGGCAGGGATAGACAATTGTCCCCCACTCATGTTGGGAAAACTACGAAAATACTTAAGTGTACTATATTTTAGCATTATATTGAAATTTCTCTGGAGCTCGAATTTGCCTCCCTCCACAATAGAAGGTCTAAAATTGATCACTGATCATATGGTAAATTGTTTCAAACTCTTCCACATTGATCCGGGACGTTAAAATCTTGGTCGAGCTGTACAAATACATTTCATGTACTACTTAGAGATTTTTTGCAATTTTCGCAGTTTATGAAAGGGTATCCGAGGAACTGCGTGTATGAAAATCTTCAGTAATTTTCTTCCGTGATATTCGCCAAGACTGGGTCCTTAATCCCCACCCTAACTCTCTCAAATCGGAGAGTTTTTGCAGAACACCAAATATGCTCAAATCACTAACACTTATTTTTCTGACGTTTACAACATTTTAAACTGGAAAACTTATGAAAATAATATTTTGAGGATATTTCAGTACAAACTTCCATTCCAAAATCGAAATATTACCAAAAAGAATTCTACATTCCATTCAGAAAGACTGTCTTATTCATTTCTCGTATGTTTCAAGAATTTCCGCAAAATAAACTATTTTTTGGCTACCTAAGTGAGAAACTACAGTGCCAATACATTCTTTTACGAAGTAATTTCTATAAAAGTGTTTCTATAAAATAAGAAAAATTTCCGCGCAATGTGATGCTACGTCTAAGACGTAAAAATTAATAGCAAGACGCTAATTTGGTCCAAATTTAATCGCATATTTAAATTTACTCATAATAACAGAAGATTCAACTGTGATTAGCTCGTATATTATTTTATTCCTTTCTGGATGGAAAGTAAAATCTTGACTAGTTGGCAGCTCTGAAGAATGATCTATAGCGGTTGCTTGTGTCCTAGATGGTAATTTTGGCTTGGTTCTTTCTGCATCTACCGCTGTTGCCTATGCACGGAGTAGGACGTAGATATTCGGCTTGTGAAGTTTGGCAACGCTGCGCTGCTTCTGTTGTGGCATAGGAAAGTGTTGTAGCTGTAGAAGACAGGGTGCTAGAGCTTAAGGAGATGGTTCGTAGTAAGTTGGCAACTGGTCTATTCAACACTCAAGAGGCGACTTCTAACACAACACAGACTATTCAGAGACGACTTCTAACTATTAATAATTCATTTATTCATTTATTAATTATTAATAATTCATCATTCTTGACGTCAATGTGTATATTATTCCGGTGAAATGGGAGTAAATGTAGAAATAGTTCCACAATCACACGACCTTCTTACTTTGATTAATTTTTGTCAGGTAATAATATTCTTAACTTACTTATAAAATTCTAATTCTCTGAAATAAATACATTTAAATAAGTTTTGCCATTTAAAGTTTTCCTCTCCACCATTTCTCTGACTGACAACGTTACAATTCTCAATTAGTCAATGTTCAAACGAAAAACGATTTGAAAACTTTTAATGAGTAAAAAAGGATCGTTGATAATAAATTATCTGCAAGGAAAGGCTGTTAAAGAAGAAAGGATGACAAATTTCACAAGATTCTCAAATTCTTTGCCAATTTACCGAGTTTTTTTAATGTTTTGGATTTCCAGAATTGCCAACTTACAACAAATGAACTGCTCTGTCCTGTTCCATCAGAGCTGTCAACATTTACGCCATTTTTTTCACTACGCAGCAGCAGCCGCCACAGCCACAAAATCTCTATGATCGATTTTATTATCTACACTTTGCAATTTAGACTCTGTGTCTCTCTTCTTCAATAAATACGTTGCTAATAACAATGTTGTTTTGTTTATTGCTTCCCATCCACTCCTCAACAAATTTAGTATTATATCAATAATAAAATTACCGAGAGAGGCTACTCAGAGCATTAACTGATGTCACTGCAGTGCCTCTGTCCAGGAGGTCCTAGGTTCGAGCCCCGAATGTGGCAGGATTTTTTTCGACACTAGCTTGTCAGCTACGTCGGATTCACTCGCTGTCTGGAGGAGAATTCTAGCGACCGGCTGCTCTGATCGGTAGTTTTCTGTGGTTTCTCCGGTCAACACCAGGCGAATGACGGAAAGTGCCCTTACAAACGGGCCGCGTGACCTAACTTTCTCTTCCTTGTCTTACCCTCTTTCCTTTCTTACACACACACTAACTTGCACTACGCTACCACACATGCCGGGATACCGGTCGGGAGCTTAGATCTTTTCCCGACTGGGACGGTGCCGCTCTGGTAGGAGGTCCTGGTTGGGAAAACCCGTCAGCCGCCTGTAAGTCGGTGCAGGATCTCGCCATTCAGCGGGAGCAGATAACTGCCTAAGGGAAAACATGCATTAAACGTACGGGACTTGTGACCTTACCAGTCTCCGCACCCGGAATCACTAACAATCAATCATCAATCCTTCATCGTTAGTGGGTCTCAAGACAAGCCCTACCACATTTGGTGATACTCTGCAAAAAAGGTGTCATAGTTAAAAATCAAAATAGAATGCGTCCGAAATATATTGCACACTCGTGCGCCATCACGACCTGTTCTATAATACACTAACAGAAGTCGGCAAATATTCTCTCTCATTCATTTCTCTCTCTCTCTCTCTCTCTCTCTCTCTCTCTCTCTCTCTCTCTCTCTCTCTCACCGACTTATATCTTTTTACGGTTACAACATACAGCACACGTTTCGTGGGAGACTGCCTGGGTAATCTGCAGGGGAGAAAATAAACGCAAATTGATGTGTAGGGCGACGCCAAATCTCATTTTCCAGGAAGCTATGAATACCGCCACCTTCAAGCTATAATAGGCATTACATTTACGGGGCTAACGACCAAAGTAATTGGCAGCCTCAGGAACTCGAATTACTCATTAAAATACACAAACCGCGCCCCCTTCGAGAATTTTTCTTTATTTTATTCACATGTATATCCCTTGAGGGAAAAAGCCTTCCTCTTCTATGTAGGGTTGTTTTACACAATAATAAATATATAAATAAAAACAAAATAGAACATAGATCGAGACAATAAAAAATGAATAAATGTGGTAACAAGCCAATAATACCCTACACACGTATGCCAGCATGGGAAAGTCCATTAATAGTATTATTACATGCCACAGCAACATCTCACATATCGATTAGCACAAAATGCATACAATCCATATTCATTCCGAAACACAGGCAACACACCAACCAAAATATGCATGTATACATTACTGGCATTACAAAACTGGCCCGAAATGTTCTCTATTATACACCTCCAAACTTCCCTTTCACTTTCTGCACGAGACCACACATCTTCCTCTTTCCTAATTGGGTCCGACCATCTCGTTCTTTGTCTTCCCTGGTATCTCCATCCAATTCTTAGGTCCCATAATAGCTGCCCATCTTTGTTCTAGGCCTGGGCTGTCCAACTTGCAAGACCTCGAGGGCCACAACTGAAACCTTTGTTATGGTTGTGGACCATATTTACATTATTCGGGCAAAATACATCTGATTTCCCCATATTGTTGATCTGGGCAGTTTGCCCTACTGCTCAGAAACGGGGGGGGGGGAATGGGATGGAAGTATGGGTGATGCCAGGCCCTACCAGCCTAACGCAGAGAAACACATTGAAATGATTTGGAATTTAGTAGAAAAAAATTCTTAAATCTAAACTTATTTTTACATTAAGGGGATATTGCGATTTTCTCGCCTGACATGGATGCAAGGAATGTTCACTTTTGACAAATACCCTTTCGCGGGCCACAATAAATGCGGGACAAGACACACCGCGGGCAGTCAGTTGGACAAACCTGCTTTAGGCGTCCCATGTGTCCTCCCCATCTCCATTTCAGTTTCTATGCCTATTGTAAAATGCCTTTTATACCAGTTTTCCTTCTAATTGAGTCACCTCTTATACCTCTTATGAATACTGCAGCTCTTTAGAGAAGAAAACAACATGCGGCAGAGGAGTGCAAACTACTTGGTAGTGCAAAAAATGTGACTGATCTCTTTGCCAGGTAAGATGTTTTTGGCTCCATCATCAAGAAAAAAAATGGAAAAATGGAAAACTAGCCTGATTAAAGTTTTCTTCATATCCTGAAAACTTCATCTCCATACGTTTACATTTGCATTTTAACCCATTAGTGCCCAGAATGATTTTGTTCGCTTGCCCATTGTTGTCGCGTTCGTGCGCGCTAGGAGTCGTTGGAGACCTCTGGCAGGGCCAAATGACATCTAGCATTCAGGAATAAAAAAAACTTGCTTATATGTTTCTTTTAGGATGCCTACATCTACTGAAGAAATAAAATTCGCAAATTATTGCACAGACATTGAAACGACTCCACTGCGCCTTTGCTGTTACCAGATGGCAACGCTCGACACTAATGGGTAGGCATTTTTTGTAAACCGTTAATTTTTTTCTCATTTTCCTCAATTAATATGATACTTTATGTGGATATGCATTAATGAAATATGGGCGCAATAGGGTTATTCTATCTTTCAGTCTTATTTGTAAGGTCTTTCTCTCCATCTTGCGAGTGATATCTTACGGGTTGCGTTCTTATGAGTGAACAAGTAAAACGAGAGAGAAAAAAACGCCTTTTCGAGTACAGCATTGCGCTGCTCCGTCTAGTAGCTCCGCCCTCTCGCTCTCTCGTCAGGGCGCGTACATCAGCGGGCAGAGCCGCGCAGGATGCCGAGACGAGAAGAGCGCGCCGGGGTGTGCGAAAGAGAGGGAAGATGAAAGATCGCAGTCGCTTAAAATCCCATCAGCGGCAGCGCGGCTGGCACGGTCGTGGCTCACGAGGGAAGGAGCTCGCGCACACCGCCACCAGGTGCAGATCGTTGCAGGTGCGGGTTGACTGGATCGCACACGTTCATTGGAGATTGATCCGCCCCCGAGATTCATTGATTGAGTGATGATTTCGGACTCGTCAACTGCTATGGTCATTGGCTCCGTGCCATAGAAGGAAAAGAGCCTGCGCACACTGCAACCAGGTGCAGATCGTTGCAGGTTCGGGGTGACTGGATCGCACACGTTCATTGGAGATTGATCCCCCCGGAGATTGATTGATTGAGTGATGATTCCGGACTCGTCAATTGCTATAGTCATTAGTCTGAATGATTTAAGGTAAGGTATTCCCCGCTGGATGTTGAGATCCGGCGCCGATCTAAACAGGCTTACTCCACTCTCATATATTGATTGATTGATTTAGTGATGATTGTGAGCTCGTCAACAGCTATGGTCATTAGCTCCGTGGCTCAGAAGGAAAGGAACCTGCGCACACTGCAACCAGGTGCAGATCGTTGCAGGTGCGGGGCGACTGGATCGCACATGTTCATTGGAGATTGATCCCCCACGAGATTAATTGATATAGTGATGAGTGTGGGCTCGTCAACAGCTATGGTCATTAGCTCCGTTGCTCAGAAGGAAAGGAGCCTGCGCACACTGCCACCAGGTGCAGATCGTTGCAGATGCGGTGCGACTGGATCGCACATGTTCATTGGAGATTGATCCCCCCGAGATTAATTGATATAGTGATGAGTGTGGGCTCGTCAACAGCTATGGTCATTAGCTCCGTGGCTCAGAAGGAAAGGGGCCTGCGCACACAGCCACCAGGTGCAGATCGTTACAGGTGCGGAGCGACTGGATCGCACATGTTCATTGGAGATTGATCCCCCCCGAGAGTAATTGATATAGTGATGAGTTTGGGCTCGTCAACAACTATGGTCATTAGCTCCGTTGCTCAGAAGGAAAGGAGCCTGCGCACACTGCAACCAGGTGCAGATCGTTGCAGATGCGGTGCGACTGGATCGCACATGTTCATTGGAGATTGATCTCCCCGAGATTAATTGATATAGTGATGAGTTTGGGCTCGTCAACAACTATGGTCATTAGCTCCGTTGCTCAGAAGGAAAGGAGCCTGCGCACACTGCAACCAGGTGCAGATCGTTGCAGATGCGGTGCGACTGGATCGCACATGTTCATTGGAGATTGATCCCCCCCGAGATTAATTGATATAGTGATGAGTGTGGGCTCGTCAACAGCTATGGTCATTAGCTCCGTTGCTCAGAAGGAAAGGGGCCTGCGCACACTGCCACCAGGTGCAGATCGTTACAGGTGCGGAGCGACTAGATCGCACATGTTCATTGGAGATTGATCTCCCCGAGATTAATTGATTTAGTGATGAGTGTGGGCTCGTCAACAGCTATGGTCATTAGCTCCGTTGCTCAGAAGGGAAGGGGTCTGCGCACACTGCCACCAGGTGCAGATCGTTACAGGTGCGGAGCGACTGGATCGCACATGTTCATTGGAGATTCATCCCCCCCCCTAGATTGATTGAGTGGTGATTCCGGGAGCGTCAACGGCTAGGGTCATTAGTCCCGTAAGTATATTCCATGTTTTGTTTTCTATCTGGAGGTGGCGGGAATTTTGCCCCGCTGGATGGCGAGATACGGAGCGAACCTACCTCCGTCTAGGGGAGTTTTTCCCCAACCAGGTATTCCCACCAGGGGGGCACCGCCCCAGCCGGGACATGCCCTTAGCTCCCGACTGGTCTGCCGGCATGTGTGGTAGTGTAGTGCGTGTAAGTGAAAGTGTCCGCCCCCACCCGGAAATTGATTGATGCTGAATGATGATTTGGGCACGTCAACTACTATGGTCATTATTCTCGTGAATGATGGTGTAGAAGGCAAGATGAAGGTGAGATCTAGCGCCAAACTAAACGTCGGCTTGCCAATGATTTCCCCCCTCCAAGTTCCCCATTGTTATCTCCAAAACGCAGAAATAAACAATAACCAATGCGTATTAGCCACGTTAACAATCCAAGTTCTAACTCGCACCAATTGCAATGCTGTTTACAATATATCATGAAGAAGTAGAAAAGCCAAGCATTGTCGCCGTCGCCAGAAGATATACCCAGAGGCGCATCTACGCTAAGACTGACATGGCACGTGTCCCATGTGTCACTCACAAGGAGCAATATTTAGAGTTAGACACGCTAAAACATAATACCAACCCTAATGTTTTATGATGTGTTCTGTTGGTATTCTTGTGATGCTCTGCTTCTATTATTTTGTTTCATTTTCATTTCTTTTTCCTGAAATTACAGTTTCATGATTCTTTGCTCATTCAAAATAAATATTGCTCTTACTATCTTCTGCTACTGTGATATCCTCAGTTTATAATGTTAAGGTTTAATATGAGACGTGCACAGCCTGCTATCCTATAATGAACGTTGATGTCTGACGTGATGAATGATACATAAAGAAATATGTAAGTTTATTAACCTTATTAAAATACAAAACAAATTAAAGTGTTTTCTAATTATCTCAAAATATCCTATGAGACGCAATTCTAAACTATGTGTGTTTCGCTCTTGCATGCTCAACATTACTATCCCTTGCTGCCAGCTTTATTTATGGGTTTGCTGTGTCATATCAGCTTCCGTCCTCTTTACTCAGTTCATATCACAAGGAAGTATATTATCTTCTCTTCAATATTGGTATTAAAAATTACCGATATTTTGCATGACTGAAAAATGCATATTCGGGGAATTGTAATACATTTGGAGCCCATCTGCTCGTTTTGCGAGTTCCCTAATCTCGGTCGACTACCTTCCACGTCACACAGGCAACATCGACGCGTCAGCAACGCGCCCGCGAAATTCGCGATAAGGCAGAACGAGTGGCCCAACAGCCTGGCGTCCACACACGCTCGCTTCTGCTATCGATGGATCGACCACGTACGTCACGTAATCTGGTTGACGAGCGTGGAGCGGAGTGTTTGGCCATTGAATGCGGACGAAGCTGTTAAGAAGAAATAACCGATGCGTATCAAACGGCCAAAACAACACACGAGGTTTGAAACACTTTCGCTTATCCGCGGAAAATGGGATTTTTGCCAGACTGACAGAGTAATTTATTTGTTTGTTTATTTACTTTCGTAACAACTGTATGTGATGTTTGGTGGAAGAAGAAAACACATACTTATAGTATCTAACATTCACTTATTTCCATCACGATTCTTGTAGTTTCTCATCGAAAAACACATAGCCATCAGATTTAAAGACAGACTTGAATTGAAAACACGAAATTCCAGAACACAGTGTTTTTGTTTGTATTTAATAATTTTGTCAGTTCTAATGTTATTTAAAAGCTATGACCTAGTTTCACCGTAAGTTTAAAAACTTTTAATACATTGTAGTCCGATGAAGGGGACGAACATCGTGTCTTCCCGAAACGTTGCCAAATCAATTATTTTAGATCTGGCAAAGGTTTTTTCAAATAAAAAATATTGTATCCAGGAATTTTGTTTTTCAATTCACGCCTGTCTAAATCTGATGGCTATCTGTTTCCCAGTACTTTATAAATCAAGGAAAACTGGACAAAAAATCCAGCTCAAGATGGGGGATTGTTGACCCGAAATTACAGTTATTACCAAGACAATTTCACTAAAAATCACACAATATCAAAACTACACTATTGAAAGTTATTACAGTTTTTTTTTGAAAGTGCTAAATTGGGTACTTAGAAATTATAAAAGTAGGTTTCCTCTGGTGGTATGAGAAATATTTAAAATTCAATTCTCCGAAGATCCTAGAACATTTGAAAGCGTTTACAGAAAGACAGCAAACCAAAAAAAGTAGGTTGTTGGAAGGTTTTATTTTTGCGGCGATAATTTGAAGATTTATTTTGCACAATAGATATATGAACTTTTTCTTACGCATCTTAATCTAATATATACATTTCAATTGCCTTTTGGCCTAAGTTCTATCCTACTGTATTACTGTGCTACAGTATTATTTAGGAAAACCTTCTGAGAAGTAGATAGTTTTATGGAGAGTGTAGCTCCTTCACGACAATGTTTCTGTGTTTACTGCCCAGGTTGCAAAGAATGCTGTAAAGAACTGTGACTTCATGGAGATGAACCATTCGTTCTACAGACTAGTTTGTGCACCTAGCGACTACAACCACCTATCAAACTTCAAGAAAGACATTCGGGGGAGAAAATTTTCTGTCGAGTGTGGGGGGAAAGAAGCAAATTTGTACCATTTTAGGAACAAAACTTTGGGAGTACTTTTTCAAAAGACAGAAATATTAATAAAGAGATGTGAAACGTGGATTGGAGTAAAGGATTATTAAGTTGAAAAGACATTTTTTATTTGTATCAAAAATAGAAGTGAGACCGGAAACTTGGGTGGCTTCTACCTCACATTAAAGGAGGCAATGTATTGATTAACCGTGTTGTGAAAACGTTGCTGACTTGTGCATTCTATAATGAAATGCATTCTTGTGCATTATGTAATGATATGATTAAAGGTAAATTTTGCGTTTAAAAATTCGTTAATATGGGACAGAGTTTACTGAAAAAGTACTCAACTTCAACATATTTTATTTCTTTTAATGCAATAAAAAGTTTGATTTTATTAAAGAAAGCAGTGATTTTGTTTGATTTTATTTACAAGAGAAAATGTAAGCAAAAGTTTAGTAATAAATTACTTCGATTTTGTAAAGCAATTTTGAAATATATAAATATAATCAGAACCTTAACATCTAAAATTATAAAAAAATAAATTATTAAATTTATTATATTGGATTAAAAATACTTTTCTGTTTATGTTCTGTAAGCATTAAAATAATTCAGCATTGGGTATCAGAACTATTTATGCGTTACAGATTGTGTTTAAAAGGTATACGTAGGCAATTTATAAGCAATCAATGTTTATCTTCAAGAATACACTAGAACACTCTACAAGAAAGAAAATCACGAAATTCAAAATATGATAAATTACTTATTAAAGTACCCAACGATGTAAAGAATTCAAATTGAATATTTCGAAAGCATTATCAACAAAAATACCTACCAGTAGAATAAACAAGCAGTAAATTCAAATATTTCTTTCAAAGTTCCCAAAATATAAATTATAATCGCTAAGCAACGGAACCAAGTATAATATACAATTTTTGAAACACCTCTTCGTACCAAAAAGTATTAACGGTAGTTCAGTAAAAATACCACAAAACTAAGAACTGCCCGTATTTCCCGTGATACCCATAACAGGGTGATATCCGGCCGCCATTATTTATAGATAGTTAAAATATACAGTGCCATAAAAGTTGTGTAGGTGTGTGGTGTTTTGGCTGTCCTGGCCTGAAAAAAGTATTTAAAAAAGACAAGAACACACACTCAAGATTCACATTTTTCTCTGTACTGTAATTATTTCTATAGCTATATTGTTAATTCACATTCACGTAACACTTCACGCAGCATTCACGTGTTGTTTCTTTACTTGCGACGAATCATCCTCTGTTTTAGAGTACCCACACAAAAACGCAGCATTGCAGTATATGTTATAAAAATACAGAACCAACAAGATCATTTTGGTTTCCGACATTGAAATAGATTCATTTTTCAAATCCTTCTGCATTTTGTCTAGGTTTCAATATGTTATAAGTTATCAGAGTTATGTAAAATTTACCTATACAGACAGACCAATCTCATGTATCTAGTAAATGAAATGAATGACAATAAATAGCATTCAGAAGTAAGAATTATGGTTCGCTCTCTCTGATAACTATGGCCTTGTCATCATCGTTTTGTATCACAAGAGACAAGTAACAATGACAGCTTACTAGTGCAAAAGAAAGTCAACTTTATTCTCATGGTGACACAACACATAATTTATGGACGTAAATTTAGATGTACTTCATCCTTCCCGGTGCAGAGGCGACATGTTTAGAAAAGATACATGACCGTAGTCTCCTGCCGAGAAGACAAATGCTCAGAATCCGGAAAAAGGAGAATACAGGAAGGGAGAGAAAGGATAAATGAGGCTTTGTTGGTGTCAAAGAAATGAAAGATAAAAAATGGAAAACGGAAAAAATAACACTGAAAAATTTAAACAAAAAATTTTTAAAACATATTCGCTTAAATACGAAGATGTACCCTTATTTAAAATTGTCTTTTAAGCCCATTACGATACGCTAAAATGTAGAATATGGTTTAATTAAAAAAACAAAACAAAGTTGACCTTGTATCTTCGTAGTAGAAACTAGTACAAAGTCGAAGTACGCTAAAATCAAGTAGCCCCTGTTTATGCAATCGACTGCACAAACGGCATCTTCTTAACTTCATAGTTGAAGAGATACAAGGGGTGTTAACACTTAGTTGAGCGTTTGCCAACTGGAGAACAAATGACGTCAGAGCACTGCTTCCCCTCCGCGAGCAGCCCTCGGGGAAGCGGTCCGAGCAAACGGGGGAGGGAGGAAGGGGTAGACGGCGGTCGCCGGTAACTAAAACAGGGCAGTGGGCGTTTGCTGGTGTGTCAGGCAACATGAGTGGGAAACCATCTACACCCGTCAATTTTCTTTGGTATATTCAAAGAATCGCAATATGTTTAAATGTCCAACCTACAGATGCATTACGTAACTTTGCGACCCACAGAAACCTGCGAGATAAAAATAAATTCTGAGAATTGACATAACCCGCAATCAAGGGACGAGTAAAGGAATATGCAGATTGAAGATAATGGAAAAGATAATGAAAATCACGAGGATTTACAACATTCTGAAACAAAACCGTAAATCAAAAATAATCAAGCTGGGGTCGAAGTTTTCTCACGTGACCCCTACCGGGTACCTATTTGTTATCTATTTTTTAACATTAATTATTGTTTCAGAACGGACTAATTCGTTATATTCTATACCATCATACACAATATTATTTTTCTAAAATGCCAAAACTGTCTTTTCCAGAAATGTTATCTAATTGAAGAATGGAAGTGGAATTACAGTACAGGTTATGATAGTGTCGGATATTGCACTGAATTATGAAATAATGATTGTTCTATTATATAATTCTTCATACTGTTATTTATCATAAACATTCTAAATAACATTACCATTTAAAAACTTAATTGTCGATTTTTCAAGCGAACCTTTTCCTCCGTTTCCGTAGCACTATTGGAACACTGTGCGAGAGCCGCCGCGTCGGGCTCTGCCTTTGCTCCACCACTCCGGGCGGAGTAGGCGAGCAGATTGCTGTGACGTCACAGAGCATTGCGTTGACAACCACCTACTTAGTTGTTCCAGTCTGTATACATATTTACGGTGTCCAGGGAGGAAACAACGAAACTTCGAAAATAAGCTCTTAAGTCAATTTTAAGCATATTTTATCTGATAAACACCTTTGCTATTCCGAATGGTTAAGCCTCAATAAGCTGTCAAAATTTGATTTGTAAAAAGGTTTTCTATGCAAAAATTTGTATTTCTAAATCGTATAAACTCTCCAGAAACATGAAAATTGTTACAGAAGAAATTAATACATTTGCTCACAAAGGAAAATTAACATAGAAATTAACAAGCACCCAATTTAAACAATTCAGCAGTCACGCATATATATTTGCAATGTAAGTAAAAACGTCGTACTGTACAGATATGTCTTCCAAAATGTTTATTTACATCTCTTTTTCACAAACATGAACATCCCTATCAGCGAAAAAGAAACAAGTTGAATGTGAATACAATACCTGCCAGCCCTTCTAACCTGACTCAAAGAGGAGAGCATTGTACTTCAATACAATACTTGTCGTCAATTCCTGTATTGTGATGCGGTTATTGCAACTTTACACCATTAAATTACATCTTAGACATTATCTTTTACGTCTCATATCATATATCACATTTATCTTTTATTCCTTACATCTTATAAAGTTTCATTACATATTTCTTATTTTTTCATCACCTCCACAACAACTTTTCTCATCACATCCAATCACATACTTACACAATTTCACACTGCCTTCGTCTATCCTCTTTTGCTCTTGTAGCACCAGTTATTGTCTTCTACCTCTTCCATACTCTTATTTCTGTATCCATTTTCTTCTTCAGTACAATTTGCTCTCTGGGTTTGATCTCCCAAGACAGACATTCCTTCCATTCTGGCGCAGTACCCTAACAAACGGGCCACAGACCGCGCGCGATCTTTCCTTCCCCTTCCTTGTCCTATCCGCATCCCCTTACACACACACACACACTTATACTAACATGCATTACACTACCACACATTCCGGGAGACCGGTCGGGGGCTTAGGGGTTGTCCTGCCTGGGGACGGTGCCCCGCTGGTGGGAGATACGTGGTTGAGGGGAAAACTCCGCTAGTCGACGATAAGTCGGTGCCGGATCTCGCCATCCAGCGGGGAAAAGATCACCACCTTCTCCCTAGGAAAAAACAATAACTACACCTACGGGACTAATGACTTCTGTAGTTGACGCGCCCGGAATCACAAACAATCAATCAATCCATTCTGGAGGGAAGATAATTATGAAATGACAGGGATCAGAATGATGGTGAAGATGGTGGAAGAAAAACAGAGCCCACAAAATGAAGATGCAAAACCATGCTCCAAACCCTATCTCCGGGGAAAGATGGAAAAAGTCGCCTTCAGCTTTAAACAGAAGTTTATCGACGTTATTTCTACTGACATGTGTATGTGACGTTGGAGATTTGTTCCATTTCATGAAGCATGTCTCCACAGAGCTCTGTTAATTAACTAGATGGAATGCTGATGGAAAATAATAAATGGAATGCTAATGGACAAGGAATGTACCAGATATAACGATTAAAGGGAGAATAAGGGGAATGCAGAGATCACTGTACTCGCCATAATTATTTCCATTGAACACGCCTAAGACAGACTGGGTGTTGATTCATTAGCAATTCCCGGAGGTTAAGCTGCATTAATCCTGTTCGGAAGAGCAGCTTCGGAAGAGCAAACAAGAAAGCTTCTCACCATTATTTATTTATTTACATATACGCATCGCATTATGACTTAGCTATTTGTACAATTATTCTCTGTAGTATTTTATTCGTAATTACGAATAAACGACTACGAATACGAATACGAATTCGTAATTACGGCTCATATGACCCCGTAATTCCTAGAAAACGCATCCGGTGGAACGATCGACCAATCGGCTCTTCCAGGAAACGCCGCCCACAGATACAATCAGTTAAGAATTTTCTAGACTATTTCGCGACATCATAAGTTTAATTGCCTAATATATTCCATAAAAATATATACCTGCGCGCTTCCAGACGCCAGCCGGATCCCCACGCCCATCAGCGAGCTAGCGAGTCAGTCAGTCGTGTTGCAACTTTCAACATGAGCGGATGTGCTGTTGCATGGCGCTCGGCTCCTTGCATCATTATTTCGACATTACAAGTGTAAATGTATGGATGCAAGTTTTCTGGTTTTTGAAGCGTTAACTTGTGCAGTGTTCATTGTGGGCAACAACTAGTCACAGTGACTCAATTGTTCATCATGGACGTTTTCAACAACTTACACTTTCTATCAGCGATGGCAAGAATGATTTAATGCTCGCCTGCCTTTATACCACGTATTCGCTAGACAGTTAATTATGTGCGTAAAACTAACTGTGATTCCAATATTATATTTTGTCACGGCTG
Organism: Acheta domesticus; assembly: GCA_031308135.1. Taxonomy (NCBI): domain Eukaryota; kingdom Metazoa; phylum Arthropoda; class Insecta; order Orthoptera; family Gryllidae; genus Acheta; species Acheta domesticus. Next base: position 34,821,767 of record JAHLJT010005437.1, on the reverse strand, counting down.
AGTGATATGACTGAACAGTTTCTATACAGTCAGCCTCTCATGTCACGTGATGTTGTGCAATCAACAGTCACCGCCTCCGCCGAGCGAGACCATTTTGCCTGTGTGTGCGGTACGAACTGTGTCAGTGCTACCAACTGTGTACCACGAAACTGCATCGTGTTCTTGCAACCCTGCCTGTGTATCCGCGCAGATGGTAACATCTTCAACCTTGTGACCGCCTAATGACCATCGGTCGGCGCTCCTCGTTCTCCAAGAACTATTTTCGTCACCCACGACAAAGCGCATCATATGATGTAAGGTATTCTCTGCGTGTTTTTACCCGGAGAGATGGCTCAGTGCATCAACTGATGTCACTACAGTCCCTCTGACCGGGAGGTCCTAGGTACGGGTCCCGACGGTGACAGGAGTTTCGACACTAGTTTGTCAGCTAGGTAGAATTCAGTCACTGTTTGGAGAATTCTAGAGGTCGGCTGCTCTCATCGGTGGTTATCCGTGATTTTTCCGATTAACACCAGGAGAATGCCGGAGCAGTACCCTAACAAACAGGCCACGAACCGCGCTCTTCCTCTTCCTTGTCCTGTCCTCACTCCTTACACACACACTTACACTAACATGCACCACACTACCACACACGCCGGGAGACCAGAGCTTGTCCCGTCTGGGGCGGTGCCTCGCTGGTGGGAGATACCTGGTTGATGGGGAAAACCCCGCTAGTCGACGGTAGGTCGGGGCCGGATGTCGCCATCCAACTGGGGAAAAGCTCACCGCCACCTACCGAAGAAAAAGCATGCACTTCATTTACGGGACTAATGACTTCTTTAGTTGACGGGCCCGGAATCACGAACAATCAATCAATATGTGTTTTTCTTTCAGCTTCAGCTCAATCACTAAATGTACTCACTTAGCTTTGAATTCATTTAACAATTTAATTATATGTGTTAACATCACATGTTTGTCGATTTCTTTCTGAGTGATGATGACAGCACCTGAGTAATTAATTTTCAGGAACACAAGACTAGTGGCTTGCTCAAATTCCACTAGTGGTGCTCCAAGGCTTTAGGTCCTCCTAAGTTGGCTTTCCAGAGGATGTTAGAGTGGGGTGCAAATAGGCTACGCCCTAATTAATTCACGGTCCACTAATTCTAAGCACACACCTCCCCCTAACAAGTCCCTTAAGACTGGTGAAGGTTTTTTATCTCGGGAGGTGGCGGGGATCTCTCCCCGCTGGCTGGCGAGATCCGGTGCGAACCTACGTCGGCTTGTGGGTATTTTCCCTGACCAGGTATCTCCCACCAGTGTGGCCCTTCCCCAGCAGGCACAAGTTCGAAGCTCTCGACTGGGCTCCCGGCGTGTGTGGTAAGTGTAGTGTATGTAAGAGTGTGTGTGTGTAAGGGGTGTGAGAATAGGACAAGGTAGGGTAAGGAAAGATCATGTGCGGTCCCATGGTCTGTTTATTAAGGTACTGATCCGGCATTCGCCTGGTTTTGATCGGAGAACCCACGTAAAACGTCCTATCAGAACAGTCGGTCGCTAGAACTCTCCTCAAGCCAATGGGAGGATTCGAGCGAGCTTTGCAGCTGTTCTCTGTCACAGTGAAACTAGGTGAAATGAAAGGGTTCTTTACTGGATTATCTTTGCTTGATTACTAGGACATCTCAGGTCGTATGTACACAGACGTTTTACAGCATTTTCACTCAGAAAATGCAGTATTTTCACTCATCTTTCACAACTCCTCGGTAGAATAAAGCTTCACCTAAAGAAATTGTTGCAGCATGGTTTCATCCCTTCTAAGCTTTTTTTCGCAAAATAGTAAAAAATTATTCATCTTCGACCAATTCTGCATATCCAAAACTTGGTAAATTTTGTAAATGGCGTATCGGCAACTTCCCTTGCCATAGAACGATATGAGGATGTTTCGCATTAACGGCGAGGTTAGCACAAAGTCTCGTTAAAGGGACACCTCTCTTCATTAAAATAGCTCCGACTACAAAATCGTTTCTGAAGTTCCCAATAAATAAAGTGAATTTTGACTCCATGCTAAATTGAAATTCACAATGAAAATGAAAACTTCACACTACAGATTTTTTTGTGCAGATGAGTTGCCAGTTTGACACATACCATTAATATTACACTCCCCTACAACCTCAACTAATACATCCTCGGAACTCCCGAGACGAACATTTGTCACCGTGACTACTATTTATTAATTTTATATCTATCTTCCATCGTAATCCAGGGATTATACTGAAATTAAATAAATCCCATGACTCTCACAGTTCAACTTTCAAAAGTCCACGCCCGCTCACAAAATATGTCCGCATACATCATAAAAGAGGACGCATCTCCCTTTGTGATAGGTATTGAAACCACATCACCTCCCCAGGACTTAAAACCTCCCCAGGACCAGTCTACTCGCGTTACGCCGTAGATCGATAGATTGAGTAGTGTTTCCGGACGAGTGTTAATTATTCCCGTAAGTATAGCGCATGCTTTTTTACCGCGGAAGGTGACAGTGATCTCTCCCGCTGGATGGCAGGATCCGGCGCCGATCTACATCTCGGCTTGCAGAGTGCTCTCCAACCTGATATCTCCCACCAGCAGGTCACCACCCTACCTGCCACAAGCTCTAAGCTCCCCAACAAGTGTGGTAATACAGTGCTTGTAATTGAAAGTGTGTATAGGTGAGTGGAGAGGATAGGACAAGGAAGAGGAAGGAAAGATCGAGCGTCGTCCGTGGCACCTCTTTTTAGGGAACTATGTTGGTGTTGATCGAAGAAACCACGGAAAACAACCAAGCAGAGCAATCGGTCGCTAGAATTCTCCTCTATACAGCAACTGAATTCGACTTAGCTATCTTGCCAGTATCGAAAACCCATAGGTCAAAGTTGAGCGCGGCGCTCGCAGTTCTAAAATGCATGTTAAAGAAAGAAATAATTGTTTCATGTTTTCTTCATTATACAATTTGTATTGCACAATAATGTTATTATATGTATTTTTATTTTTATTTATTATTTTTATTATTATTATTATTATTTTGATAGAAAAAAGTACAGGTTGAGAAAAAGAGAAAACACTACTTCATGTAGGGAGTAAACAACTCAGTAGTAAAAAGCAGTGATATGTGGGTTACACTGATCGACGGAAATCTCGTTCACGGGTCTTATCCGATATCGTTTTCCTGCTGTTTCGATGTAAAGTTCGACCCCAAACATCTGTGCACCCGGTCGACCGTTAAGTCCGGGCAAGCGTTCGCATTTTAACGGCTGTCGAGTGCACAGATATCTCGTGCGAACTCTAAAATAACGGAAAAGTACGACAATTTCTCTGCATTTGTAATCGGAGGGGTAAATCGGAATGGTTCATTCCAGTAAAATTTCACAAAACGTTTTTCAGTAAAATCACACAGAACGGATCCAACTAAGAAGTGCCTACCTGCTTCATTACATTAAATTTCCTTTATGTATTGGTTAAACATGATTATTTTCGAACCCCTTATACGCTAAGGTTGTAACTTGTTTTGGCAGTTAATACAAGAAAATAATGTTGGGATTATGACTGACGAGAGTAATAATTCATATGAAATGTATGTACTATATTCTTTCTATCGAGGTGGCTTAGAATAAAGGTTACAAACTTTTAGGGCATGAAGAGGGTTCAAAAACAATGACTTTTTACCAATGAATGTTTGATGCCAACTTTCTTATAACGAATATACACATGTGACGTTTATCCCTGACCCACTAAGAGCATGTGTTTCGTAAGTGAACGAAATATCTTTATTGGCGACAGAATGTGACCCGCCAAACATCAGTACGTAAGTACTTCCCTACAATCAGGAAGAAATGTCACATATGTCACTTCATTTTATGAAATTTCCCACCATATAGTATTCATTGACTCAAAATGATCATTTCCGAGCCCTCTACAAGACATAAAAGTTGGTAACATTTATTCTGAGACACACTGCTTAGAAAGGATGTAATATGTAGGTTTGATTTGTACTTTTCGTCTCATGAGTCATAAGCGCAATGCAATTTTCTTGCGTTAAATGCCAATCATATTCGAGAGAATGATCCGAGTTTTAGAATTTAAGGAATTGCCATTTCAAGACTTCCTATTCTTAGTTATTGATTAGATGTATTTTCATTCAAATTCAGCATGTAATTCTCAGCATAAAGACTTATTATTTCACTAGGAAAATCCGGCAGATGTTTATCTGCCCTTCATCTCCCTCTTTCCCTTCCCATATCCGTTTCTCACTGTCTCTCTCTCCCTCACCCTGTCCCTGTATTTCCCCCGGTGTGTCAATGTCTATGCCGCTCTCTGTCCCTCTCATTCACATTTACTTGCAGATTCTGCACGTCTCTTAGCAGGTGAGGTAATATCAGGAAGCGCCGGACCAGCAAAAATGTAATAGTATGTTCAGGAAGAGTTCATTATATAGATTATGGTGTGAGAAACGTTTCTTATTTTAGTTTTTAAGGCCCTAGAACGCATCGTTTAGGAGTTATTTAGCGATATAGATTCAAAATGCTGCCGAGTGTGTTGCAGGTTGCATTTGACGTGAATATGTAGTAAATATGTAGCGCCGTGTAGTGGAGTTACAACAGAATTAACAACACATAAACCTTCTAAGTGAAAAAACACGGAGAAGTGCCAACTTTCATGGAGATCGGTCCAATAGTGTTGAAGTTTTGCTCTTATATACATACTAACGTTCTGTTATTTATATAGATAGATAGATAGATAGATAGATAGATAGATAGATAGATAGATAGATAGATAGATAGATAGATAGATTAATTTTATTATTTTTTATTAGCATCCGCCATCACGACGCCCGGTCCACTTCTGCTCCGCATCACCCCTCCGGCGCAAAACACTGCTCCGTGCGCCGTCCTACAACCCATGAATCCCCGGCCGGAAACATTTGTCACAATATAGCCGGCTCGCGCCTGTTTAATATTTATGGCCATCCGGGACGAGCGGGCGGGCGGGCAGGCGCCACACACACACACACAGCATCGAACGGCGGCGGCGGCGGCGGCGGCGTCAGGCGAGCAGCGCAGGCCAAAATGGCTCCCCCGGGAGGAGTCTTCGGCGGCGCGAAAGCGGTTTCCGATGGGGGTCACTAACGCCCCCCGCCCACACGCCCCGCAGCCCCCCTCGCGCCTCATCAGTCGCGGGAACGTTCCGCTGGCGGTAGACGCGTCAACCGCTGCACGCGCGAGGGGCGGTTCGCGCGCTCGCTCCGCTTCGAACTAGGGATGCGGCGTCGGTTTCATGCACGCACCAATGGCTGAGACTAACGGAAAATATTGCCAAGAGCTTTCATCAAAAGAAACACATTGTAGCTGTTTTCTTAGACATTACACAGGTTTATGGTAGTGTGACATTGCACAGGTTTATGGCACAGGTAAATGCACTGTTCAATTTTTATCTTTGTATGAATGTATTACGTGGTTAGGCGGAAGATCAGGCCTGATGGCCCGAGTCTCGCCACATAAATAAAGTCACTATTATTATTATTATTATTATTATTATTATTATTATTATTATTATTTCTCTGTATCACCAGTAAAGATGTCATGTGTCGGCTGAATCCCAGAGCTCCGATAACTATCGGGACGACCTGTGCTTTTACGCCCCACATTCGGCTGATCTCGATTTCCAAACTCTTGTATTTAAGACGTTTCTCTGCCTCCTTGGTAACGACGTTTTGATCGCAAGGTACAGCAACATCGATAAGTAAACACGATTTTTTGGCCAAATCCCGGATAACTATATCCGGTTTGTTTGCCGCTATCGTGCGATCAGTTTGAATTTGTTGGTCGTACAATATCGTACACAATCCAACAGACGTCACCGGTTTCGGTGAGTGTTCGTACCACTTGGGGCATGTGTTTGGAACTTCGAGGGCGGTACAGATCTGCCAGTGGAGGTAGCTACACACCCTGTCATGTCTTTTCAGGTATTCGGTCTTTGCTAGGATTGGACAAGCTGAGACAATATGATCAATGCCTTCTACTTGCTCCAGGCAAATGCGGCATTTGTCATCTTGGGAAATTTTGAGAACCGCTTTATCATAATGTCGTGTTCTCAAGGCCTGATCTTGGGCAGCCATTACAAGTGCTTCCGATTCTGGCTTCATTCTTCCCCTTTTAAGCCACATAAATGATTGATCTTTATTGATCTGCACCTTGTCCATTCTTTTTAGATATTGTCCGTGGAGTGGTTTGTCTCTCCACGATTTCTTTAACATTTTCTGTGTCTCAAATTTCATGTTTAGTAGCATCAGAAGTTCAGTGTCTCTGTCATTCTGATTGTCTTGCATAGTCTTGTCCGCAATGCTTCTTGCTACACTTACAACGCCTCTGTTTCCCATTCTTCGGTCAGATTTCATGACCTGCCTCATTAGTGGGTCATCTTGATGGCTGACTACATACTTTCCCATCCCGGTTATTGCATTGTGCCAGGAGGCTTCAATTTGTCTAAGGCCTCTTCCTCCTTCCTTACGTGACACATAAAGTCATAGTACATCAGCTCGGGGGTGGGCAACATGATGCATTGTAAGCAATTTTCTGGTTTTTCGATCCATGATGCGAATTTCCTGTTCAGTCCAGTCTACTAGTCCGAAACTGTATTCGGCTACAGGCACCGCCAAACTACCTATTGCTGATATTTTATTCCTTGAGTTCAGAGCGGACTGCAGGACAAGTCTCACTCGTCTATAATACTCCCTTATTATTATTATTATTATTATTATTATTATTATTATTATTATTCCATTACATCACGACTAAAGATCTTATGAGTCGGCTGAATATAAAATCTACTCCAGGTTGCAACCAGCTACCTAAGGAGCAGATTCGGTGACTGTCAGTGCCTCTACAATACTTTACGCAAAATGTGGGCTGTTCCAAATAAAGCAATTTCTTGCACTTCCCAGTCTTTTGAATTACCTGGGAGTTTAGACAAGTTCTTACTCAAATTTTGCGGAACAAATCCCAGAGCTCCGATAACTATCGGGACGACCTGTGCTTTTACGCCCCACATTCGGCTGATCTCGATTTCCAAACTCTTGTATTTAAGACGTTTCTCTGCCTCCTTGGTAACGACGTTTTGATCGCAAGGTACAGCAACATCGATAAGTAAACACGATTTTTTGGCCAAATCCCGGATAACTATATCCGGTTTGTTTGCCGCTATCGTGCGATCAGTTTGAATTTGTTGGTCGTACAATATCGTACACAATCCAACAGACGTCACCGGTTTCGGTGAGTGTTCGTACCACTTGGGGCATGTGTTTGGAACTTCGAGGGCGGTACAGATCTGCCAGTGGAGGTAGCTACACACCCTGTCATGTCTTTTAAGGTATTCGGTCTTTGCTAGGATTGGACAAGCTGAGACAATATGATCAATGGTTTCTACTTGCTCCAGGCAAATGCGGCATTTGTCATCTTGGGAAATTTTGAGAACCGCTTTATCATAATGTCGTGTTCTCAAGGCCTGATCTTGGGCAGCCATTACAAGTGCTTCCGATTCTGGCTTCATCCTTCCCCTTTTAAGCCACATAAATGATTGATCTTTATTGATCTGCACCTTGTCCATTCTTTTTAGGTATTGACCGTGGAGTGGTTTGTCTCTCCACGATTTCTTTAACATTTTTTGTGTCTCACACTTCATGTTTAGCAGCATCAGAGGTTCAGTGTCCGTGTTATTCGACGTGTCTTGCCTAGTTTTCTTCGCAATGTTTCTTGCTACACTAACAATGCCTCTGTTTCCCATTCTTCGGTCAGATTTCATGACCTGCCTCATTAGAGGGTCGTCTTGATGGCTGACTACATAGTTACCCAACCCGACTATTGCGTTGTGCCAGGAGGCCTCAATTTGTCTGAGGCCTCTTCCTCCTTCCTTACGTGCCACATAAAGTCTATGTATATCAGCTCGAGGGTGGGAAACATGATGCATTGTCAGCAGTTTTCTGGTTTTTCGATCCATGGTGCGAATTTCTTGCTCAGTCCAGTCCACTAGTCCAAAACTGTATTCGGCTACAGGTACCGCCAAACTACCTATTGCAGATATTTTATTCCTGGAATTCAGAGCGGACTGCAGGACCAGTCTCACTCTTCTATAATACTCCCTACGAATTCTCTCTTTCATTCTGTCATTCGAGATGGTTTCACATTCTTCAATGCCCAGATATTTGTAAGTTTTACCTGGCTCAAGATCTTGAATCACAGTGTGCGTATCAATTTCAATGTTCTCAGACGTTGTGAGTTTCCCTCTTTTTAAATTGATTTTTGCACACTTGTCAAGACCAAACTTCATGCAGATGTCATTGCTAAAGTCATTCACGACAGACAGCATTTGGGAGAGAATCGCTTCATTCTTGGCAAACACTTTCAGATCATCCATGTAAAACAAATGTGATACTGGCCTTTCATCACCATGGAGCTTAAAACCAAAGTCAGCTTGCGACAACTGTCTCGATAGTGGGATCAAACTAATGCAAAACAGCAGAGGGGATAGTGAATCTCCTTGAAAAATACCCCTGTTAATCTGAATACTTCTGGTTTCTACTGCTTCCTTTCCGCTGTGGATTAGTAACCTGGTACTCCACGACTTCATACTAGCCTTGCAAAACTCAACAAGTCTAGGATGAAATCGATAGATCTCCAGGGTCTTCAAAATCCAATCGTGTGGTACACTATCAAAGGCCTTTTGGTAGTCAATCCAAGCCATGCTCAAATTACGTTTGCGTTTCTTTACATCATTCAAGATGACTTTATTCAGTAGCAAGATTTCCTTACACCCATAAGAGCCTTTACGACATCCTTTTTGTTCAGCTGGCATTAGATGATTCTTATCTAGATGTCTATACATTTTGTCAGCTATAGCTGAAGTTATAACTTTGTACAGTTGCCGACACATAAAATGGGTAACGGCCAAATTCAGAAGTGCCCGTCTTTCCGCGCATTCTGGCACACTGTACGGACGATAACGCCATCTAGTTCTTTCATAGTTAACTATTACAAAAGAACATTCGGAACCAACTGCCAACGACTGAGAAGCTGATAGGCTAGATTTCCCGCAATCATGATCTCTAGTTTGAACGTTCTCTATGATACGCGTGTTTATCCGAACGATTGAGAGTATTGGCGTAGAAGGCACAGGGAGGCGAGGATAGTCTCCATCGCGTCGTCATGCAAGCCATTCGATCGTCTACAAGAAATATATCAATAAAGATAATATCATACAATACGACATAAAAAGTTCAGCACATGCAATAGAATTAGTGGATTTGAAAAGGAAATTTGGAAATTTTTAATTCTGATTTACTTGCAAAAAATCAATTGAATATCCCCTCTTTTAACACAAAACAACTTAACTACGTGAACGAATATTACGGATCCGAGACGAAGAAATGAAGTGTGCGAAGGCGGCTCCAGGATCGGAAAAATAATTGGGAGTTGGAAGTTTTGGCGAAGTAATAGTGTTCAAATATTAGTGTTAACGAAATTTAAGGTTTTTGCAACAATTAAACTAGGTATTCAGTAATAATTTTGCATCGCTTATCAAAATTGTTATTTTGCAATATTCACCTCCAAGACAATTTGAGGACCCTTCCTCCGTATAGCGCACGTTTCGGAATTGTTTATAAAATTGTTAATTGTTGAAAAATTGTTAATTCGCAGTTTTCGGTTCTGGAATATAAGGGAGCCCTTTCCTCTTCAGAACTGCAAAATTTGGAACTTGTTTATAAATTTACAAATTTTGCGAAATTATTTTATTGTCTTTTCTAAACTGCCTTTGAATGAGATGCAAAATTTCGCAATCCAATCGGCGCTATCGCCTTTCGTTTTCGAGATATGTAATTGTTTCTAAGAAATTAGCATCTTACGACAACTCCCATTTCTTTGGAAGTCAATGGCAGTTATCTCACAAATCTACCCTTCAAGCCGTTTTCCAAATGCAACGTGCATTGAGCGACACTCTTTTCTCATGCGACCCTGACACCAGAATTGTATTTGAAACTACCTTCAGAACGCATGTCGGTTGCTTTGCGAGTCAAAATCATGGAAACATGAGTTGTTACAAATGTTCCCTAAATACGTAAATGCCAAGAAGGTCATCTTATGAGAACACACAAATTCTCTAAGCATATGAATGAATCTGTCATTTCAACAGCGGAGCCACTTCCTTATAGTAGTAATAACATCCACAATTTCTTTAATTTATTGTGTTATTTAACTGCAGCCCGTGTTCAACCCATGCAGAAAAGCAAACATTAATACTATGATTTAAACGAAAAATAACCATTGTTAGGATGATTACGTTCAGAATAATTGAACGACCAGAATCCTGCGTTCTCTACCATTTGACTGAAACACCGGATAGAGGACGGCTGAGAATGTGATAAAAAGGAAATAAATATTCCATATATATATGTCGACATTTTGGCGAAAATGCATAACCTAACTCGTTGGCAGCCGGATTTGATTCTCATAACGAAATTGTGGCTGTCACTTCACGCAAAGCCCGTACATCTTTATAATCTATTCAAAATATTCTCAAGTTTTTTAATTGTTACCTAAATTTTAGTAAAATGCTTTTGCAATTATGATTTATGTTCGATAATTAGTAAATCCTCTGGAAATGGAAAATATGATTTAATTTTTTGTGATCCTGACCTACACCACCAAAATTCAAACCTTTTTTTAATGAAATCTATTCTTCAACTTTAGAACTTTCCATTTTATAGTTATAGTTTTTCGGAATATTTACATTTTTCCATAATTTGAAAATTTCGAACAAAGCTATGTTTCATTCGAGTGTTACTATGGATTTGTAGTTCTTGTGTAATATTGTCTCCCCTCTAAATTGAAAAACTAGTGGTGGACATACTTTCTCGATTTCTTTATAACAATTATGTAATATAAAAATTCAAGTTAACCCCGAGCAAAAATTTCACAATTCCAACTGGATTGCATATATTGTCGCGGCCAATGACGTCTCATCTCTTAATTAAAAATCACGGCATTGATCCAAAAACGTCGTTTTGGGTGTGTTTGTCACCCGCGAAATCACTCTCCGAACTGAGATTTGAATTTGAGAGCATAGGTTTCGAGATTCCATTACATAATCCAGCTAGTGATTTACTACAAGTAGTCTCACCAACTATGGGCCACCCCTATAACTCCTAAACGGCTTCCCATATCAAAATACAGTTTTCGCTCAACAATGTGGAGTCATGGAGCAAGTGAATTGGTGCAGAGATATTGTTTGAAATTCTTTTAGTTTTGGAGAAACTAAATCAACTTTGATTTTTTTTAAATCGAACCATATATTTTTCTTACTCGCAATAGATAAATCATAAAAAGGGGAATGCAATGATGTAACATATGTTCATATTTTGATAGTATTTTGTGTAATAAATTATACTTTCTGGCAAGAGATTGTAAATGAAACTTGCACTTTTTGCTGTAGCAGCCGACGCTATGTCACTTTTGGTGAAGGCCTTCGCGGCCTCTCTTCGAAAAGAGCCGGCGCCGGGAATGCAACCTTCCTGAATGGCAACAGTTGCAAGAATTGACACGGGAAATCTCGTTTATTTTATTTAAAATCACTTGTCAGAAAGTATAATTTTGTGCTCAAAATACTATTAAAACAATAACATGTTACGTCATTGCACTCGTCTACTTATGATCTACCTCTCGCTAGTGAGAAAAAATCATGGTTCCATTTAAAAAATGAAAGATGATTAATTTTCTCGAAAACTACAAATTTTTCGGACAATATACTTACGGCACATTACTTGCCCCATGATTTCGCTTTGTTGGGCGAAAATTACATTTCTATATCGGGAACCGTTTAGAAGTTACGGGGGAGGCTCATAGTTGGTGGGACTGCCTGTATGCCAAACTTCGCAAGTGTTGGAGCGTTTTCGTTATCATATAAAAAGAAACTAGTGTTGCAACAGAATGTCACAGAGTTTCTCGTACTAGATCTGTTCTGATTTCTTTAATCTCGACATCACCGACATGGTTTTACATCACCTACTTTCCAGCTGTCATCCATGGCTGACATTTTTTTATTTAACATTTTCTCAATTTTTCAGGCCATTTAAAATAGAAAAATGTGGTATTAAGAATATTACCTAAGTTAAACCTAATCCTATATCATAATTTTCGATTAAAAATTTTGATCCGTTTTTGAGAAAATTTTGAAAATGTTCGGAGGCTTCCTGTAAAGTACCCCCAAAAATTAATGAATGCTTTTCAAAATCGCAGGGCAACGCAGGCCAAATGGACAGGGGTTTCTTCAATTTGGAAAAAAATCCTACGCATGGCTTAGGCGCTAGTGTTGTTCACATACACCGGACAGACGGACTTTTTGCCGTCAATTGGTTTTTCGGTATCAAGGACCCACAAAACATGTATTCTGGATAAACCACGTGTTAGAGGATTTTTTCTTAATTTAGCTCAGAATTTAACCACTTTTTCGTGATCGTGGCCCAAAAATGACTTGTTTCCGCAGTAAATCCTCCGTTTTCCTCGTGCAGCATTACATAACTTTCCCTACACTACATATATACTCCGTATATACGTACGTATACGGGAAAGTAAAAATAATAAAAAAGGAGAAAAGAAATTACATAGTGATGAAAATGGAAAGGATTCACCACAAGGAAACCCAGCCACATACAAAGAGAAAAAACCAAAAAACATCCTGGAAAACGTAGTTGGGAATATAAACTTTGTTGATGCATTCTTTATTGGAGAAAATAAAACAGGAAGAATAATGAGATAAAATGTCAATCACGAAGAACAAGAATAAATTAAAAGGTAAAGACAGTTATATAGAAAATGTTCTCACAAAGCAGGAAAGAGTGATCTATGCTGCAGTCTGGCAAGTAGCAATACAAGAAAGAGAAGAGGAGAAAATAATGAAGATCGGCTAAAAAATAGAAATAAATGTAAAATGGGAGTATTGGGACAACACCATGAACAAAAACTCAAAAAACTAAGAAAAAGTTCATGGACAAAAAGCATCAATGCTAAACAACACACGACTGCATCCAAGACACCATATAATAAAAAACAATACGTGACAAAAACAAAAAAGAAACAATCAAAGATATGTATTACAATAGCATTGTCAGGACATTGCTAAGTGGGGAGAGAAAAATGGAACTCATTCACGCTTCGTATATACTACTCGCGCGACTTTTCTTGACGTCTGAGCTCCCTAGTGCTCAACCTAGCACGACTCGGCACGGCCCGGTCAAAATCTTGGTCTCACACGGAATGGCATGGCAAAATTATCAGGGCTGCCTACCGCTGCTTTCAGATTCAAACGATGATTCAAAAAATTCAAATTATAAAATGAAAATTAAGTACATACACTAATATCATATCTCATTAATAAGCAATATTATGATTAATTATTTTCACTTATGGTTGCTATTAATTACTTTATTATTTGTTCTATTTATCGTCTATAATATGTTGTATAAACAGCGAAAGAGGCGCGAATAGTATTAATAATGTTACAGTTGGCAACATCCGTCTGATGTGACGTAGAGAGTAACGTCCTCTCCCCGCACCCCGCGCTGGGAAGCGTCAAGAAAAGTCGTGCGACTAGTACGTATGTATACGGGAAAGTAAAAATCCACTAATTTACAAAATTATACTTTTGTGTTGACAATGTTATGCATGAAACGGGCAAAATTCGTGATAGCGAACAAGGATTTCTAAAAAAAAATTGTAATAGACGTGCGGCATTGAGATAATAACACGATTTTAAATCGGGAATATAACGAATTTTAAAATATTGTACTGTTATTTTCTTTTTTGTACAAACAAAACTGTTTGTATGTCTTAGAACACAAAAAGGACAATGGACTTGCGGTCTAAATACTTTGGATACCTCGAAGTTACGTACTTCGGAAAGAGAGTCGTTTAGTAATCTTGTAATCGTAAGTCGTAAGAAATCTTGCAGAATTTTAGCGATATATCGACAAGAAATAGGAGGTTTTTTGTGTCAGTGAGTAATTCACTAAAACCCGTCTTGACTTTTCCGGTTTTCCTTGATATGAGTTATATTCCTACTATGTATATTGTTTGTCTCCTTTACTTAGAAAGAAACAAAATAGTAAATGTGTCACAAACGCTTTTCATAGAGAATGTTTATAAAGATGATGGAATTGCTGGTGATCAGCAATTACAATTATTCTTAGTGTCAATACTTCCAATTTGCAACCTCTACTTTGAAATTAACAAGTTTTGCAGAAGATAGTTCTGATGAATATTTATGGGACGTCTTTTAGTTGTGTGTTGAAATTTCATAACTTTAAAGTAAAATAAAATAAATTTCAAAATTAAATTTGTTGAAAAATATTTGAAGGTGGAAATGTTTTTGGACATTGATTTCAGATGTATGCAGAAATATATTTTGTCTTCTATTTTTTAAAAGACAACAAAGATAATACAGATTTTGAGTAAAAAAATGAATAGAAAATTTTGTGATATCCAGAAAATAGTTTTACCAAAAATTAACGCAAAAATGACTGCTTCCACTTACACACCGGGCGACAATATTAGTGATATCTCTCTGTATGATTCGATATTATAGTTCAGAAAAGAGTTGAATAAAATCATCTTTCTTTAGAGGGATAATCGATTTTCTCTCATAAGCCTCAAGCTACCACTGACTTGCCAATTTTCCTGGGGAAGCACTTTCGACTCCGGATGAAATCAGATAAGGGGCTACACAGCGTTGCCAAAAAAAATCAATATTTTCACTCACGCCAAAGCAAACTGAACTATTCGTATTTCCTATTTATTCTTCTATTCATTCATTCTCAGAATAGCAAAGCCACATAAGAGCTAATGATCTCATTAGTGAAAGACCTGTCTATTTCAGAGACGGTAAAATTTTGCTTTTTAGAAATAAAAATTGTAATACTAGCAGTATCGCAGTTTGAAATTACAGCTATTCGCTATTTTTCCAGCTTTACTGGAATTATGTAAATTCCCATTTCTGAGGTAAAAAGGCTAACTTATCTAGTCCTACTCCAAAATAGCACGATTTTCTCGTATTTGTTAGTCTCTTAACACGTGTAGTCTGAGTTAGCTTTTCGGGTTTTTTTCTCACCCTCTTCACAGCAACTATCTATTGGTGCCTGTAACATATTTTTACTTTTTCATACTTACTTCGTTACAAGAGAAAGTTTTGTAATCGTATGCCGGTGAATTTTCGATAGAAAAACTCTTATTGCCAGGTCCTGTTAACGAAAAACTGAGTAAATCGTGTTTGTTTACGAGAATATAGCAAATTATTTCCTCTAACACATTGTGTAAGAGAACGTCCATAAATTACGAAATGGTAAAAAGGGGGAGGGGGTCTGAGCCTGTGTTACGCTGCGTTACATGGGGGTAAGGGGATATTAATTGTTACGTAACATTATTTTTCTACATTTTTCAATATTTCCTGAAATGATTCCTTTTTTGAGTCCTGTATTAAAACATTAAAATATATAACAATACAAATTAATTTCGACGGCAAAACGTCTGTCTGTGTGTCTGTCCGTTCGTCCGTCGTGGTTAATGTGAGCGCCTAAACTGTACTGCCGATTTTCTTCAAAATTGATATTCCTCGATCGATTTAAATGATTTCGAGGCCCTCTGAGTTTGCCAGAAACATTTTGATTTTGGAAGTTCTTTGTAAATATTTTAAAATTTTCTCAAAATGACTCCAAAAATTTTGATTAAACTTCGGCCTCGAATAGCGTAAAGAACGCCTAAGTGAAGAATATTAAATTAAAATGAAGTTCATTTCATTTTACTCAGTGAATATAGCACTATCCATGCAAAACGATTAAAGAAGACAATATTGATGTAGTTTTGAGAAAATTTTAAATTTAATATTGTTTAATGTTGCTCATATTTCAATCAAGATTGTGCAAAAACAAGTAATATATTCAGGAAAGTTTACATGATATTTTATAAAGAACTGATTGTCAAGAACTAATTTCACTTGAAGAAAAAATCGCGTCAACTAAATCACTACAATATTTAAAGAATTATTTTCAAATTGCAGGATCTCGAGTGGGGCCAGATCAATAATGCAATGTTTTTAGCAAACATTCTACGAATAGTTTAGGCACTAGTGTGTTCACAGAACAACAAGTGGATCGATGGACGGACGTTTCGAGAAAAAACACTGTTTTCGTATCAGATGACCCCAAAACGTGCACTTCATTGAAATCTCGAAATTGTAATATTCTGATCGAATGAATGGGAACGATGAAAGACGTCTCATAGAGGAAATCTCAAATTCATTTTCGTATTTTAAAATTATTTCTCGTCTGCAAATTTATAATCAGTTCATTTTTGAACATTAATCAAATGGTATACAGTACAACAAAAAATCAGAAATAAATCACTACTATTACATTTTTTGTAGGTTTCATAAGTATTTTTTTTTCGTGTGCGCCTGCATATGCATTGATTTACTAGTAGATTAATTGGAAGGTGGTTTGTGTGCTGGCACAATCTCTTCTAATATATTTGGCTTCTTGTGGTGATAAGGTCATCCAGTGGAATTATGCCAACATCTCTGTATAAAGTCCTGTTTGCCGCGAACTATGTATTGGTTTTGAATCTACGAAAAATATTCAATATACGAGTAGTTATTACTTCTCTGTGGCGTCTTATTAATCCATTCGCATTCCATTGTATAATTTTATGACTTAGCAGCGATTCTATTTGTTATAATTTCTGTTTTAGAATGTTTTGATATCTTCGGAAGGAATTTTCAATTTCTTGGCATATGTCTATTTGGGCAGAAATGAGACTATATGGAAGTGGGGTGTATCGGATTATTGAATATGTGATCAGGTGGGCAATAAATGATATTTTTCTGTGAATGAGTGTGCTTCTTTAAGTTGGAGAATTTTCCGAGTTTAAAAATGGTATTGTTTGAGTGGAAGGAGAAGTCGTCACTATACATTTTATATGTGAATTATTTTCAATGCATGTGTAGAACTTCATTTAATTTCGATATTCGTAAGATTTTTCACAAATGTTGATGATATTCTGATATTTGTCTCATTTTTCGTTTACTTTTCATAGCGTTAAATTCAGGTCGCTATATTTCGTTCATTAAACTCCAAAATATCCAAGCAGTCATTTCAAATTCAATAAAACTCAATTCAATAATATAATAATACCAACTTCACATGATTCTCTACAAACGACTAAAAAGAGATGTGAAAATGCCGTGTCCGAAAGGATACATGAAAATGACTGACGATGAATGACCACATTAAAAACAGGATTTTAAGGAGGATCATACCAAGCGCTCAATGCCCCAGAAGGGTTTGTAGACGCGTTACGAACGCAAAACAAATTTAAAAAGAAACTTATTCATCCTAAATATGGATATTATTAGTTTAAATAACAGTATTAAAGTTTGCTTTTCTGAGACACGGGCTGCTTCTAAATAACAATAAATTAAAGAAATTGCGGATGTTATTACTATTATAAGGTAGTAGCTTCGCTGTTGAAATGACTGATTCTTTCACATGCGAGATATTCTGAGAATTTGTGCGTTCCCATAAGACAGGCCTGTCCAAAACCGTGCTCCGCTGCAATTTTGCTCCGCCCGTGTCCCACGCAGCGCGCCGGCGCAAGTTAGTCCCCGGGGGAGTGGGGCATTCCTTCAGTCCGTGCAATAAGAGAACGGACAACCTGCTTTTGGCTAGCTGCTGAGCTTTATCTCAATGGCGACATCGAAGAGTATTGACATTTTGTTTCATAGTGTTTCTATAGGACTTATATTCTGACCATCCATCTAAAAGACAGAAAGATTTCGAACGGCGAACTCTTTGGAGTATTATGAATATTTTCCACAACATGAGTTCTCAAAACTACATATAAAAGCAGCCAAAGTAATTTCTATGTTTGGGTCCACGTATGTATATGAGAGCTTCTTTTCATAAGCAGTTAACAAAATCGAAGTTTCGAGGGTGTTTGAGCGACGAGAGGCTTCGCAATTCCTTGCGTTTGATGACGACAAGGAATTTTGTGACCCACAGCAAACGAATTGTTAACAAAAAATCCACAATTAAAATTGTTACAATGAAATTGCTTTTATTTGCTTTAACTGAACATACTTATTCAGGATATTTCGTTTTGACCCTTAATTATGATTCAAACTAAAAAATAGAAAGGAAACCTTCTCACTGGAATAAAATTAAATTAAAATCCCATTTGATTTTACATGAACTAGGCCCGAATTGAAACATTGTCGTGTTTGATCTGTTCGAAACGAGCTAGTGTGGCCGCTCCGCGAGAAAAGTTTTAAGGGTAGGGCTGAGCCGGGGACTCCCGTTTGGCGGTGGCGTAAACAACCGGACCGATGCGCGCTTCGTCATCTGTCGAAGCGAACTTGGTGCTCCGGAGCATGAGCGGAGCAGAAATCTTGGACAGGTCTGCCAAAAGATGACCTTCTTGGCATTTACGTATTTAGAGAACATTTGTAACAACTCATGTTTCCATGATTTTGACTCGCAAAGCAATCGACATGCGTTCTGAAGGTAGTTTCAAATACAATTCTGGTGTCAGGGTCGCATGAGAAAAGAGTGTCGCTCAATGCACGTTGCATTTGGAAAACGGCTTGAAGGGTAGATTTGTGAGATAACTGCCATTGACTTCCAAAGAAATGGGAGTTGTCGTAAGATGCTAATTTCTTAGAAACAATTACATATCTCGAAAACGAAAGGCGATAGCGCCGATTGGATTGCGAAATTTTGCATCTCATTCAAAGGCAGTTTAGAAAAGACAATAAAATAATTTCGCAAAATTTGTAAATTTATAAACAAGTTCCAAATTTTGCAGTTCTGAAGAGGAAAGGGCTCCCTTATATTCCAGAACCGAAAACTGCGAATTAACAATTTTTCAACAATTAACAATTTTATAAACAATTCCGAAACGTGCGCTATACGGAGGAAGGGTCCTCAAATTGTCTTGGAGGTGAATATTGCAAAATAACAATTTTGATAAGCGATGCAAAATTATTACTGAATACCTAGTTTAATTGTTGCAAAAACCTTAAATTTCGTTAACACTAATATTTGAACACTATTACTTCGCCAAAACTTCCAACTCCCAATTATTTTTCCGATCCTGGAGCCGCCTTCGCACACTTCATTTCTTCGTCTCGGATCCGTAATATTCGTTCACGTAGTTAAGTTGTTTTGTGTTAAAAGAGGGGATATTCAATTGATTTTTTGCAAGTAAATCAGAATTAAAAATTTCCAAATTTCCTTTTCAAATCCACTAATTCTATTGCATGTGCTGAACTTTTTATGTCGTATTGTATGATATTATCTTTATTGATATATTTCTTGTAGACGATCGAATGGCTTGCATGACGACGCGATGGAGACTATCCTCGCCTCCCTGTGCCTTCTACGCCAATACTCTCAATCATTCGGATAAACACGCGTATCATAGAGAACGTTCAAACTAGAGATCATGATTGCGGGAAATCTAGCCTATCAGCTTCTCAGTCGTTGGCAGTTGGTTCCGAACGTTCTTTTGTAATAGTTAACTATGAAAGAACCAGATGGCGTTATCGTCCGCACAGTGTGCCAGAATGCGAGGAAAGACGGGCACTTCTGAATTTGGCCGTTACCCATTTTATGTGTCGAGAACTGTACAGTACTGGCAGACAAGTAATTGGCCTGTAGTTCTTCGCCAAAGAGCTGTCTCCCGCTTTGGGTAGCAAATACGTGATGCCGCGTGTGAGCCATTCCGGGATTTCCTTTGGGTTTTCAAAAATTTTATTAACAGCCTTTGCTAGATGAGAATGTATTGCTGTTAATTTCTTAATCCAATAAATCTGGATCTTATCAATCCCGGGGGACTTCCAGTTTCCCATGTTCTTAATTGCTTGGAAGAGGTCCTCTTCCGAGAATTGGTGAACATCTTCCACTGTTTCTACAAGTTCATCGGCAGCATCAACTTCAGATTGAAGCCAAGATGCGTCTTTGTTGTAGGATCTGCTCTCTTCCCAGATTCCTGCCCAAAATGCTTCGACGTCATCTTTTGAAGGAGTAACAGCTTTGCCATTCGGTTTTTGAGTCAGATTGCGATAGAATCTCTTCGCGTCTGTTTCAAACAACCGGTTCTGTACACGGAAATCTATTCTACGTTTGTACCTTCTTATTCGTTGAGCCCATGCTTGAATTTTCTCTTTTAGCTTCTCAACTACCATTAGCCTGCTGGTGTCATTTTCAATTTGGTATTTTTGTTCAACATTGAATATTTTTCGTTGAACTTTAGAGGTGTTGCGTTGATTTAGAAGATGCCTCAGCTAAGAATGATATTTCACGCCGGGTGTCGGCTATTCGTTTCATAATTCTGTTCATCCATGGGGGTACAGAGCTGTTTACTCTGTTTTGCTGTCGGCCGTCGGTGTTCTTGGCTGGCCCCAAAATTATCTGAGATACTAGATATCCAGTTGCATATATGATGTGATTGATTTCAGTAATATCTAGATCTCTGCCTGGGGTCTCCACCACCTCATTTAAGACAGAATTAACTGTTTCTATCACTCTTTTAGCTTTGGCATTTTCGTATATTCTCCTCAACGGTTCGCGAGATTCGAACGGAAGTTGACTAACTCTTTCTATCTCGCGCCGAAGGAGATTTCGCATCATGTCCTTATCGTGTAATTCATTGCCAGATGAGTTTTCACCACTGACGTGTGTTTCACTGGAAAGCGATGAACCTTCCACGGGATCATCATTTTCAAGTTCTACATGTTCGTCATGTGGATTGTTCGAGCGAAGTACATATTCCGCATTTCTCTCAATGTCAGCAAGTTGATCTGCTGTGAATTTTCCACTGCTGAGTATGTATCGTCGTTGACTGGCAAGCTTCTTTGAGTCTAGGGTAGGTCTCATATCTGGGTTCCGCTCTCTCCATACCTTATTATTATTATTATTATTATTATTATTATTATTATTATTATTCCTCTATATCACCAGTAAAGATGTCATGTGTCGGCTGAATATAAAATCTACTCCAGGTTGCAACCAGCTACCTGAGGAGTAGATCTAGGGACTGTCGGTGCCTCTACAATACTTTGCGCAAAATGTGGGCTGTTCCCAATAAAGCGATTTCTTGCACTTCCCAGTCTTTTGAATTACCGGGGAGTTTAGACAAGTTCTTACACAAATTTTACGCAACAAATCCCAGAGCTCCGATAACTATCGGGACGACCTGTGCTTTTACGCCCCACATTCGGCTGATCTCGATTTCCAAACTCTTGTATTTAAGACGTGTCTCTGCCTCCTTGGTAACGACGTTTTGATCGCAAGGTACAGCAACATCGACAAGTAAACACGATTTTTTCGCCAAATCCCGGATAAATATATCCGGTTTGTTTGCTGCTATCGTGCGATCAGTTTGAATTTGTTAGTTGTACAATATCGTACACAATCCAACAGACGTCACCGGTTTTGGTGAGTGTTCGTACCACTTGGGGCATGTGTTTGGAACTTCGAGGGCGGTACAGATCTGCCAGTGGAGGTAGCTACACACCCTGTCGTGTCTTTTCAAGTATTCGGTCTTTGCTAGGGTTGGACAAGCTGAGACAATATGATCAATGGTTTCTACTTGCTCCTGGCAAATGCGGCATTTATCATCTTGGGAAATTTTATTATCTTGTCTTATTTTATTATCTTCATTTATCATCTTGGGAATTATTATTATTATTGTTATTATTATTATAATTATTATTATTTATGACGATATTTGGCACGCAGGACTAATGTATAAATTACGTAGTTTGGGAGCCCCTGACTATATCCAAAAAATAATTCATATCTTTCTTACAACAGAAATTTCCTCGTAAAAGTCAGTGAAACATTATCAACCCCTCGTAACATATCAGGGGATACAAAATAATCTAGAAGAACTAATATCGTGAACAGATTAGTGGAGAATAAAAATTATCCCAAAAAAATGCCAAGCCAAAATATTTACTCTTCTTAGACCAAAACTTCCTCCTAACCTAAAAATCCATTGCAGCCCGATTGAATGGAATACTGGTCCAACTAAGTATCTTGGTATGCTTTTTGATGAAAGATTAACATATGGAAACCGCATATACTTGCAATAGTAAATAAAGCCCAGGGGAAAATGTCAAAACAATACCCATTAATAAATCCTCACTAGAAACTGAAGACAGCTTTTGATATTTAAATCAATGGTTTTACCCACCCTAACATATGCTTGCGCTGTATAGGAAACGCAGCATCCTTGTCAATAGACTTTGTCTTCAGACGGTATTTGAAGACGAGTTTTGAAACTTGGTGTGATTGTTTATTGGTACCTACTTCATAACATACTAAAAATTCTGAAATGTCTGGGGTGAGCCGGGGCTGGGCGGCCTTTTGAATGTTCTTTTTCGACATTTTGTGCATACATTTCCATAACTATCAATCCCACAGAAAATTATGTTCTCTTCAAAAATCAACTAGATACAATTTCCGACAAAACAGTTCCTATAAAATGTTGTAAAATTAACCATTTTAGCATTCTAGGCTTGAAAAGTTCTTGTGTTCACGACAAGGTCTTGGGTTTTGTCTGCCCTGTTAAGATTAAACGGGGCATTTGTATTGTTTGATGTACTTTGTACGTTGACAGTGTACACTATTCTTTATCAAATATTTGTTCTCGATTCTTATCAGATAAACAATGAATTATCAGTTTTCGTACCCGAGATAATCTCGAAACCCAGTGACCACAGATAACTGCAAGTCCATACACAAAATAAGATTTGTAAAGGTGTAAAATGTTCTTGTTTGTTTGCAAAATATGCAAATACATATTGTTGATAAACGTTGAACAAAAATAAACACTTCCCTGCACTGAACTTGCCGAAACATCATTTTTATAAGGGAGATAAATAGGGATTTGCAAACAAAACAAGAACTTTTGAAATATATGATTCTAATGGTTAATTTTACAACATAACCTTACAAGAACTTTTTCGTATACCTTATAGGAAATATCTACATTAATTTTGTATAGAATCTATTATTCAGTAACAATTAAAAACTATAAAATTGAAGATAGAGATTTTCGCCGCAAACAAAATCTTTCAAAAAAAAAGAGACATTTAACAACGTTCAGTTAAATCCTTCTCGTATTCTGTTAAGAAATCGTATAAGAGATTTTCATAAAAAAGGTTCCGAGTTTTTTATTTAATTGCTCTTACATAAATAGAAAAAACCTTTTTTAGATGAAATTAGCAATATGTCGAATTAACATTTCTGACTATCGAAAATTACACATTTAATATTTCAAAGTGTTTCACAGTTTCAAAACACTGAAAATGTACATAAAGTTTATAATTTTGTTAATTTGTTCAAATGCATAAAATGATTTCTTATGAAGTTTTTCAAAATCTCAAAAAAAATTAAATCCGTTAATATCAAATAGCTATAAACAGCGTTTTTCAGGAAGGCTCTCACAATCTCAATAACCGATGAAAATGTTTATCGCCAATATCTGGAAAATGTCAATTTATCTATTATGGCCGGAATTTTCCCTCTCTTTTACTCTTACTCTATTTCTACCATTTTATTATTTATTATATTGAAATAATTCCCCTTACTATTCCAACTAATAATTATAACAATACTCACTTCTGCAACAATTGCTATTTATATACTGTAAATACTCATAAACATACAAATATCCAATTAATGACAAAATTTGAACTCAAAATATAATCCTCACTGTCTCATTGTTGCTTTAGAACTTATGTTTTGTTTATTCCCTCCCTGAATGCATGGCCAATTTTACTTCCTTCAGATATTAAATTAATTCTTAAAATTTAAACACAATTTGATCTTCCTAAATTTATTAATTTTGAACAATCCCCTATCGTTTACTTCCTTGTAATAGTCGAACAGCACACTTGACCAACGTTACTCCAAGACGTGAACTCGTTTCATCTCCATTTTCCAATTAATCTACAGCAAAAATGTCCGTGTTTAGATACGCACTTCTATATTTCCCATCGATACTTCCAAATTTCCGGAGAGTTCTCTAAACAGTTGTAACTGTTCTACGACACTTCCACTTGCGCTCGGATCGCTAACATTAACAATTCCCGTCAAGGTTTCGAATCTTTTTTCAGCACCACCACAAGATCGACATTTTTCGTCCTATCGCCAGCATGCTGATCTCTCCCTTTGTTCATCTTTCGCGCGCGTCATCTGTCTCAGCTCCATGTGCGAACTGTACCCCCAATACTTTCCTTTTTGCTTCCGCCGCCTCTCTCATTCGATTAATCGCACACTGTCCAATTTCCTCATTGGTCAACTTAATTTACAATTGTATTTTACCCCTCCCATGGAATTTACTCACGTTTCCATTAATTAATCACATTATGATAATAAAATATCACACTATTAGGGGACTCACGAATTTAGAAAATGTGATGAAATATATACATGTTCACGAACAACAATGACATTAATATGAATGTTAAAGGAAGTAAAAATAAACAGTTGTGTTAATAGAAACAGTTCATTTCCGTCTGATTTGGGTTGGTGTGTGCAGTAAACTTGCATCGAACTGTAAGTAAAAGAGAACGTCAAGAATGAAGAACCTTTACAAACTGTTATAAATATTCATTGATCCTCCAGCTTACTACTATACTACTTGTACAATTATCTATCTTCATACCAAAGATTAAATTTCATTTCATTCATAGTGTATATTGACTTTCATTCACTTCAAAAGGAAACAACCCCCCGAAACGCGTACTGACACCGTATGTAGTCGCACTCGCAGCCCGCTTCTCCTACCGAGTTGGATATACTAATACACGCACCTCCCATCCTGTTGCACCTACTACAGGCTAGTAAATCAGGCCTTGATCTCCTACATTCGTAGCTCCATGCACGTAATACAATAACCCAAGGTGTCCAGGAGGCCGTGATGATTCTTGGCCCCGCGCTCCTCCCTCCGACGTCACCGCGGAGACGAGAGCAAGACAGACTGAGCAGAGGGAGATGGCGGTGAAGTCGCAGCTCGGACGTCGCAGCTCTGGCGCGCGCAGGCGGAGGACGGGCAAACGACTTCCGGAGGAGGCCCCTCTGGACAGCGCATGAGGAAAGGCGGAGGAGGAGAGGCTGCACCGCCCACGCAGCCGCCCTTCCCCCCGAACGAGTAAGTGCCCTCTGCCGGGCATAAGCGGATCAACCACACGCTTCTGGAAAGGGACATTCATATTTTTTAAACAAAATTTATCAATATCACAAAATATCAATTAAGTTTATCTATATGTAAAATTAATTTTGTAATATATTTTAATTGTAAATGCTATAATTCATTTCCATTTGAGTAACATTGTTAAAAATTTCAATATTAAGAGTAGTCCCATGCTTAAGAGTCCCTTCAGATGTGAATTAGATCACGACTTCTTCTCAAGCGCTGCATTAACCAATTAAGCTACACCTACTCTGTAAAAATATAATTCTACTACTGCCCGTATACTCTCAGAGAAACCATTGAAATAGTCACATACATTAAGCGGTCACCTTCATTACCAGTCCAATTACCAGTATCGTTGTATCGACTGACATTTCCACAAGACTCCCTTTCCCTTCTTCCTGTAAATGTGTAAATGTTACCCTTCGTACTGTCAATCGTAACCGCGTTCAGTTCCCAGGCACTTTTCATATTTTAATGCGTATTTCAGTCACATTCTCCATTAGCGATGTTGAATTGTAACTCAACATTGTAGTCTCGGAAGAGCGGTGGGGATTACTGTTGTTTGAATGTTTTCCTGCGACGAGAAGTATTGTCGTGTTACTTCGAATCACGATTGCTTATATCTCGGAGGGTAATGCCTTTCATACAATAATAATGTTCCTTTATACTCTTAAGTTGATTCATAATATTATTCTAATTGACTCCAGAGTTCGGTTCGTTTACAATGGTTGATGAATTGCCTCAGTAAAAAAACGAGAAATAAGTCCAGGGCGGCTGAGCTTATAGTACTACCAACATCTTCTCTACTCTGTAGAGAAGTAGAGGCGGTGGTGTTACAGGTCTAACAACTACGTCATTAGCTGCTTGTGACGTGGAAGTGACCGTCTTTGGTTCGCGGGTTCAAATCCGGTCAAAATCGGGGGATTTTGAGGTCCTACAAATCGACGCCATGCACGCGGGCGCTTGTTGACATGTAAACAGATCTCTGGAAAGGCACTTGGCTAACCCTGATAAAATTAAATCCTCTAGCAATTTAGCACCAATCAGAGTTTCCATTTGAATTACTGGATAAGATTGCGGATATTGTATCTTGGCCTGCGCTATCTGGTATTCAAATCAAACCTCAATATTGGCGCACTAGCTCCTGGGGAAAGCAATCGCAAACTACCCTAGGTATACTTGTTCAGGATAAGTCCCACAAGAAGGCGCTAGAGGCTTCTGGAGACTAGCCTATGCACTAATCAGTGTAGGAAGAAGACGTATTATTTGCGTAACCTTAAAGTAAGGACTAAAATTCAACGTCTGAAAAATGTTCCAGTCGCATGGACATATGTACCGTAAAGCGTCGCATGGTATTTTCATTTCTTTTTGTGTTGGCAATTGTTGTTGCCAACATTACCAGAATAGCCCGATATATATCGTAATAATACGAATAGTGACATGTTTTTGATATACGTTTGCAACAAAAAAATGACGACTTTCGGAGATTCCGCCAACATTTCAACCGTGCATCTACATTGTGATCGTTAGTCATTATTTCGAGTGACTTGCGCTATTGTTTCCATAATTTTACATTCGTTTTATGAGTTATTTCTCGTCTTGTAGTACTTTCAGTGAAAATCGTTATTATTTCAGCTACTATTTAGTCTGTGCATCAGTTATTTAGATTTTGGTATTTTAGTTTAAGGTTCGATCATTTTTTTATTTTATAGAATATTAATTTATTACTTTCTGTGTTTTTAAAGTTAGAAATGACTCAGCTCAGGACATATAGACCTGTTCTTGGGTAAAAATCACATGAATTCAAAATTATTTTCAATGGAAATAAACATTGCCGATTATGGAAAGAATTAATGGAAGGAACTCGTGTCACTCACATCTTTGTTACATCATGGATGGCAAAATTATTGGAGGTAAGTGAATCCCACTCGTGCTACCAGTTCTATATTTTTAAACTGTTTATAAGAGAACTTTCCATAATTAGAGATTAATTGTTGCTTATGATCATTAACATAAAATTGTAATAACTTAAATCATATTTATAAAGTTATGTGTTTATAGGGGATGACCTCAGGTGCGTGTCATGATCAGTTGCAGTATCATAAGGATGTGCAAAAAATAAAACAAAAACATTTCAGTTCACCTGGAAAGAAAGTTCTCTGTCACTGGAATTGACACATTTTCTAAGAATGCTACTGCAATCAAAAACTGGAAAAGTTTAAGATCAGGTTATCCGTAGAAATGTCGAATAATTTATTTATTGTTTATACTATTTGATACTTTATAAAACCATTATCTATAATTATAATATAATCATTACACTCTTCGTCTCTGATTATCTAAAGACTGAAGGATTACTTATTGAAATTTCATAATAATAAGTCGATAAAATTTCCTCGCTTACCTGCTATAAATCTACAATTCTTAGCAGTATGTGTGATTTAATAAGTAAGCTGCACTTCTTGTTTGTCTATTAGAACTTACTTCAAATACATGCCTAATGGAAAAAAAGCTGAAGTTGATCTTCAGAGTTCTAATTACTTAAATCAATGTATTTACTATATGATTGCATGTAACCACAGTTGTGGGAAGCAATGTTACTATAAAAACATTATTAACGACCTTTTTATGAGGATAGTATGTTTCTGGTTTCAATTGATTCAATAAACTATTTTTTAAGTATAGTACTTCTTGTTACTATAAGTCTCCAAATGACACATGGATACATTTATGTTAGGACCACCAGAGGAAGTATATGTCAGGTAAGAATGAACTATATAATTATATCTCGTTGCTAATATTATTCATTTTATTATATTCTTCCATTATTTTGTTTGTGATACTTTCAAACGTTATTAACACAAGAAATATTAATACATTGTTAGGATTAAGATTTTAAATGTGTAATTAAAACATATTTTACAAGAGATCACTTTTAAGGTTATATTTTTATTCGCACAAAACACTTGTCAATTCCATTAATCGAAAACGAAGTCTTATTTTAATTCGTAGTGCACTCAATTTACGCTCGTTTACGGATGAGATGTTTCACTCTTAACGAAAGGCGAAACAGGAGGATTATCACATAACAAAAAGACTTCTATCGCAGAGAGTCTGACCCCGACAGACGAGGTCATCAATTAGGTGTATGAATTCTATCAACAGGAGAGCTGTCTGATTCATAGATTCAAAAGTTGGTTGTTCTGACCGGAAGTAGGTTCAGACGCCACATTGGAAATTTAGTGCGTACTTTAAGGGGACGTGAACAATACCGGAAGAGGTGGCTCAGGGCATCAATTGATATCACAGCACTGCCTCTGACCGGAGGTCGTAGGTTCGAGGACCGACTGTGGCAGGATTTTCGGCACTAGCTAGAAGACTAGGTCGCATTCATGTTCTGTTTAAAGGAGGATTCTTGCTTCTGGTTGCTCTGATCGGTAGTTTTCTGCGGCACCTCCAATCAATACCAGGCAAATGCCAGAGCAGTACCCTAACAAACTGTCTCAGAGCGCGCGCAAGTTGGTTTTTCTTCCTTCCACTGCCCTTGTCCTAACCTCAGCCCTAACTGACACACACGTTTACATGCACTACACTTCTACACATGTCGGGAGCTTAGAGTGTTGTTCCGGCTGGGGCGCTGCCGCGCTGGGGGAGATAAATGGTGGGGAAAACCCTTTCTAGCGACGGTAGGTCGGCGCCGAATCTCGCCATTAGCGGGGGAAGATCACAGCCAGCTCACGCAATAAAATATGGACTACACTGACGGGACTAACTACCTTATATAGTTGACGCGGAATCACCAATCACCAATACGCGCGAAATCACCAATCAAATAAACGAAAGTCTAGATGTGATGACGCTATGTGTACAGTTCTTGGTCCTGTAGTAAGAGATCTGATATAGGCCGATTTTTTAAATGTTATTTTAAATTGACAGTCTGTACAACGTTCAGCCGCGTGGCTCTTCAGTTGATTGACCGAGCAACTTTGTATCAGCAAAGAGTGAAGGGGTAAATTCTTGTTACCTCCCTGATAATGATTTCAACCAAGGGTATTGCAAAGAAATTTCGCTAGTGAGCAAAGACGGTTTAGAAAGGAAATACGACGGGAGAGACAGGTGAGTGCAAGAAATACTTCTTACCTTATCTAATGTCGGAGAAATATTGAAGGAAAATGTGAAATGGGAGTCTGTTTCTTAGGCGGGAGAGTGCAGGCTGATCATTCCTATTTTCATAAGTGACTGCTCCTTATACATGATTTCAATTATTGAAGCAATGATATCCCAGTTTCGTAATAAAGGAAATAATTGGTTCAATTGCAAGATCGTTGTTGAAGTGTCTTGTTGCAGACAAATAAGGGGGCATTTACTGTTATTCTTAAGATTTTGTTTTGAAATATTTTTTACTTATTTCATGTAGTTGGAGGACATGGAATACATACAGAACATACGTAAGTTAAAATAGGACTAAGAATAGATTTGTACATGATTAAAGCGGAATGCATTTTAAAAGAAGAGTTGTGGTTGAGAATCTAACGTAAAATAGCTAACTTTCTATTGGATTCAATTACTTTGGACGAGATGTGACTCTGCCAATTTAATCTTGTGTCTATCAGAACGCCCAGATAATAAATAGATGAATTCAGAGGAAACCAAGGAATGATACAAGAGTCCAGAGATAAGGGGCGAGGAAAGACTGGAAACCTTAAAGTAAATACTTTGACCATTGATTTATTGAAATCATGGTATTTTAATTTTCCATAAATGAAATTTAAATCCATCATGCCACTCTCGATCAAACGCCAGGGCGATGTCTAGGGAAAACTGCAAGTAGGCGAAAATAAAATTGAAATGAATGGTGAATTTGTTCTGTTAATCTTATAAACTGGTGAGTTGTTGAGTGGTTTTCTCTGAAGCTCAATTGGAAAGAAGGAAGCACGTTAGTATCGAGAATGGTTTTTAGTCCGTTTAATACCAGCTTTTCGAATATTTTGACAAAGTTGGAATTAAACTAATTGGTCTGTAACTCGAAGAAAGATCTAAATTTTTTGAGGCTTCGGAAGAGATTATTACAGTGTGTTGCCAAGAATTACGATAATATGCTAGTCGCAATGCCGAGATAAATGTGAATTTAGATAAGTAAGACCTTGTCTGGGCAGGTTTTTTAAAATGACTACAGTAATTCTGTCATGGCCTGGTGATTTTTAGGTAGTTTTTTTATTAATTAAAAAATTTCGTTGGGTGATATAACAGAAATTCGATTTGATACATCAAAATTGGTGACTGCACAAAATGTGTTATTATACAATGTCCTCTACCGTTTACAGCATGCTGTGTTATAATTAGGTGGCTTATATGGCGAAATTATTGTTGCATTATTACCGTTCTGAAGGTTAATAGTTACTGCTTTTGTTTCTAGCCCTGGTGTTAATGGGAGAAATTATGTCCAGTGTGGAATACCGGATTTGACTAGAATTAAAACTCCACCTGCTGGAACATCTCCTGGTCTGTCACACCTGTGATATTTATAACCTGAACTGTGGAAGATTTGGAAGAAATTAGGTGAGTTTCGGTTCAACATGCTATGTCGATACCATGTGAAACCAGAAAATATTTTAATTCAGAAAGTAGTAGTAGTATTAGCGAGGTTCTTTACAGCTGCCGCTTCTCGCATCCTGTTCGCCATGTCCTTCGATCTTCCCAATCTTCCTCGTGAATATCTCGTTCCTTCATTGCCTTTTCTATCTCCTTTTCCCATGTTTTTCTCGGTCTGCCACGTTTCCTGTTCTTTGAGGTAACCATTTCAAAATTTCCTTAGGCCACCGACTTTCCGTCATCCTTTAGATATGACCATACCACCTCAATCTTTAGCATCAACTACATCCATTAAATCATATAAATACCCATTTGATTTTTTATGTCAATTCAGAAAGTTTATTAAGAATATATCCAGTTTTAAAAACGTTAGATTCTTAAAGTAAGGTGCTTTAAACATTATCCTGGAAAATAGAGCTAAAAAAGAGGTTTTGATATTTTCAATTAAAGTAGGGAGGAACGATTGAATTAAATCACTAAATAAGTTGGCAATGTGGAATAGCTAGGTACTAAGGTTAAAATGTCCATTACAACTGTTTTGATGAAGCATTACTGTTTGCTGCAAGCTGTACTATTTGATGAAGCATTATTAGCATTGATTGAGGTGAAGGGGGAATTTGTGAATGAGTTTGAGGGATTAAAATTAGGAAAGTTATTAGTGAGGGGCATGTAAAGGAACTCTCCAGCTTAATAAGTAAAATTATTATTATTATTATTATTATTATTATTATTATTATTATTATTATTATTATCATTAGTTAAATAATTTTCATATGCCTTACCGTTTTTGTTTGATTTATAGTTTGTAATTTTGTCATAGTATGAACAAACATTTTATCTTACATTTGCCCTGTGACCTTTTCAATCAGTGCATACTCAGTTGAGAGTCTGTTCCTTACAGCCTTTAGTGACTATGATTGCCCGTACAAATAGCACAGTGAGTTTTTTCTATTGCAATAGTTGTTGGTATGATTATAGTCTTGGCATCTTGAACATTGAACTGGCCATCGATGACGTTTTCGCTGTTACACGAATTGCACAGTATAGCTAATTTGAATATATCTTGCTACCTATTTTCTTCCACGATTATCACACAAACAATGGGATTGGCTGATCTCCTGTATTCTGACGTCTATTCACTTTCACCTTAACTTTCAAATAATTTTAATTTATCTGCAAAACTGAGAGTCTTCATTTCATCAGGTGTTTTCAGCTTCTCACTGCTTTGAAATATTTTCAACTACACTAAGCAAATTAATGAGCTGGTATGGTTATTTTCTGAGTACTGTTTTTTTTTGTATTATTGTCATCCAAGTGCCCACAGAAAACGTCTGATGTGGACTCTCACACCAATCATTCAAGTAGAACCTAACATACCAGGAGTCTTATTATTTCATATATTCAGATCGATCCATCGAAAAAATATTTTTTTTCTAAAAAACTGAAGGATGCCTACAATTTGTTTTTGCAATCCACCCAACACCCTAATTGGAAATTGGACCAACATCCAATTAATAAGAAATCTTTCAATTAATCCAACAACAACACAATCATCATTTCTCAAAATATCTTTCTGCGAATACCGCAACAAGTTATTGTTCTGCTTGCAATCTGTGCTATAACATATCCAACAAATAACGACTCAAAAATCGTATTGCTCTACTTGCACTCTAAAATACGATATTACAAGAAAAATCATATATCCATTCCTATAATCTAAATTTTCATCAGGAACAATGATATTGTCCCACAGGCACTTATGCTGGTAAATACCAGCATAGTACCAAAAAATCAAACAATCCATCATCCTGTCAATCCTCCAATGAATCCTATGATCAGACATACAATCAATCGTTAAAGTTTCTGTGATTTATACTTTAACCATGGATGATTCCGCAGCTCAATGTTCTCTTCTGGTTGCAGAACAACTTCCAATCAATCCAACAATTCTACATACGACAGTGCAACA
Source organism: Acheta domesticus (assembly GCA_031308135.1). NCBI lineage: Eukaryota > Metazoa > Arthropoda > Insecta > Orthoptera > Gryllidae > Acheta > Acheta domesticus. Next base: position 34,788,899 of record JAHLJT010005437.1, on the reverse strand, counting down.
TCCAATCAATCCCCTGCATCTTATATTCAAATCTATGATTCCATGAATCTATACTTCATAGTGTGATTTGTCTAATAGCGTTTTCCATTCGCCGCACTGGTGCGCACCCAGTGCACACTCAGGGCAGCTTTCGTGTTCCAATCGGCCGCTAGGGCGCACCAGTGCAGAGAAGCCAATGTTCCATTCGCACAATGACACGGAACCAAAGAGTATATATGCACGGAACCCAGGGTGCACTCGGGGCGCCCTAACCTGCACTGGCGAGCTCGACGGTGCAGTCCATTGCACTGGGCCATTTTGAGGTTAGGTACGGAAGTTATGAATGTTGATTTGGATTCGTGGTGAAATAGTAGGCACTTCAGGATCTCCTCTCACACAGGGACACTTTGAATGATGGAGTATACCATGTTTTACAAGAAATGCTTTAAAATAACTGTGACATACTCGAAGTTCGGAAAATCAGTTTGTGTTTTCGTAAAATTCAACCGAGAATTACTGCATGTTAACAAATCCAGTGCTATTCAGTAAACAAACCTATACCCTTACAAAATCATTAAAATATAAAATGTGCCAAGAAGAGTTTCTTGCATGCGCAAGCGGAAATGCTCATATTCATATTTTAATAGTTTTCAATACCCAAATAATTCTGCAGAAGCCTTTTGGTTCGAAATGTAGTGCACTGTGTTCGAAAGTCAATCACTGACAAATCTCGAGAAATGAGCTTTCGACAGATTCGCTTTTGAAGTTTTCGATAGTCTTTAAATAAAGAATCACACGTTAATAGTCTATGAATTAAGGAGGTAAACAATTACCAAAAGACTTCGTACAAGATATGTTAACATAATAATAATAATTATAAAAATTATAACAACGATCACAATTCCAAAATTCTTATTTTTCGAGTTATGTCAGTGTGTCAGACGAAGAACAGCTGTCTATAATCTCATTGCCTAGCGTACACGCACCGACTCAGTTCCGAAATACGATTCATTCGTGGCTGCCCCACGACTGCCCTTCATGCGTGTGGGGCAGCACTATTGCGGAGCGATGACGTATTTGCCCTGCACTAGGGGTGGGTTTCAGTGCAAACGAATGGAAAACGCTATAATTCTGCCCCTCAAGCTTCTACGGCCACGATGGAATATCAGGCCACATTTCGCGTTTTTTCTCCGTCATGCCGGTAGAATGCGCATGTTTGCAAGTACAGCTTTATATGGTCCGCGATCATGCCATATCTGGCGGCACGTCTCTGAACGTCGCGAAATACCCGTGACATATTCCATCGTGATGACAGGCCTTGAGGGGCAAGTTAGAAAAAATCGCAGTAATCTGCAGCTTAATTTATTTTTCTGGATGCAATAAAATATACAATCCTTATCCACGCCCTTTGAGTAAAATTAAATAAAATTTCCAGAATAATTAAATCCAAAACAGAACCCATTTCGTTATTCCGAATATCAAAAATAATAATTCAGATAAACACCAACAGCAGGACAGCTGTGGTCTACGATCAAACGAATTGGCAAAGAGAAAGTAAAAATCTCAATTTTAAAAAGAGAGACAGAAATAGCTTATGCCGTTAAAGAAAAAGCAAATTTATTAGCCAAACATTTCCAGGAAACTTTCACTCAAATCCAATACATTAAAATCTTGGAATAGCAGAAGAACTGTTGGCAACTGCAGAAGGAACGCTTGCGTTGCATAATGTAAAACGTAATCAAAGTAAACTTTGTTGCTTTAACTGCTGATAATGCAAATACGAACTTTGAAGATGTCGCAAGAAATTGCATAAAATATTAATAGGCGAAAATAGGGGAAAAAATAAACAATATGTTGGGAATAGGTTGCGCATCTAATACAATATGCAACGCAAACTGCAGGAGATTGCTTTCCAGTTGATACTGAGGGCATACCATTTCAAAAGAATTACTTTTATTTTTATGGTATACAGTACGAGTTGAAGCCACAAAACAATTTTGAAATTTTGCTGAAGTTCAATATCAGCAATTACTTGGCTACAGCAAAACTAGATGGCTGGCATTGATGCCAGTTGTTGGGTGGATCCTGAAATTTTTTCCAGGATTAAAAGCGTTTTCCTTTCCCACTGACAAATGACTTTTTCTTACTAAACAGTTCTTTGAAAATCCATTTGCAAATATGTGGTTTTCTTTTTAAAGCTTAAAATCATGTTTCGAGAAAGGTTGAAGCAGCGCTTTGTTCCTCTGAATGTAAAATCTTTCCCTATCAAATTAGAAGAGGGTGTTCATTATAGAAAATCAATTTCAGTTTGCCTAACTAATATATTTCAATTTTATTTTACATGTGTTGAATATCTGGACACTAAGAGATAGCAGTTTATTGATGTTGAAAGTCTTCAAATATGTTTTGCTTACAGCACCACTAAATTAGGAGTTTTCAATAGTAGTACATGGTATAAAAAATTTAATGGCACAGAGTTTTTTGATGAAATTGTAAAAGTACAAGTATTTGTAGCAGAAGGAAAATTACTGAATGGAACACACTAAAAGTGACACCTGATCAGAACTGGATAAGAAATGTTCGAATATTTCAAGAAAAATAGTTCCCTTTTAAAAAACATCATGCCCAGTTTACTTTATGTTTATCACGTACAAATACACACACTTTTCTCTTTTGAACAGGATTTGGACATCCGAAACGAATCATTTTTAAACAGGACACATTGTTCATTGTCAAATTTAATTTGGAAGTAGGGTGTAACAAAGTTCAGGAGCTTCAGAGTCCTAGTTTGCCAACATTCATTCATCTGAGAAATGCTTGTAATACGTACAATAAAAAGAAATATAATAAATTTGAAGTTTTTTCTAATTCTATATTTGTAATTTATGTTCTCTTTAAATAAATAACTACTGGAACGAAATGAAAAGCATCTTGTTCCATGATTTTTAAAATTTAAATTAGCCAGAAAAACGCTAAAAAGGATCTAGCCAATTATAAACCAATAAGTTTACATGCTACGGTTAAACAAATATGTAACTGAAAATAAAAGATATACCTACTGCACAATTAATACGGGCTCAGAAGAAACACTCGACAACGTACCAAGTCCGGCGACCTTCAGAATACATGGTCAATGCATTCATCATCATAAACATACATTAGCAATATCTCTTAAAATTGCAAACGCTTTTGGCACCCACAGATTACACAGGCCAACGGCCAAAAAACTTTTTATTGTGTTCACCTAATTCTTATCATTTTAAGTGTCCTAATTCCAAAAATAGCAATAAAAATGTATCACCCACCATTTGTTCACATTTTAGCATTTTATCTGTATAGCTAGGCAAATGCAGCTCTAAGTATCTAGATATGTGTTATATGCAGGAATTTATAAATTTCCATATTTACTATGTGAATGGGATAGTAGGGTACGAGATTAGCATTAGTCTAGAAAGAAATGGCCTGTAACAAAATATTTAAAACCCGGGGGAAAAGAACATTCTACGGGAACATGTGGTGGATCAACATAAGATTATCCTCCCTCCATTGCACATAAAATTAGGTCTCATGAAACTTACCTAAATATGAGCAGTGTTTCAAGAACCTTGTGAAAAGTTTACGCAATTGTCTACAACAAAATTATTAAAATAGGGTTTCTTCATTGAGACTGATATTAGAAAAGTGATGTTTGATCTCCAATTTGAACTACATTTGACAAAAAATTAAAATGAAGCGTAGAGTTCTTTTAATCACGTTATTAATAAGTTCCTTGCCAACAAAAAAGACCAAGATTATCAAGCAAATGTTGCCAATATGCTGAAAGATTTGAAGGAACTGAGATGTTTAATTAGCCACAAGGTTTACTTCTTCAACAGTCATTTACAATTCTTTCACGATTTAGGTGATGTGACGAACAAATTGAACGGTTTTATTAAGATCTGAAAGTGATGAAAAAACGTTATCAGGGACGCTGGAACACCAATATGATGGGAGATTACTGTTGGTCACTTCACCGAGAGAGTCAGCAACGGCGTAGAGGGAGAAAGAGCTATTTCAGGGGCTTTAAAGAAAGGAGACAAAGTAAATATATGTCAATGGACACCTAAAGACATTGTAGAATGAAGCCATCTATGCATAATAAAGTTCTGCTGGTATTTTAGAGGACGTTCATTTTTCACGTTTTAGCATATATAGTATATTTTCCCAAATCTTAATAGATCAAATTCTGACAAAACTGTGGGTCATGAAAGAAATAAAGTTCAGATGCGTATTCAGCACACAAAAATCTATGAAAATCAGGTATTAAGATTTCAAAAGTTTTTTGAAACACTTTTTTGTTGGCCTGAGTAATTAAAACTACAGAGTCAAGATACACCAAACGACTTATCTAAAAGTATCGACAGCTTTCTCTGATCGTCATTTTGTAGTTACAAACAATAATACGTTTTCTACTCAATATCAAATCAGTTACAGAATTCCTTAAGGGTCTCCATCTTTTACTCTTCAGAATATACGTATCAGATAATACAAAGATAGATGATTCAGAAATCCTCTCTTTGCAGATCATATCATCAAATCCCCGATAGGCCATGTATATATTTCATCTGTAAAACAGCTCCTACAATGGTTGTGTCAGTCCTGCAGGTAGCCTATTACACTAGGAGTATGATTCTCACTTTAGGTGGGACAAATCCCGGGTTCAAATCCCGGACAGGCCCTGCAGCATTTCTTTTGATCTGTTAAAACAGCAACTAGTATAGTTTCTGACATATGCAACAAGACAGAGCGTAGGTGGCCTGTTGGTCTAGTGGTGTGATTCTCGCTTCGGGTGTGAGAGGTCCCGGATTCAAAACCCGGGCAGGCCCTGTAGAATATTGATTTCTTAAAACCGCTACTAGAATTCTTTGCGATCTATGCCCCAGATACAAACGCAGGTGGCCTGTTGGTCTAGTGGTATGATTCTCGCTTTGGGTGTGAGAGGTCCCGGGGTTCAAATCCCGGACAGGCCCTGTTGAATTTTGATCTGTAAAATCAGCCACTAGAATAGTTTGTAACATATGCAACAGAGCTAGCGGTGAGTGGACTGTTGGTCTAGGGGTATGATTCTCGCTTTGGGTGGGAGAGGTCCCGGGTTCAAATTCCGGACAGGGCCCTGTAGACTTTTGATTTCTTAAAACAGCTACTAGAATAGTTTGTAACATATGCAACAGAGGGTGGTGGTTAGTGGCCTGTTGGTCTTGGGGCATGATTCTCGCTTTGGGTATGAGGGGTCCCGCGTTCAATCCCGGATAGGATCTGTAGAATTTTGATTTCTTAAAACAGCTACTAGAATAGTTTGTAACATACGCTATAGAACCAGCTGCTGGTGGCCTGTTTGTCTAGTGGTGTGATTTCTCCCTTTGGGTGTGAGAGGTCCCGGGTTCAAATCCCGGACAGGCCCTGTTGATTTTTTGATCCGTTAAATCAGCCACTAGAATAGTTTGTAACGTATGCAATAGAATTGAGAGATAATGGCCTGTTGGTCTAGGGGTATGATTCTCGCTTTGGGTGTGAGAGGTCCCGGTTCGAATCCCGGACAGGCCCTGCGAAATTTTGATCTGTTAAAACAGCTACTAGAATAGTTTGTAACATATGCAACAGCGCTGGTGGTGAGCAGCCTGTTGGTCTAGAGGTATGATTCTCGCTTTGGGTGTGAGAGGTCCCGGGTTCAAATCCCGGACAGGCCCTGTGGAATTTCTATTTGTAAAACAGCTACTAGAATAGTTTGTAATATATGCACACAGAACTGGAGGATAATTGCCTGTTGGTCTAGTGGTATGATTCTCGCTTCGGGTGTGAGAGGTCCCGGGTTCAATCCCGGACAGGCCCTGTGGAATTTCTATTTGTTAAAACAGCTACTACAATAGTTTGTAATATATGCAACAGAACTGGTAGTGGGTGGCCTGTTGGTCTAGGGGTATGATTCACGCTTTGAGTGTGTGAGTTCACGGGTTGAAATCCCGGACTAGCATAGTGAAGTTTTGACCAGTTGCTAAATTAAGAAAAAAAATCCCCTAACGCGTGGTGTAGCCAGAAACCCTGTTTTCTAGGTTCTTGATACCGAAAACTCAATTTGAAGGAAAACGTCCGTCTGTCTGTCTGTCCGTCCGTCCGTCTGTCTGTCCGTCTGTGAACACTGCTAGCGCCTAAACCATACGTACGATTTATTTCAAAATGGATATTCCCCCGTCGATCTCATTCTAGTCGAAGCTTTGAGATTTTGAAAAAGATTCTTCAAAATTTGGGGGTACTTTATATGAAGCCTCCCGGGGATTTCCAAAATTTTCTCAAAAACAGCTCCAAATTTTTTCTTTAAATTTCTTGTATGAATAGAGTAAAATACACTTTTTAACATGCAAAGGTCCGATTTTCATGTACAGGTCTGAATTTTCGAAAATTGTGAAAGTTTTTTTTTCGTCGTCTTTCTCCAACTACAAAATTGAAGAAAGAGATTTTTTTCTTCAAATAAAATCTGTTCTGTATATGGAGTTCTTTAATAAAAGTCATGTAAATGTTTCTCAAAATTTTAGTAGTATTCGTGCAATATTGCGTGCAATATGTGCAATTTTAGAAAACTACAAAAACAAGATTTTCTCAAAAACCGTTCCAAGTTTTTTCTTTAAACTTTTGGTAGGGATAGTGGTAAATGTACTCTATTAATGACATAAAAGCCATATTGGTCTATCGGTTGGTTTTTCAAAAATTACAAAAATGTAAATTTTTTTACTTGTCTCTCACGTCGTTAATATTTATATTATCGGCAATTTTTTCACATTTTTATATTTACGAGTATACATGTTTTAAATAATGTCAAGTAAAGTTTCTCGAAAACACTGTTTCTCGAAAACTCGTTTTCTGTGAAAAGTAGCTCAAATTTCGGCATTTTCAGAAATGCTCAAACGCCATTTTCTCATATCTGGCTGTAAATTTTTTCTTGAACCTTTTGTAACAGTGATAATTACACTCTTTAATATGACGTAAAGTTTATTTTGAGTTATTTTTTTGTTTTTTCAAGAATTATATAAATGTAATTTTTTTAAAGATCTCTGAAGTCTTTAATAAGCACATTACCAGCAATTTGTGCATATTAAAGATTATATTTGTTATTATTATATTTGTGGGTGTAAGTGCTTCAAATAACTTCAAATAAAGTATTTTGAAAACTCAAAAATTGTCTGTGAAAATGAGCTTCAAATTTAGCATTTTTGGTAGCTAAAACGCCATTTTCTCTTAAACGGGACATATTTTTTTAAAGGAAATTGCCATTTACTGCTAGGTTTTTGTGTTCTTTAATATTCTTTAATTAATATTTCGTTTTCTAGCCAATAGGAAACGAAAAATTAAGAAAATGACAAAAAAATGTACCTTTGGCGTTGATAGATGGTAGCTGGCAAGAAAGAGTATGTGGCAATTCCGAATAACTAGCGAAGACCCAAGAAAATAGAAAACTAATAATGGGAAAGTTTGTGCCATTCTGTAGCACCACTAGTTCCTTTTCACGGCCCGGCAATTAATTTTTTTCCGCCGAAAATTGGCCATTTTTTCGCGCAGCATTACATAACCTTCCCTATACTACGTATATCACTCCGTGTATACGTACGTATGCGGGAAAGTAAAAATTCTATCTTCAAAATTGTAGTTATAGGAACAGGCGGAAAAAAAGTTTGAACTTTTTTAACTTTCGAAAAATAGGGATTTACACGAAAATAAAACCTGCTATTCTTTAAACATCGATTAATCTATCCGAGGAGAAAGTTCAATCGTACAATTTAGAGGAATTTTGAGAAATCGATTAAAGTACCGGAGAAATAAAAATATTCGTTTCAAACCCACAGTGCTTGGGATCGTTCATATTGGTCGGGAATATCAACATTGGGGAAAATCTTCTGACCGTTTTAGGCTCTTGCATTAGCCACAAACAGAGGGACAGATGTACAGACAGACATTAGGCGGTCAGACTATTTTTCGGTATAAAAAACCCATAGAATATGGATTCTGATTGCATAACGTGTTAGACGAAGTAGTTTTTTACATAGAAACAAGATAAATCCGCTTGTTTGTTACCAGAGCTCGATAAAAGGAGTTTTTCTGTCAAAAACTCGCCGCTTTCCACAGACACAATTACAATAATTTCTCTTTTACGGAGTAATGCAGGAAAGCAAAAAAATTGCACTTGAACTCACTTAAAGATCTGATTTTGAAGAATATTGAAGTTGTTACGAAGACGCGGTAAACATGTTAAACTTTTGTAATTTCTAAAAATTCCGAGAATGCAAAGAAAATAGAATTAACGACATTTTTATTGGTGTACATTGATCTATCCGAATAAAAAATAATCCAAATATTTAGAGTCATTTTCGAAAAAAATTAAAATGTCTCAGAGACTTCATGTTAAATACCCTCAAAAATTAAATAATCCGTTTCAAATTCAAGGTCGAGAAAGACAATTTCCTGTAAACACATTTTTCGGTTTCAAGGGCCGCAAAACGAGTGTTTTGACTACACAAAGTGTTAGAGGAAGTGATTTACTACTTATAGGAAGGCAAATTATCCAGTTTCCGACCTCAAAGAGATACATTTTTCTGGTAAGCTATGTTTAAAATATATTTATATATTATGAGATTTTTAAGTGTAGCGCTTCACACTAAGGCCGTAGTCACATTTTAAATTATTTCACACTGTCGTTGATTCTCTTGATTTATTAAATAACAATTGGTTACAAAATGCCGAAACTGCTTTGATGGGTACGAGAGATATAATTAGTTCCCATTCATTGGTTAATTATTTCTATTGTCATGAAAGACTTCTTGCAAAATAGTAAAGAGGTTTCCGTGGAAACGAGTACCGTTCTTCTAAAATGGCCTTGACTGGTACGACAACGGTCTGAGGTCTGATCCCCTCATCCAGAGATGCCATTGGTTTGCTCTGTTCCTAATAGAAGGGGTTAATATCTCAAGTTGACGTTAAGATCTTCTGTCATGACCATTCGTTTACACAGAGGGAGTTGATCACATCAAGCGGCAAGGACCACTGCAGGACCACTGCAAGGACCACTGCTGCCGCGTTGGGTCACTTCAGGCAGCAAGGATCACTGCAGCTGCTTTGATGGCGCAGAACACTGCAACTGGATTGGAGCAGCGATGCTGTGTCGCCAGAGTTCCCAGAGATAACGAATAGGTGGGTCGCTTTCCTTATCTTTTGATTTTTGTAAATGCAGGTAAAATATAAATATAAAACGTTTAAGTTGCTTCTATGGATCATGTTTATTACGTGGTAAATTGTTTTAGTTATAGGATGCAACTTAATAAAAATACATCACCTCGAAAATTTGCCCTGGCCACCCGACATCAGTAAAAATTAGTATTTGGTCGAGGACTCGTTTTAAGGCATTTCGTCAAAATATTTGCAGGATGAATTAAAACAATTAGATAAATATTTAAACGTAGCTTTAAAGAAAATGAACCAGAAAAAATTTAACAGAAAATCTAATCAATTTCAGACATAACAATGTTCCCTATCAGTATGTCTAATGACGTCTGTATTGTAATATAGAGAAACATTGTTTAGGTGTCAAGAGTCATTTACAAGAGAGGGGAGTACCGGAGCCAGGGCAAAAGTCAACTTTTTCAGAAACGGGTCAAGAGACTTAAAAAGTTTTACAGTAAAATTTTCAATACAGCATGAGAAGAAAAGTACCTTTTTATAGAGTGCTGCATCTATGTCAAATGCCTAGTTTACAAAATCCATAATATCACAGGGTGCCCAGCAATCTCGCTTTTTGGAATTCAAAGTTTTTTCCCGGTTTTTCCGGTTTGATAATATAAATTTTCCTGGTTCTGTTTCGCACGTTACAACACATTTTTTTCTGTTTATTACTTAACTGTTCTATGTTACTCATGCACTTTGTTTCGCAACTTAGTACTGAGTAGTATTTGTTCGAAAACGAGCTTTACGGAAAACTTGGATTTTTCTCGGAAGCATATTTTACTAGTTAATATTCAGAGTCCTAAAATGATTAATGTATTTTTCAGCCGGAAAGTCGATCACGGAGCTGACGCCTTCTCAGGGTTTTGACTTTTCAACACGCAAGTAGCAATTTTTTTCAAAATGTATATTCTGCTGTCGATAACAGGCCTACTAATCAGTTCTCACTAAGTTAGAGGATAACTGTAGATTATATGACATACGTGAAAAGTACGCTTAACACTTAAATTTTCATATTTAATAATATTTTTTAAATTTTCGGATAGAATTAATTTTCAAATCTGCTTAAAATCCTTCCAGATACCTTTTTTTAATTTCGAAGATAACATAATCGATTTTGCAATACAATAATTTTAACTAGTGGTGCTACAGAATGGCACAGACTTTCCCGTATTAGTTTTCTATTTCCTTGGGTCTGGGTCTTTCTATTTCCTTGTTCTATTCGAAATTGCCACATACTCGTGCAAGCTGTCATCGATCGCAGCCCAAATTTTTGTTAGCAGCCCAATATATTGTTCATTTTCGGTTTCCTCATGGTAGAACTGAAATATTAACTTAGAATATTAACGAACACAACAACTCGACCTAAATTGCAATTTTCTTTTAAAAAAGTTGTAGCCGTTTTCAAGAAAATGTCGTTTAAGCGCTACTAAAAATGCGAAATTGAAACTTTTTCACAGAAAATCTTCGTGTTTTCAAAAAACTTCATTTGTAGCATTACACTTACAAATATAATAATGCTTACAAATTGCTGGTAATGTTCATATTAAAGATGTGAGAGATCTTTAAAAAATTACATTTGTGTAATTTTTGAAAAACCAAAAAAAAATTTACGTCATATTAAAGAGTGCAATTAGCACTATCCGTTCAAACGCTTGAAGAAAACATTTGGAGCTATTTATGAGAAAACAACAATTGAGCGTTTCTGAAAACGCGTAAATTTGAGCTAGTTTTCACAGAAAACAGTTGAGTTTTCGAGAAACTTTACTTGACATTATTTAAAGCACATGTACTTATTAACATAATAATGTAAACAAATCGCCACTAATGTAAATACTAACCACGCGAGAGAGAAGTAAAAAAAATCTTTTGCAAATTTTGAAAAACACAAAAGAATAGCGCAATATGGCGTTAATGTCATTTCATAGAGAACATTAGGCACTATCATTACCAAAAGTTTAAAGAAAGAATATGGAGCCGTTTTTGAGAAAATCTTGTTTTGGTATTTTTTTAAAATTGCACATATTGCATGCAATACTACGCGAAAACTACTAAAATGTTCAAAAAAATGTACATGATCTTAATGAAAGATCATACTGTGAAGAACAAATTTTATTGAATGAAAAAACTCTATATTAATTTTGTCGTTGTAGGAAGAAGCCGAAAAACTGAAAGTTTTGCAATTTTCGAAAATTCAGAGTTAACCGTTAAATTAGGAACTACACCACCTTTATAAGTGTATTTTGGTCTATTCTTACAAGAAATTTAAACAAAAAATTCGGAGCCTTTTTTGAGAAAATTTTGAAAATGTCCGGGTGGCTTTATGTAAAGTACCCCCAAATATTGAAGAACCTTTTTCAAAATCTCAGAGCATCGACTCCAGCCAGATTGTCAGAGGTTTCTTCAATTTGAAAACATCCTACGTATGGTTTAGGCGCTAGTAGTGTTCACAGACGGACGGGCCGGCGGACGGACAGGCGGGCAATTTGCTTTCAATTGGTATTTTGGTATCAAGGGCCAACAAAAAAAGGGATTTTGGCTACACCACACGTTTGAGGATTTTTTCTTAATTTAGCAACTGGTTTTATCCACTTTTTCGTTATCACGGCCCGGCAACGAATTTTTTTCTGCTGAAAATTCCCCATTTTTTCGCGCAGCATCACATAACTTTCCCTATATATGTTTATTACTCCATATATACGTATGTATAAGGAAAAGTAAAAAGTTTGTTCAGAAATAATATGTAGGGTCATAATAGTTTTTCTCACCGATTTAAATTGTTACAAGATTTCCGGACTTTTTCAACGATATATTGCATTTTATCCTTAAAATAGTTTCAATGGATAGATAACATTTAATAATCTTATTATATCCATGTTTTAATTACGTTCTATTTTTAAAATATTAAATTGTTTCCAAATTCTTGCACAATATTAAAATAGAACTGTATCCAACGATTTAATGTATCCACAGATATCGCCTCTAGCTGTGATGTGTAATGAATACAGTTAATATGAAGACAAAGACAGTTTAAGCAGTTTCTCCAACAAGAAAAAGCCGTGGAATTGATTTTTCATATGCTCTCAAAACACACGTTTAACGCGATTTTTACATTTTACCAAGGTCGTTTCGCTTGACGATTATCAAAATATTTCTTAACTTTTGACTGATCGGTACACCCTGCCATCGACGACTCCTTAAAACTTTTGTTGTAAGGTTAGCGCGCATCAAACGCGTACACTGAATTTCATTGACTTTGTTATTTTATTCTTTTGTTAAATGGCACAAGTGCGATATTGGCGCACGTTTTCCTAGAGCCGTGGAATACTTACCCTCATTCCTTGACTAACATTAGTTGAATTATGAATAAGTGATAGAAACGAACATTGTTAACAAAATCTGATAACCAGAAATGTCTATTCCCATAGAAACAATTTTGCATCGAAAAACGAGCTACAGATTTGAGCCCTGTCGTCAAAATAACCAACCCCCACTATTATCGCATCTAGCGAAATGAGGGCTCAAGTAAACGCGCGCGAATATTAATAAATTCAAGTCAAATTATTTGTAGATGTTTCTACACGTGTCCCTACTCAAGGAGCGTGTGCTTCCGTTTAAATGGTTTTATAAAGTATGTTTTGACGTATCTTGCATATTTCCAGATCAAGAGGCTGCCAATAAAGAAACTGACTACCCCGAATCCGACGAGTACTTGAGAGACATCCAGGGGAATTGGAGCTTTACTGACGAGATTCCATCTCAGGTGGGGCAAAATTCCTGTTTTTTCTGTATATTTTCAGTTCAAAACGACTGAAGTATATTCGATAGCCATACCTAATATGCATGTAAGCTCATAATTACGTATCGGATGTTTAGGAACAAACATCGTCTTTTAGGCTTCTAAAAAGTCACTGAAAATGTCAAGAATAAAAAGAAAGGTTCTGTGATATTTTACACAATAAGTGAATTAGTGGTGCTACCGAACTTTCTTTTCGCTAGCTATTCAGACTTGCCACATTCATTTGTCAGCTGCCCTGAAAGTACATTTTTTGACATTTTCTTAATTTTTCGTTTTCCTAATAGTATTAAGGAAATATTATTTTAAAAATATTAAAGAACAGTAAAACCTTGTCCTAAATGGCAATTTTCCTTGAAAAATTTGGAGCCGTTTTTAAGAAAACGGCGTTTAAAACGCTGCTGTAAATGCGAAATTTGAAGCTCTTTTTCACAGACAATCTTTGAGTTTTCGAAAAACTTAATTTGAAGCCATTTAAAGCATTTACACTCAGAAATACAATAGTGCTGGAAATGTGCATAATAACGGAGTGAGAGATCATTCAAAAAAATGCATTTGTGTAATTTTTGAAAAAACAAAAAAAAATGCCTCAAAATAAACTTAAGGTCATATTAAAGAGTGCAATTATACTGCTAATAATATTTCTGCCGGCTTGACAGCTCCCGGCTGAGAGGGGAGAGGGGGTTCCGTTATCCAATCAGAGGCTTCAAATTGTGATAATGTCACTACAGAGTTGCCGACGTTTACTAAGAATATGAAATGTTATAGCGCGAAGCAACTGAAAATTGTAGAGCACAGAGCGCCAAGAGGATCGCCATTACTTGTTAGGTTCATGCATCGTGTGTGCGGTTATGTCGTCTACTGATAAAAGCTTAAGGCTGATATACTTATGACACGATGTATGTGTACATCCACCTTACAGGACATTTCTATTTTTTTTCTTTATGCCAATGCATTCAATAGGACGCCTCCTTGAAAACCTTGTTAATAACAGGTAAAGTCAGTAACTTCGAAAAGTCCTGCAATTGTTTTTATTGTGAACTTTCTGTAAAAGGTATGTATTCAAACCAAGATGTCTTGCTTTAGAT
>JAHLJT010005437.1:34619093-34773793 GCA_031308135.1 Acheta domesticus | reverse complement strand
ATTCTACCAGGGGCATCTTCTGGGTAGTACTTACTCTCTCAGACACTTGTGCGGCTCACTACTACCCGCTACAGTGTCTTCCCTATGCGGCTAATGTTACCTGATCTCCTTCACGTATTTCTCCCGCATCATAGCATTTCCCTATGGGAGGCTCATCGTTCTCCGTGGACGACAGACCGTTCGTCTCGCTCGAGTTTTGAATGCCGTTGCTCGGGCCCTTCCCGAATGTAGGCCCACCACCATAACATTTTCCTTGGGTGACAAATCTACTGGCTCAGAACCTCTGCACTTAACCGCCCTCAAAGACCCCCAAAACGTCTGTACACACAAAGATAATTCTCCCCCTTACTCAGCGACACTACATGAAATACCGTGATTCTTTCCATCAAGATCTACTAGCTTCCCGACCGTAGAAACGCCCTCTTACAGGTTGGCCATATGAGTTTCCGCTTCTCCTTCGTCCGGCCTGGCCTCGACGCCCACCTCTTCAGCTAATTCCCCACTCAACCGTCGCTCTGCCACCAGTGTACAACAGGCCTTCCCCGACTGACCACGGTGATCGGGACAAGAATCTCTGACTTATTCCGGTTTCCACGTGCCTAAAGGTCGATACTGGTTGCTAAGTCATTTCTTATTTCCTGGGTCCACTATCTCCACCCCAGCTATCATTTTATCTATCTTAACTTGCTTCCTCAATGCTGTTGTAGACGGATTGCACTCTAATCTCACTTTTTTCCTCATTAACTTTGATTTCTGTGTTACTTGCTTAGGCGACAGTCTTTCTCTTGCTCCTCGGTACGAGTTGGAATAGGTTGTTCTCTCATTGTGAGAAGACTTATTTGACTCTCCGGGATTAGTTTGGTTATATTCACCTGAAAATTTCCATTTTCCGTTCCTTTACGGAGAGCGGCTGCATGCCTCCCACCATAAAATCTAACCCAAGTATACTGAGTAATGACATCCCCCATATTACTACAAGGCGTCGTGGGCGTACCTGATCGTCAATGTGAACGGACACGAAGCTTGACCTAGGTTATGAAGTTATGACCCGAAGCGCCTCCTTACGGGGAAGCTTATACGGGGTCAGTGGGAGTCGGTTCGAAGAAAGCCCTGCTATTAACTATCGTAAGTGCCGCTCCAGTGTATACTAAAATTCTGACTTGCTTTCTAAAATGGAGATGTTGATATTCATCCCTACTTCCGTTTAACAGCCAATATTAATTCGTCCGGCCTGTGCCCGGTTTGCCCGTTTCCCGCACGGAGGAGACTGAAGGCTCGGACATACCACGGAAGGTGGCCAGATGATTACACCTACCGCACATAGCCAAGGGACAGTTCCTACTAAGGTGGTCATGTTCGCCGCAATTGTAGCACTTATGAATCCTTTTGGGACAGTAGCGCGCTATGTGGCCGAGTTCCTGGCACTTGTAGAAACTCGGGGTTTCGTGCGGGTTGTCGCTGGGCAACATGGACTGCTTGAACGCGATCTGGTGCCGGGCTTCCGTTCTGTGAAATGGCGCGGGAAAAATGGCTGCGGGTTGGCTGATACTGACGCCCTTCGTCCACGTAGTGAGCGGGGGGTTCTGACGGTAGGTCGCGCTGAAATTACCATGTGCGCTTGAAGTACCCTGAAGTAATGGGTAGTTGATACTGTGGGTGGGAACATGAAGTGAACTCGGGGGGCAAGGCTGGCCGGACAGTCTGCTCTCGATTAAATTTATAAGAGTATTTTGTAACGTGCCGATATTGTTCGCCACGGAAGGTACACCTTGGCATTAGCCTCCTCTAAGCATGCAAATTCTTCCGCTTGTACTAAGTCTGCCGGGTCCGTATGGATAAAAAACGTGCTACATCCCCTTCAGACCTAACAAAAATTGAGACAAAAGCCGGTCGCTTAAGTGCTTCTGAATAACTGCGTGCTCACCTTGGTGGGGGTGGCGGCGGTTAGTAATTTTTCCAAAACGTCTTAGTCGCGGGCGAATTCTCTTACGGATTCTAAGGGTTGCTGTTTACAGTTACACAACAGTTTCTATTGTCGCCCTGAGTGCCGCGGAGTGAAGCGCTCGGTAAGGATTTTGTGAAATTTGCATATGACTGAACTGTCTGAGGACTGCTTTCTACGATTCTGCTGCTGTGCCTGCTAGATGCAGCCTTGCCGCTCCTATCGTCTTTTCATCCAACCGCTATAAATGCTAACCAACTTGAGACGATTCAGGAAGGTGTCTACGGATACGCCGTCCTCTCCATGAAAATAGGAATCCAGTTAAATAGAGTACTCGTGGGTGCTAGCGGAGTCTGGGCGGAACTTCATCGGCGTTGATCTGATTTATTGAGGAAAAAAAATCCCACGGGTCATTTAGTTGGCTCCCGAACAAATCCATTTTATTAATTTACGCTTTTCTCATAAGAAGAAGAAGAACGATATACTGATTACGCGCTTTCCCTTGATCCGCCTACTAGGGGGTCGAGCTGCAGCGGATTTTTCTTGAAGGTTGGCCGAACATTATTTGCGTAGTACTCCTTAAAAATTAAATACATTTTCTGCAAAACATCCCAGACAAATGGAAACAAATTCCTATTGCAGCTAGACCCCACACCTGACGCCAAATGACGCGACGGGACATAAAGGGATCAAGTAAACGCGTAGTTCTGATTAACATGCCTGTTTATTTTTTAGCTTACATGTTGGTCCCTGCTCCTCGTGTCACACGTGCCCCTGCGTCCGTCGGCTCCGGCGTCTTCGTCACACTAAGGCAGGGTCGTTCCGTTCTCGAAGCGCAGACAGCGGCTCCAATGACCGAGAAGGCCACGGTCAGGAGTGCCACACAGAGGATCCGGCACTAGCGGTCCGCCTGGCCAAACCGGTAAGTAAGCGTGGCCAAACCGGTAAGTAAGCCTGGCCAAACCGTAAGCCGCGGTCAGGAGTCCTGTGCAGTGCCTTCGCCGCTGGCGGCCCACCCTTCCAGCTGGTCTCCCCGACACTAGGCGCTGCCGGCGAAGAGCTCTCTCGACGTCTGCTTCCACACACTGCTGTATACCACACTCTCACTGACTCTCTGGCTAGCTAGCTCCGAGGGCGCAGATTATATACCCGCCCTCGGAGCAAGGGGTGTCCTGACTCAACCTTAGTGTGACGTAGACTCTCGGTTTACTCTTGGGGTTGCTGCCATCCCCGGCGTGAGTTTGGCCATCCCTTACAGTACAGAGTTCACGCCGGGGAGGCGGTCAAAGTGCGCCCGTATGCCCTGTGCGTCACGGCGCTTGTGTGTCACGGCGCCCTTCAATAGGGGATGACACACCGCGCTGACCTCACCGGCCACTGAGTTCACGCCGGGGAGGCGGTCAAAGTGCGCCCGTATACCCTGTGCGTCACGGCGCCCTGTGTGTCACGGCGCCCTTCTATAGGGGATGACACACCGCGCTGACCTCACCGGCCGCTGTGCCGCCCCGGCGCCCGGACCCGATAAGGCCCGCTCTCTAGCAATTCGTTTTTGCGGCAATGTCGCCTGGCGACACTACTTCATAACATACTAAAAATTCTGAAATGTCTGGGGGTGAGCCGGGGCTGGGCGGCCTTTTGAATGTTCTTTTTCGACATTTTTTGCATACATTTCCATAACTATCAATCCCACAGAAAATTATGTTCTCTTCAAAAATCAACTAGATACAATTTCCGACAAAACAGTTCCTATAAAATGTTGTAAAATTAACCATTTTAGCATTCTAGGCTTGAAAAGTTTCTTGTGTTCACGACAAGGTCTTGGGTTTTGTCTGCCCTGTTAAGATTAAACGGGGCATTTGTATTGTTTGATGTACTTTGTACGTTGACAGTGTACACTATTCTTTATCAAATATTTGTTCTCGATTCTTATCAGATAAACAATGAATTATCAGTTTTCGTACCCGAGATAATCTCGAAACCCAGTGACCACAGATAACTGCAAGTCCATACACAAAATAAAATTTGTAAAGGTGTAAAATGTTCTTGTTTTTTTGCAAAATATGCAAATACATATTGTTGATAAACGTTGAACAAAAAAGAAACACTTCCCTGCACTGAACTTGCCGAAACATCATTTTTATAAGGGAGATAAATAGGGATTTGCAAACAAAACAAGAACTTTTGAAATATATGATTCTAATGGTTAATTTTACAACATAACCTTACAAGAACTTTTTCGTATACCTTATAGGAAATATTATCTACATTAATTTTGTATAGAATCTATTATTCAGTAACAATTAAAAACTATAAAATTGAAGATAGAGATTTTCGCCGCAAACAAAATCTTTCAAAAAAAAGAGTCATTTAACAACGTTCAGTTAAATCCTTCTCGTATTCTGTTAAGAAATCGTATAAGAGATTTTCATAAAAAAGGTTCCGAATTTTTTATTTAATTGCTCTTACATAAATAGAAAAAACCTTTTTTAGATGAAATTAGCAATATGTCGAATTAACATTTCTGACTATCGAAAATTACACATTTAATATTTCAAAGTGTTTCACAGTTTCAAAACACTGAAAATGTACATAAAGTTTATAATTTTGTTAATTTGTTCAAATGCATAAAATGATTTCTTATGAAGTTTTTCAAAATCTCAGAAAAAATTAAATCCGTTAATATCAAATAGCTATAAACAGCGTTTTTCAGGAAGGCTCTCACAATCTCAATAACCGATGAAAATGTTTATCGCCAATATCTCGAAAATGTCAATTTATCTATTATGGCCGGAATTTTCCCTCTCTTTTACTCTTACTCTATTTCTACCATTTTATTATTTATTATATTGAAATAATTCCCCTTACTATTCCAACTAATAATTATAACAATACTCACTTCTGCAACAATTGCTATTTATATACTGTAAATACTCATAAACATACAAATATCCAATTAATGACAAAATTTGAACTCAAAATATTATCCTCACTGTCTCATTATTGCTTTACAACTTATGTTTTGTTTATTCCCTCCCTGAATGCATGGCCAATTTTACTTCCTTCAGATATTAAATTAATTCTTAAAATTTAAACACAATTTTATCTTCCTAAATTTATTAATTTTGAACAATCCCCTATCGTTTACTTCCTTGTAATAGTCGTACAGCACACTTGACCAACGTTACTCCAAGACGTGAACTCGTTTCATCTCCATTTTCCAATTAATCTACAGCAAAAATGTCCGTGTTTAGATACGCACTTTCTATATTTCCCATCGATACTTCCAAATTTCCGGAGAGTTCTCTAAACAGTTGTTACTGTTCTACGACACTTCCACTTGCGCTCGGATCGCTAACATTAACAATTCCCGTCAAGGTTTCGAATCTTTTTTCAGCACCACCACAAGATCGACATTTTTCGTCCTATCGCCAGCATGCTGATATCTCCCTTTGTTCATCTTTCGCGCGCGTCATCTGTCTCAGCTCCATGTGCGAACTGTACCCCCAATACTTTCCTATTTGCTTCCGCAGCCTCTCTCATTCGATTAATCGCACACTGTCCAATTTCCTCATTGGTCAACTTCATTTACAATTGTATTTTACCCCTCCCATGGAATTTACTCATGTTTCCATTAATTAATCACATTATGATAATAAAATATCACACTATTAGGGGACTCACGAATTTAGAAAATGTGATGAAATATATACTATATGTTCACGAACAACAATGACATTAATATGAATGTTAAAGGAAGTAAAAATAAACAGTTGTGTTAATACAAACAGTTCATTTCGTCTGATTTGGGTTGGTGTGTGCAGTAAACTTGCATCGAACTGTAAGTAAAAGAGAACGTCAAGAAAGAAGAACCTTTACAAACTGTTATAAACATTCATTGATCCTCCAGCTTACTACTATACTACTTGTACAATTATCTATCTTCATACCAAAGACTAAATTTCATTTCATTCATAGTGTATATTGACTTTCATTCACTTCAAAAGGAAACAATCCCCCGAAACGCGTACTGACACCGTATGTAGTCGCACTCGCTGCCCGCATCTCCTACCGAGTTGGATATACTAATACACGCACCTCCCATCCTGTTGCACCTACTACAGGCTAGTAAATCAGGCCTTGATCTCCTACATTCGTAGCTCCATGCACGTAATACAATAACCCAAGGTGTCCAGGAGGCCGTGATGATTCTTGGCCCCGCGCTCCTCCCTCCGACGTCACCGCGGAGACGAGAGCAAGACAGACTGAGCAGAGGGAGATGGCGGTGAAGCCGCAGCTCGGACGTCGTGTCTTCCTCTGGCGCGCGCAGACGGAGGACGGGCAGGCGACTTCCGGAGGAGGCCCCTCTGGACAGCGAAGGAGGAAAGGAGGAGAAGGAGAGGCTGCACCGCCCACGCACCCGCCCTTCCCCCCGAGGAGTAAGCGCCATCTGCCAGGGCATAAGCGGATCAACCACACGCTTCTGGAAAGGGACATTCATATTTTTTAAACAAAATTTATCAATATCACAAAATATCAATTAAGTTTATCTATATGTAAAATTAATTTTGTAATATATTTTAATTGTAAATGCTATAATTCATTTCCATTTCAGTAACATTGTTAAAAACTTCAATATTAAGAGTAGTCCCATGCTTAAGAGTTCCTTCAGATATGAATTAGATCACGACTTCTTCTCAAGCGCTGCATTAACCAATTAAGCTACACATACTCTGTAAAAATATAATTCTACCACTGCCTTTATACTCTCAGAGAAACCATTGAAATAGTCACATACATTAAGCGGTCACCTTCATTACCAGTCCAATTACCAGAATCGTTGAATCGATTGACATTTCCACAAGACTTCCCTTTCCCTTCTTCCTGTAAATGTTTCCCTTCGTAACCGCGTTCAGTTCCCAGGCACTTTTCATATTTTAATGTGTATTTCAGTCACATTCTCCATTAGCGATGTTGAATTGTAACTCAATATCGTAGTCTCGGAAGAGCGGTGAGGATTACTGTTGTTTCAATATTTTCCTGCGACGAGAAGTATAGTCGTGTTACTTCGAATAAATGTATCACGATTGCTTATATCTCTGAGGGTAATGCCTTTCATACAATAATAATGTTCCTTTATACTCTTAAGTTGATTCATAATATTCTTCTAATTGACTCCAGAGTTCGGTTCGTTTACAATGGTTGATGAATTGCCTCAGTAAAAAAACGAGAAATAAGTCCAGGGCGGCTGAGCTTATAGTACTACCAACATCTTCTCTACTCTGTAGAGAAGTAGAGGCGGTGGTGTTACAGGTCTAAAAACTACGTCATTAGCTGCTTGTGACGTGGAAGTGACCGGCTTTGGTTCGCGGGTTCAAATCCGGTCAAAATCGGGGGATTTTGAGGTCCAACAAATCGACGCCATGCACGCGGGCGCTTGTTGACATGTAAACAGATCTCTGGAAAGGCACTTGGCTAATACTGATAAAATTAAATCCTCTAGCAATTTAGCACCAATCGGAGTTTCCATTTGAATTACTGGATAAGATTGCGGATATTGTATCTTGTCCTGCGCTATCTGGTATTGAAATAAAACGTCAAAAGTGGCGGACTAGCCCCTGGGGAAAGCAATCGCAAACTACCCTAGGCATACTTGTTCAGGATAAGTCCCACAAGAAGGCGCTAGAGGCTTCTGGAGACTAGCCTATGCACTAATCAGTGTAGGAAGAAGACGTATTATTTGCGTCACCTTAAAGTAAGGACTAAATTCAACGTCTGAAAAATGTTCCAGTCGCATGGACATATGTACTGTAAAGCGTCAATGGGTATTTTCATTTCTTTTTGTGTTGGCAATTGTTGTTGTCAACATTACCAGAATAGCCCGATATATATCGTAATAATACGAATAGTGACATGTTTTTTGATTCACGTTTGCAACAAAAAAAATGACGACTTTCGGATATTCCGCCAGCATTTCAACCGTGCATCTACATTGTGATCGTTAGAAAGTATTTCGAGTGACTTGCGCTATTGTTTCCATAATTTTACATTTGTTTTATTTGAGTTATTTCACGTCTTGTAGCACTTTCAGTGAAAATCCCTATTATTACATTACTTATCTCAGCTACGATTTAGTCTGTGCATCAGTTATTTAGATTTTGGTATTTTAGTTTAAGGTTCGATCAATTTATTTTTTATTTTATTTTATAAAATAATAATTTATTACTTGCTGTGTTTTTAAAGTTAGAAATGACTCAACTCAGGACATATAGACCTGTTCTTGGGTAAAACCACATGAATTCAAAATTATTTTCAATGGAAATAAGTATTGCCGATTATGGAAAGAATTAATGGAAGGAACTCGTGTCACTCACATCTTTGTTACATCATGGATGGCAAAATTATTGGAGGTAAGTGAATCCCACTCGTGCTACCAGTTCTATATTTTTAAACTGTTTATAAGAGAACTTTTCATAATTAAAGATTAATTGTTGCTAATGATCATTAACATAAAATTGTAATAACTCAAATCATATTTTATAAAGTTATGTGTTTATAGGGAGTGACCTCAGTTGCATGTCATGATCAGTTGCAGTATCATAAGGATGTGCAAAAATAAAACAAAAACATCTCAGCTCACCTGGAAAGAAAGTTCTCTGTCACTGGAATTAACGCATTTGCTAAGAATGCTACTGCAATCAAAAACTGGAAAGTTTAAGATCAGGTTATCCGTAGAAATGTCGAATAATTTATTTATTGTTTATACTATTTCATACTTTATAAAACCATTATCTATAATTTATAATAGAATCATTACACTCTTCGTCTCTGATTATCAAATGATTGAAGGAATACTTATTGAAAATTTCATAATAATAAGTCTATTAAATTTCCTCGCTTACCTGCTATAAATCTACAATTCTTAGCAGCATTGCATGACTGAGGTAAAGTGATTTAATAAGTAAGCTGCACTTCTTGTTTGTCTATTAGAACTTATTTAAAATAAATTCCTCATGGAAAAGAGTTGAAATTGATCTTCAGAGTTCTAATTACTTAAATCAATGTATTTACTGTATGATTGCATGTAACCACAGTGGTAGGAAGCAATGTTAATATAAAAACATTATTAAACGACCTTTTTATGAGGATAGTATGTTTCTGGTTTCAGTTGATTCAATAAACTATTTTTTTAAGTATAATACTTCTTGTTACTATAAGTCTCCAAATGACACATGGATACATATATGTTAGAAGAAATAGGACCACCAGAGGAAGTATCTGTCAGGTAAGAATGAACTACATAATTATATCTCGTTGCTAATATTATTCATTTTATTATAATTCTTCCATTATTTTGTTTGTGATACTTTCAAACGTTATTAACACAAGAAATATTAATACATTGTTAGGATTAAGATTTTAAATGTGTAATTAAAACATATTTTACAAGAGATCACTTTTAAGGTTATATTTTTATTCGCACAAAACACTTGTCAATTCCATTACTCGAAAACGAAGTCTTATTTCAATTCGTAGTGCACTCAATTCACGTTCGTTTATGGATGAGATGTTTCACTCAAACGAAAGACGAATCAGAAGGATTATCACATAACAAAAACGACTTCCTTGGCAGAGAGTCTGATTCTGACAGAAGACAACAATCTATGAATTCTATACAGGAGGGCGGTCAGATTCATAGTTTCAAAAGTTGGTTGTTCTGACCGGAAGTAGGTTCAGATGCCACATTGGAAATTTAGTGCGTACTTTAAGGTGACGTAAACAGTACCGGAAGAGGTGGCTAAGGGCATCAATTGATATCACAGCACTGCCTCTGACCCGGAGGTCGTAGGTTCGAGGACCGACTGTGGCAGGATTTTCGGCACTAGCTAGAAGACTAGGTCGCATTCATGTCCTGTTTAAAGGATAATTCTTGCTGCAGGTTGCTCTGATCGGTAGTTTTCTGCGGCACCTCCGATCAACAGGCAAATGCCAGAGCAGTACCCTAACAAACGATCACAGAGCGTGCGCAATTTGGTTTTTCCTTCCTTCCTCTTCCTTGTCCTAACCTCAGCCTTAACTGACCCACACGTTTGGAAATTGACAAGGGTTTGACACTACACTACTACACATGTCGGGAGCTTAGAGTTTGTCCCGGCTGGGGCGCTGCCGCGCAGGGGGAGATACATGGTGGGGAAAACCCTGCTAGCGACGGTAGGTCGGCCCCGGATCTCTCCATTAGCGGGGGAAGATCACAGCCAGCTCACGCAATAAAATATGAACTACACTGACGGGACTAACAACCTTAATAGTTGACGCGGAATCACCAATACGCGCGAAATCACCAATCAAATAAACGAAAGTCTAGATGTGATGACGCTATGTGTACAGTTCTTGGTCCTATAGTAAGAGATCTGATACAGGCCGATTTTTTTAAAATGTTATTTTAAATTGACAGTCTGTACAACGTTCAGCCGCGTGGCTCTTCAGTTGATTGACCGAGCAACTTTGTATCAGCAAAGAGTGAAGGGGGTAAATTCTTGTTACCTCCCTGATAATGATTTCAACCAAGGGTATTGCAAAGAAATTTCGCTAGTGAGCAAAGACGGTTTAGAAAGGAAATACGACGGGAGAGACAGGTGAGTGCAAGAAATACTCTTACCTTATCTAATGTCGGAGAAATATTGAAGGAAAATGTGAAATGGGAGTCTGTTTCTTAGGCGGGAGAGTGCGGGCTGATCATTCCTATTTCATAAGTGACTGCTCCTTATACATGATTTCAATTATTGAAGCAATGATATCCCAGTTTCGTAATAAAGGAAATAATTGGTTCAATTGCAAGATCGTTGTGAAGTGTCTTGTTGCAGACAAACAAGGGGGCATTTACTGTTATTCTTAAGATTTTGTTTTGAAATATTTTTTTACTTATTTGATGTAGTTGGAGGACATGGAATACATACAGAACATACGTAAGTTAAAATAGGACTAAGAATAGATTTGTACATGATTAAAGCGGAATGCATTTTAAAAGAAGAGTTGTGGTTGAGAATCTAACGTAAAATAGCTAACTTTCTATTGGATTCAATTACTTTGGACGAGATGTGACTCTGCCAATTTAATCTTGTGTCTATCAGAACGCCCAGATAATAAATAGATGAATTCAGAGGAAACCAAGGAATGATACAAGAGTCCAGAGATAAGGGGCGAGGAAAGACTGGAAACCTTAAAGTAAATACTTTGACCATTGATTTATTCAAATCATGGTATTTTAATTTTCCTTAAATGAAATTTAAATCCATCATGCCACTCTCGATCAAACGCCAGGGCGATGTCTAGGAAAACTGCAAGTAGGCGAAAATAAAATTGAAATGAATGGTGAATTTGTTCTGTTAATCTTATAAACTGGTGAGTTGTTGAGTGGTTTTCTCTGAAGCTCAATTGGAAAGAAGGAAGCACGTTAGTATCGAGAATGGTTTTTAGTCCGTTTAATACCAGCTTTTCGAATATTTTGACAAAGTTGGAATTAAACTAATTGGTCTGTAACTCGAAGAAAGATCTAAATTTTTTGAGGCTTCGGAATAGATTATTACAGTGTGTTGCCAAGAATTACGATAATATGCTAGTCGCAATGCCGAGATAAATGTGAATTTAGATAAGTAAGACCTTGTCTGGGCAGGTTTTTTAAAATGACTACAGTAATTCTGTCATGGCCTGGTGATTTTTAGGTAGTTTTTTTATTAATTAAAAAATTTCGTTGGGTGATATAACAGAAATTCGATTTGATACATCAAAATTTGGTGACTGCACAAAATGTGTTATTATACAATGTCCTCTACCGTTTACAGCATGCTGTGTTATAATTAGGTGGCTTATATGGCGAAATTATTGTTGCATTATTACCGTTCTGAAGGTTAATAGTTACTGCTTTTGTTTCTAGCCCTGGTGTTAATGGGAGAAATTATGTCCAGTGTGGAATACCGGATTTGACTAGAATTAAAACTCCACCTGCTGGAACATCTCGTGGTCTGTCACACCTGTGATATTTATAACCTGAACTGTGGAAGATTTGGAAGAAATTAGGTGAGTTTCGGTTCAACATGCTATGTCGATACCATGTGAAACCAGAAAATATTTTAATTCAGAAAGTAGTAGTAGTATTAGCGAGGTTCTTTACAGCTGCCGCTTCTCGCATCCTGTTCGCCATGTCCTTCGATCTTCCCAATCTTCCTCGTGAATATCTCGTTCCTTCATTGCCTTTTCTATCTCCTTTTCCCATGTTTTTCTCGGTCTGCCACGTTTCCTGTTTCTTTGAGGTAACCATTTCAAAATTTCCTTAGGCCACCGACTTTCCGTCATCCTTTAGATATGACCATACCACCTCAATCTTTTAGCATCAACTACATCCATTAAATCAATATAAATACCCATTTGATTTTTTTATGTCAATTCAGAAAGTTTATTGAGAATATATCCAGTTTAAAAACGTTAGATTCTTAAAGTAAGGTGCTTTAAACATTATCCTGGAAAATAGAGCTAAAAAAGAGGTTTTTATATTTTCAATTAAAGTAGGGAGGAACGATTGAATTAAATCACTAAATAAGTTGGCAATGTGAATAGCTAGGTACTAAGGTTAAAATTTCCATTACAACTGTTTGCTGAAGCATTACTGTTTGCTGCAAGCTGTACTATTTGATGAAGCATTATTAGCATTGATTGAGGTGAAGGGGGAATTTTGTGAATGAGTTAAGGGATTAAAATTAGGAAAGTTATTAGTGAGGGGCATGTAAAGGAAACTCTCTAGCTTAATAAGTAAAATTATTATTATTATTATTATCATTAGTTAAATAATTTTCATATGCCTTACCGTTTTTGTTTGATTTATAGTTTGTAATTTTGTCATAGTATGAACAAACATTTTATCTTACATTTGCCCTGTGACCTTTTCAATCAGTGCATACTCAGTTGAGAGTCTGTTCCTTACAGCCTTTAGTGACATGATTGCCCGTACAAATAGCACAGTGAGTTTTTCTATTTCAATAGTTGTTGGTATGATTATAGTCTTGGCATCTTGAACATTGAACTGGCCATCGATGACGTTTTCGCTGTTACACGAATTGCACAGTATAGCTAATTTGAATATATCTTGCTACCTATTTTCTTCCACGATTATCACACAAACAATGGGAATTGGCTGATCTCCTGTATTCTGACGTCTATTCACTTTCACCTTAACTTTCAAATAATTTTAATTTATCTGCAAACTGAGAGTCTTCATTTCATCAGGTGTTTTCAGCTTCTCACTGCTTTGAAATATTTTCAACTACACTAAGCAAATTAATGAGCTGGTATGGTTATTTTCTGAGTACTGTTTTTATTGTATTATTGTCATCCAAGTGCCCACAGAAAAGTCTGATGTGACTCTTACACCAATCATTCAAGTAGAACCTAACATACCAGGAGTCTTATTATTTCACATATTCAGATCGATCCATCGAAAACTATTTTTTTTCTAAAAAACTGAAGGATGCCTACATTTGTTTTTGCAATCCACCAACACCCTAATTGGAAATTGGACCAACATCCAATTAATAAGAAATCTTTCAATTAATCCAGCAAACAACACAATCATCATTTCTCAAAATATCTTTCTGTGAATACCGCAAAGAAGTTATTGTTCTGCTTGCAATCTGTGCTACAACACATCCAACAAATAACGACTCAAAAAATCGTATTGCTCTACTTGCACTCTAAAATACGATATTACAAGAAAAATCATATATCCATTCCTATGATCTAAATTTTCATCAGGAACGATTATATTGTCCCACAGGCACCTATGCTGGTAAATACCAGCATAGTACCAAAAAATCAAACAATCCATCATCCTGTCAATCCTCCAATGAATCCTATGATCAGACCTACAATCAATCGTTAAAGTTTCTGTGATTTATACTTTAACCATGGATGATTCCGCAGCTCAATGTTATCTTCTGGTTGCAGAACAACTTCCAATCAATCCAACAATTCTACATACGACAGTGCAACATCCAATCAATCCCCTGCATCTTATATTCAATCTTATGATTCCATGAATCTATACTTCATAGTGTGATTTGTCTAACTCTGCCCCTCAAGCTCCTATGGCCACGATGGAATATCAGGCCACATTTCGCGTTTTTCTCCGTCATGCCGGTAGAATGCGCATGTTTGCAAGTACAGCTTTATATGGTCGCGATCATGCCATATCTGGCGGCACGTCTCTGAACGTCGCGAAATACCGTGACATATTCCATCGTGATGACAGGCCTTGAGGGGCAAAGTTAGAAAAATCGTAGTAATCTGCAGCTTAATTTATTTTTCTGGATGCAATAGAATATACAATCCTTATCCACGCCCTTTGAGTAAAATTAAATAAAATTTCCAGAATAATTAAATCCAAAACAGAACCATTTCGTTATTCCGAATATCAAAAATAATAATTCAAATAAACACCAACAGCAGACAGCTGTGGTCTACGATCAAACGAATTGGCAAAGAGAAAGTAAAAATCTCAATTTTAAAAAGAGAGACAGAAATAGCTTATGCCGTTAAAGAAAAAGCAAATTTATTAGCCAAACATTTCCAGGAAACTTTCAATCCAATACATTAAAATCTTGGAATAGCAGAAGAACTGTTGGCAACTGCAGAAGGAACGCTTGCGTTTCATAATGTAAAACGTAATCAAAGTAACTTTGTTGCTTTAACTGCTGATAATGCAAATACGAACTTTGAAGGTGTCGCAAGAAATTGCATAAAGTATTAATAGGCGAAAATAAGGGGAAAAAATAAACAATGTGTTGGGAATAGGTTGCGCATCTAATACAATATGCAACGCAAACTGCAGGAGATTGCTTTCCAGTTGATACTGAGGCATACCATTTCAAAGAATTACTTTTATTTTTATGATATACAGTACGAGTTGAAGCCTCAAAACAATTTTGAAATTTTGCTGAAGTTCAATATCAGCAATTACTTGGCTACAGCAAAACTAGATGGCTGGCATTGATGCCAGTTGTTGGGTGGATCCTGAAATTTTTTCCAGGATTAAAAGCGTTTTCCTTTCCCACTGACAAATGACTTTTTCTTACTAAACAGTTCTTTGAAAATCCATTTGCAAATATGTGGTTTTCTTTTAAAGCTTAAAATCATGTTTCGAGAAAGGTTGAAGCAGCGCTTTGTTCCTCTGAATGTAAAATCTTTCCCTATCAAATTAGAAGAGGGTGTTCTTGATAGAAAATTAATTTCAGTTTGCCTAACTAATATATTTCAATTTTATTTTACATGTGTTGAATATGTGGACACTAAGAGATAGCAGTTTATTGATGTTGAAGTCTTCAAATATGTTTTGCTTACAGCACCACTAAATTAGGAGTTTTCAATAGTAGTACATGGTATAAAAACCTTAATGACACAGAGTTTTTTGATGAAATTGTAAAAGTACAAGTATTTGTAACAGAAGAAAAAATTACTGAATGGAACACACTAAAAGTGAAACCTGATCAGAACTGGATAAGAAATGTTCGAATATTTCAAGAAAAATAGTTCCCTTTTAAAGAACATCATGCCCAGTTTACTTTATGTTTATCACGTACAAATACACACACTGAAGTGGTATTTTCTCTTTTGAACAGGATTTGGACATCCGAAAACGAATCATTTTTAAACAGACACATTGTTCATTGTCAAATTTAATTTGGAAGTAGGGTGTAACAAAGTTCATGAGCTTCAGAGTCCTAGTTTGCTAAGGAACATTCATTCATCTGAGAAATGTTTGTAATACGTACAATAAAAAGAAATGTAATAAATTTGAAGTTTTTCTAATTCTATATTTGTAATTTATGTTCTCTTTAAATAAATAACTACTGGAACGAAATGAAAAGCATCTTGTTCCATGATTTTTAAAATTTAAATTAGCCAGAAAACGCTAAAAAGGATCTAGCCAATTATAAACCAATAAGTTTACATGCTACGGTTAAACAAATATGTAACTGAAATAAAAGATATACCTACTGCACAATTAATACGGGCTCAGAAAGAAACACTCGACAACGTACCAAGTCCGGCGACTTTCAGAATACATGGTCAATGCATTTCATCATCATAAACATACATTAGCAATATCTCTTAACATTGCAAACGCTTTTGGCACCCACAGATTACACAGGCCAACGGCCAAAAAACTTTTTATATGTGTTCACCTAAGTCTTATCATTTTAAGTGTGCTAATTCCAAAAATAGCAATAAAAATGTATCACCCACCATTTGTTCACATTTTAGCATTTTATCTGTATAGCTAGGCAAATGCTGCTCTAAGTATCTAGATATGTGTGATATGCAGGAATTTATAAATTTCCATATTTACTATGTGAATGGGATAGTAGGGTACGAGATTAGCATTAGTCTAGAAAGAAATGGCCTGTAACAAAATATTTAAACCCGGGGGAAAAGAACATTCTACGGGAACATGTGGTGGATCAACACAAGATTATCCTCCCTCCATTGCACATAAAATTAGGTCTCATGAAACTTACCTAAATATGAGCAGTGTTTCAAGAACCTTTGTGAAAAGTTTACGCAATTTGTCTACAACAAAATTATTAAAATAGGGTATCTTCATTGAGACTGATATTAGAAAAGGGATGTTTGATCTCCAATTTGAACTACATTTGACAAAAAATGAAAATGAAGCGTAGAGTTCTTTTAATCACGTTATTAATAAGTTCCTTGCCAACAAAAAATACCAAGATTATCAAGCAAATGTTGCCAATATGCTGAAAGATTTGAAGGAACTGAGATGTTTAATTAGCCACAAGGTTTACTACTTCAACAGTCATTTACAATTCTTTCTCGATTTAGGTGATGTGACGAACAAATTGAGCGGTTTTATTAAGATCTGAAAGTGATGAAAAAACGTTATCAGGGACGCTGGAACACCAATATGATGGGAGATTACTGTTGGTCACTTCACCGAGAGAGTCAGCAAACGGCGTAGAGGAGAAAGAGCTATTTCAGGGGCTTTAAAGAAAGGAGACAAAGTAAATATATGTCAATAGACACCTAAAGACATTGTAGAATGAAGCCATCTATGTTTAAATGAAGTTCTGCTGATATTTTAGAGGACGTTCATTTTTCACGTTTTAGCATATATAGTATATTTTCCCAAATCTTAATAGATCAAATTCTGACAAAACTGTGGGTCATGGAAAGAAATAAAGTTCAGATGCGTATTCAGCACACAAAAATCTATGAAAATCAGGTATTAAGATTTCAAAAGTTTTTTGAAACACTTTTTTGTTGGCCTGAGTAATTAAAACTATAGAGTCAAGATACACCAAACGACTTGTCTAAAAGTATCGACAGCTTTCTCTGATCGTCATTTTGTAGTTACAAACAATAATACGTTTTCTAGTCAATATCAAATCAGTTACGGTATTCCTTAAGGGTCTCCTTCTTTTACTCTTCAGAATATACGTATCAGATAATACAAAGATAGATGATTCAGAAATCCTCTCTGTGCAGATCATATCATCAAATCCCCGATAGGCCATGTACATATTTCATCTGTAAAACAGCTCCTACAATTGTTGTGACAGCCCTGCAGGTAGCCTATTACACTAGGAATATGATTCTCACTTTAGGTGGGACAGATCCCGGGTTCAAATCCCGGACAGGCCCTGCAGCATTTCTTTTGATCTGTTAAAACAGCAATTAGTATAGTTTCTGACATATGCAACAAGACTGAGCGTAGGTGGCCTGTTGGTCTAGGGGTATGATTCTCGCTTTGGGTGTGAGAGGTCCCGGGTTCAAATCCCGGACAGGCCCTGTAGAATATTGATTACTTAAAACAGCTACTAGAAGAGTTTGTAACATACGCAATAGAACAAGCTGCTAGTGGCCTGTTGGTCTAGTGGTATGATTCTCGCTTCGGGTGTGAGAGGTCCCGGGTTCAAATCCCGGACAGGCCCTGTAGCATTTTGATCTGTTAAAACAGCTACTAAAATAGTTTGTAACATATGCAACAGGGCTGCCGGCGAGTGGCCTGTTGGTCTAGGGGTATGATTCTCGCTTTGGGTGTGAGAGGTCCCGGGTTCAAATCCCGGACAGGCCCTGTAGAATATTTATTACTTAAAACAGCTACTAGAAGAGTTTGTAACATACGCAATAGAACAAGCTGCTAGTGGCCTGTTGGTCTAGTGGTATGATTCTCGCTTCGGGTGTGAGAGGTCCCGGGTTCAAATCCCGGACAGGCCCTGTAGCATTTTGATCTGTTAAAACAGCTACTAAAATAGTTTGTAACATATGCAACAGGGCTGCCGGCGAGTGGCCTGTTGGTCTAGGGGTATGATTCTCGCTTCGGGTGTGAGAGGTCCCGGGTTCGCATCTCTGACAGGCTCTGTAGCATTTTGATCTGTTAAAACAGCTACTAGAATAGTTTGTAACATATGCAACAGGGCTGCCGGTGAGTGGGCTGTTGGTCTAGGGGTATGATTCTCGCTTTGGGTGTGCGAGGTCCCGGGTTCAAATCCCGGACAGGCCTGTTGAATTTTGATCCGTTAAATCAGCCACTAGAATAGTTTCTAACGTATGCAACAGAATTGGGAGACCGTGGCCTGTTGGTCTAAGCGTATGATTCTCGCTTTGGGTGTGTGAGGTCCCGGATTCAAATCCCGGAGAGGCCCTGCGAAATTTTGATCTGTTAAAACAGCTACTAGAATAGTTTGTAACATATGCAACAGAAGTGGCGGTTAGTGTCCTGTTGGTCTAGGGGTATCATTCTCGCTGTGGGTGTGAGAGGTCCCGGGTTCAAATCCCGGACAGGCCCTGCGAAATTTTGATCTGTTAAAACAGCTACTAGAATAGTTTGTAACATATTCAACAGAAGTGGTGGTCAGTGGCCTGTTGGTCTAGGGGTATGATTCTCGCTTTGGGTGTGACAGCTCCCGCGTTCAAATCCCGGACAGGCCCTGTAGAATTTTGATTACTTAAAACAGCTACTAGAAGAGTTTGTAACATACGCAATATAACAAGCAGCTAGTGGCCTGTTGGTCTTGGGGTATGATTCTCGCTTCGGGTGTGGGAGGTCCCGGGTTCAAATCCCGGACAGGCCCTGCGAAATTTTGATCTGTTAAAACAGCTACTAGAATAGTTTGTAACATATGCAACAGGGCTGGTGGTGAGTGGCCTGTTGGTCTAGGGGTATGATTCTCGCTCTGGGTGTGAGAGGTCCCGGGTTCAAATTCCGGACAGGTCCTGCGAAATTTTGATCTGTTAAAACAGCTACTAGAATAGTTTGTAACATATGCAACAGAAGTGGTGGTTAGTGGCCTGTTGGTCTAGGGTTATGGTTCTCGCTTTGGGTGTGAGAGGTCCCGCGTTCAAATCCCGGGCAGGCCCTGTAGACTTTTGATTACTTAAAACAGCTACTAGAAGACTTTGTAACATACGCAATAGAACAAGCTGTTAGTGGCCTGTTGGTCTAGTGCTATGATTCTCGCTTCGGGTGTGAGAGGTCCCGGGTTCAAATCCTGGACAGGCCCTGTAGCATTTTGATCTGTTAAATCAGCTACTAGAGTAGTTTGTAACATATGCAACAGGGCTGCCGGTCAGTGGCCTGTTGGTCTAGGGGTATGATTCTCGCTTTGGGTGTGAGTGGTCCCGGGTTCAAATCCCGGACAGCCCCTGTTGAATTTTGATCCGTTAAATCAGCCACTAGAATAGTTTGTAACGTATGCAACAGAATTGGGAGACAGTGGCCTGTTGGTCTAGGGGTATGATTCTCGCTTTGGGTGTGAGAGGTCCCGGGTTCAAATCCCGGACAGGCCCTGTAGAATATTGATTTCTTAAAACAGCTACTAGAATAGTTTGTAACATACGCAATAGAACCAGCTGCTGGTGGCGTTTTGGTCTAGAATAGTTTGTAATATATGCAACAGAACTGGGGGATAATTGCCTGTTGGTCTAGGGGTATAATTCTCGCTTTGAGTGTGTGAGTTCACGGGTTGAAATCCCGGACTAGCATAGTGAAGTTTTGACCAGTTGCTAAATTAAGAAAAAAAATCCCCTAACGCGTGGTGTAGCCAGAAACCCTGTTTTCTAGGTCCTTGATACCGAAAACCCAATTGAAAGGAAAACGTCCGTCTGTCTGTCTATCCGTCCGTCCGTCCGTCCGTCCGTCCGTCCGTCTGTCCGTCTGTGAACACTGCTAGCACCTAAACCATACGTACGATTTCTTTCCAAAATGGATATTCCCGGTCGATCTGATTCTCGTCGAAGCTTTGAGATTTTGAGAAAGATTCTTCAAAATTTGGGGGTACTTTATATGACGCCTCCCGGGGATTTCCAAAATTTTCTCAAAACGGCTTCAAATTTTTTCTTTAAATTTCTTGTATGAATAGAGTAAAATAGACTTTTTAACATGGCAAAGGTCCGATTATTACGTACAGGTCTGAATTTTCGAAAATGGTGAAAGTTTGTTTTTTTTTCGTCGTCTTTCTCCAACTACAAAATTGAAGAAAGAGATTTTTTTCTTCAAATAAAATTTGTTCTGTATATGTTCTGTATTTGTTCTGTAGAAAATTTATTCTGTATATATATTTAATAAAGGTCATGTAAATGTTTCTCAAAATTTTAGTAGTTTTCGTGCAATATTGCGTGCAATATGTGCAATTTTAAAAAATTACAAAAACAAGATTTTCTCAAAAACGGTTCCAAGTTTTTTCTTTAAACTTTGGTAGGGATAGTGGTAAATGTACTCTATCAATGACATAAAAGCCATATTGGTCTACCGGTTGGATTTTCAAAAATTACAAAAATGTAATTTTTTTTACTTGTCTCTCACGTCGTTAATATTTACATTATCGGCAATTTTTTCACATTATTATATTTACGAGTATACGTGTTTTAAATAATGTCAAGTATAGTTTCTCGAAAACACTGTTTCTCGAAAAACTCGTTTTCTGTGAAAAGTAGCTCAAATTTCGACATTTTCAGAATGCTCAAACGCCATTTTCTCATATCTGGCTGTAAAGTTTTTCTTGAAACTTTTGTAACAGTGATAATTACACTCTTTAATATGACGTAAAGTTTATTTTGAGTAATTTTTTTGTTTTTCATGAATTATATAAATGTAATTTTTTTGAAAGATCTCTGAAATCTTTAATAAGCACAATACCAGCAATTTGTGCATATTAAAGATTATATTTGTTATTATTATATTTGTGGGTGTA
The DNA here is from genome assembly GCA_031308135.1 of Acheta domesticus. Classification (NCBI taxonomy): domain Eukaryota; kingdom Metazoa; phylum Arthropoda; class Insecta; order Orthoptera; family Gryllidae; genus Acheta; species Acheta domesticus. The sequence continues at coordinate 34,752,592 of JAHLJT010005437.1, read as the reverse complement.
AGTGCTTCAAATAACTTCAAATAAAGTATTTGAAAACTCAAAAATTGTCTGTGAAAATGAGCTTCAAATTTAGCATTTTTAGTAGTGCTAAAACGCCATTTTCTCTTAAACGGGACATATTTTTTAAAGAAAATTGCCATTTACTGCTAGGTTTTTGTGTTCTTTAATCTTCTTATCTTATATATTATTTCTCAAAGGGATGTTTGGTCTTTTCTATAAATTGGGCGACATACGAAACCGATCTATATAAAGAAGCAATGGATTGAAAAATCGTGTTTCTTTTCACCTGCACATGTGACATTCGTATTGAAAAGGGCGTTAAAAATACCTAAATATTAAAAAAAGTAGTAATTCGGGATCTGTAATATCTGATTGCCGCGCGATCTATCGGAAGAAAATTACACTCGGACGGTGGCGGGAAATGCAATCTCAAGCATTTTTGTTTGTTTCAATTTAGTGTAGGTTGTGTAAGCACGTAAACGTGATTTTCTACATTGAATAGAAATCTTGAAATATGAGAGGTTAGTGATCTTAGTGACGTTAGGTCGTTTATAATGCTGGAATACAAAAAAAGAATTTAAGCAGAAAACAGTTTGGTTATTTGACTAACCGTGCGATTTAATCGCACGGGATCTCACTAGTATTCTTTAATTAATATTTTCGTTCTACCAATAGGAAAGCGAAAAATTAAGAAAATGACAAAAAAAATGTACCTTTGGCGTGATAGATGGTAGCTGGCAAGAAAGAGTATGTGGCAATTCCGAATAACTAGCGAAGACCCAAGAAAATAGAAAACTAATACGGGAAAGTTTGTGCCATTCTGTAGCTTCACTAGTTCCTTTTCACGGCCCGGCAATTAATTTTTTTCCGCCGAAAATTGGCCATTTTTTCGCGCAGCATTACATAACTTTCCTATACTACGTATATCACTCCGTGTATACGTACGTATGCGGGAAAGTAAAAATTCTATCTTCAAAATTGTAGTTATAGGAAGAGGCGAAAAAAAGTTTGAACTTTTTAACTTTCGAAAAATAGGGATTTACACGAAAATAAAACCTGCTATTCTTTTCAACATCGATTAATCTATCCGAGGAGAAAGTTCAATCGTACAATTTAGAGGAATTTTGAGAAAATCGATTAAAGTACCGGAGAAATAAAAATATTCGTTTCAAACCCACAGTGCTTGGGATCGTTCATATTGGTCGGGAATATCAACATTGGGGAAATCTTCTGACCGTTTTAGGCTCTTGCATTAGCCACAAACAGAGGGACAGATGTACAGACAGACATTAGGCGGTCAGACTATTTTTCGGTATAAAAAACCCATAGAACATGGATTCTGATTGCATAACGTGTTAGAGGAAGTAGTTTTTTTACATAGAAACAAGATAAATCCGCTTGTTTGTTACCAGAGCTCGACTAAAGGTGTTTTTCTGTCAAAAACTCGCCGCTTTCCACAGACACAATTACAATAATTTCACTTTTTACGGAGTAATGCAGGAAAGCAAAAAATTTGCACTTGAACTCACTTAAAGATCTGATTTTGAAGAATATTGAAGTTGTACGAAGACGCGGTAAACATGTTAAACTTTTGTAATTTCCTAAAAATTCCGAGAATGCAAAGAAAATAGAATTAACGACATTTTTATTGGTATACATTGATCTATCCGAATAAAAATAATCCAAATATTTAGAGTCATTTCGAAAAAAATTAAAATGTCTCAGAGACTTCATGTTAAATACCCTCAAAAATTAAATAATCCGTTTCAAATTCAAGAGTCGAGAAAGACAATTTCCTGTAAACACATTTTTTCGGTTTCAACGGGCCCGCAAAACGAGTGTTTTGACTACACAAAGTGTTAGAGGAAGTGATTTACTACTTATAGGAAGGCAAATTATCCAGTTTCCGACCTCAAAGAGATACATTTTTTCTGGTAAACTATGTTTAAAAATATATTTATATATTATGAGATTTTTAAAGTGTAGCGCTTCACACTAAGCCGTAGTCACATTTTAAATTATTTCACACTGTCGTTGATTCTCTTGATTTATTAAATAACAATTTGTTACAAAATGCCGAAACTGCTTTGATGGGTACGACAGATATAATTAGTTCCCATTCATTGTTAATTATTTCTATTGTCATGAAAGACTTCTTGCAAAATAGTAAAGAGGTTTCCGTGGAAACGAGTACCGTTCTTCTAAAATGGCTTGACTGGTACGACAACGGTCTGAGGTCTGATCCCCTCATCCAGAGATGTCATTGGTTGCTCTGTTCCTAATAGAAGGGGTTAATATTCAGTTGACGTAAGATCTTCTGTCATGACCATTCGTTTACACAGAGGGAGTTGATCACATCAAGCGGCAAGGACCACTGCAGGACCACTGCAAGGACCACTGCTGCCGCGTTGGGTCACTTCAGGCAGCAAGGATCACTGCAGCTGCTTTGATGGCGCAGAACACTGCAATTGGATTGGAGCAGCGATGCTGTGTCGCCAGAGTTCCCAGAGATAACGAATAGGTGGGTCGCTTTTCCTTATCTTTGATTTTTGTAAATGCAGGTAAAATATAAATATAAAACGTTTAAGTTGCTTCTATGGATCATGTTTATTACGTGGTAAATTGTTTTAGTTATAGGATGCAACTTAATAAAAATACATCACCTCGAAAATTTGCCCTGGCCACCCGAGATCAGTGAAAATTAGTATTTAGTCGAGACTCGTTTTAAGCCAATTCGTCAAAATATTTGCAGGTCGGAATTAGAACAATTAGATAAATATTTAAAAGTAGATTTAAAGAAAATTAACCAGTAAATATTTCAGACATAACCATAAATATATCAGAAAATCTATCCAATTCCAGACATGATCATGTTATCTACGAGTATGTCTAATGAAGTCATACGTATCCCATCACTTCAAGAATGTGTAGAATGCCAAGGCCTCCCGACATCAGTGAAAATTAGTATTTGGTCGAGACTCGTTTTAAGCCATTTCGTCAAAATATTTGCAGGATGGAATTAAAACAATTAGATAAATATTTAAACGTAGCTTTAAAGAAAATGAACCAGAAAAAATTTAACAGAAAATCTAATCAATTTCAGACATAACAATGTTCCCTATCAGTATGTCTAATGACGTCTGTATTGTAATATAGAGAAACATTGTTTAGGTGTCAAAGAGTCATTTACAAGAGAGGGAGTACCGGAGCCAGGGCAAAAGTCAACTTTTTCAGAAACGGGTCAAGAGACTTAAAAAGTTTTTACAGTAAAATTTTCAATACAGCATGAGAAGAAAGTACCTTTTTATAGAGTGCTGCATCTATGTCAAATGCCTAGTTTACAAAAATCCATAATATCACAGGGTGCCCAGCAATCTCGCTTTTTGGAATTCAAAGTTTTTTCCCGGTTTTTCCGGTTTGATAATATAAATTTTCCTGGTTCTGTTTCGCACGTTACAACACATTTTTTTCTGTTTATTACTTAACTGTTCTATGTTACTCATGCACTTTTGTTTCGCAACCTAGTACTAGAGTAGTATTTTGTTCGAAAACGAGCTTTACGGAAAACTTGGATTTTTTCTCGGAAGCATATTTTACTAATTAATATTCAGAGTCCTAAAATGATTAATGTATTTTTCAGCCGGAAAGTCGATCACGGAGCTGACGCCTCCTCAGGGTTTGACTTTTCAACACGCAAGTAGCAATTTTTTCAAAATGTATATTCTGCTGTCGATAACAGACCTACTAATCAGTTCTCACTAAGTTAGAGGATAACTGTAGATTATATGACATACGTGAAAAGTACGCTTAACACTTAAATTTTCATATTTAATAATATTTTTAAATTTTCGGATAGAATTAATTTTCAAATCTGCTTAAAATCCTTCCAGATACCTTTTTTTAATTTCGAAGATAACATAATCGATTTTGCAATACAATAATTTTAACTAGTGGTGCTACAGAATGGCACAGACTTTCCCGTATTAGTTTTCTATTTCCTTGGGTCTGGGTCTTTCTATTTCCTTGTTCTATTCGAAATTGCCACATACTCGTGCAAGCTGTCATCGATCGCAGCCCAAATTTTTGTTAGGATATATTGTTCATTTTTCGGTTTCCTCATGGTAGAACTGAAATATTAACTTAGAATATTAACGAACACAACAACCTCGACCTAAATTGCAATTTTCTTTAAAAAAGTTGTAGCCGTTTTCAAGAAAATGTCGTTTAAGCGCTACTAAAAATGCGAAAATTTGAAACATTTTCACAGAAAATCTTCGTGTTTTCAAAAAACTTCATTTGTAGCATTACACTTACAAATATAATAATGCTTACAAATTGCTGGTAATGTTCATATTAAAGATGTGAGAGATCTTTAAAAAAATTACATTTGTGTAATTTTTGGAAAACCAAAAAAAAAAATTACGTCATATTAAAGAGTGCAATTAGCACTATCCGTTCCAAACGCTTGAAGAAAACATTTGGAGCTATTTATGAGAAAACAACAATTGAGCGTTTCTGAAAACGCGGAAATTTGAGCTAGTTTTCACAGAAAACAGTTGAGTTTTCGAGAAACTTTACTTGACATTATTTAAAGCACATGTACTTATTAACATAATAATGTAAACAAATCGCCACTAATGTAAATACTAACCACGCGAGAGAGAAGTAAAAAAAAATATTTTTGCAAATTTTGAAAAACACAAAAGAATAGCGCAATATGGCGTTAATGTCATTTCATAGAGAACATTAGGCACTATCATTACCAAAAGTTTAAAGAAAGAATATGGAGCCGTTTTTGAGAAAATCTTGTTTTGGTATTTTTTTAAAATTGCACATATTGCATGCAATATAACGCGAAAACTACTAAAATGTTCAAAAAAATGTACATGATCTTAATGAAAGATCATACTGTGAAGAACAAATTTTATTTGAAGGAAAAAAACTCTATATTTAATTTTGTCGTTGTAGGAAGAAGCCGAAAAAACTGAAAGTTTTGCAATTTTCGAAAATTCAGAGTTAACCGTTAAATTAGGAACTACACCACCTTTATAAGTGTATTTTGGTCTATTCTTACAAGAAATTTAAACAAAAAATTCGGAGCCTTTTTGAGAAAATTTTGAAAATGTCCGGGTGGCTTTATGTAAGTACCCCCAAATATTGAAGAACCTTTTTCAAAATCTCAGAGCATCGACTCCAGCCAGATTGTCAGAGGTTTCTTCAATTTGAAAACATCCTACGTATGGTTTAGGCGCTAGTAGTGTTCACAGACGGACGGGCCGGCGGACGGACAGGCGGGCAATTTGCTTTCAATTGGTATTTTGGTATCAAGGGCCAACAAAAAAAGGGATTTTGGCTACACCACACGTTTGGGATTTTTTCTTAATTTAGCAACTGGTTTTATTCACTTTTTCGTTATCACGGCCCGGAAACGAATTTTTTTTCTGCTGAAAATTCCCCATTTTTTCGCGCAGCATCACATAACTTTCCCTATATACGTTTATTACTCCATATATACGTATGTATAAGGAAAAGTAAAAAGTTGTTCAGAAATAATATGTAGGGTCATAATAGTTTTCTCACCGATTTAAATTGTTACAAGATTTCCGGACTTTTTCAACGATATATTGCATTTTATCCTTAAAATAGTTTCAATGGATAGATAACATTTAATAATCTTATTATATCCATGTTTTAATTACGTTCTATTTTTAAAATATTAAATTGTTTCCAAATTTCTTGCACAATATTAAAATAGAACTGTATCCAACGATTTAATGTATCCACAGATATCGCCTCTAGCTGTGATGTGTAATGAATACAGTTAATATGAAGACAAAGACAGTTTAAGCAGTTTCTCCAACAAGAAAAAGCCGTGGAATTGATTTTTCATATGCTCTCAAAACACACGTTTAAACGCGATTTTTACATTTTACCAAGGTCGTTTCGCTTGACGATTATCAAAATATTTCTTAACTTTTGACTGATCGGTACACCCTGCCATCGACGACTCCTTAAACTTTTGTTGTAAGGTTAGCGCGCATCAAACGCGTACACTGAATTTCATTGACTTTGTTATTTTATTCTTTTGTTAAATGGCACAAGTGCGATATTGGCGCACGTTTCCTAGAGCCGTGGAATACTTACCCTCATTCCTTGACTAACATTAGTTGAATTATGAATAAGTGATAGAAACGAACATTGTTAACAAAATCTGATAACCAGAAATGTCTATTCCCATAGAAACAATTTTGCATCGAAAAACGAGCTACAGAGTCCTGTCGTCAAAATAACCAACCTCCACTATTATCGCATCTAGCGAAATGAGGGCTCAAGTAAACGCGCGCGAATATTAATAAATTCAAGTCAAATTATTTGTAGATGTTTCTACACGTGTCCCTACTCAAGGAGCGTGTGCTTCCGTTTAAATGTTTTATAAAGTATGTTTTGACGTATCTTGCATATTTCCAGATCAAGAGGCTGCCAATAAAGAACTGACTACCCCGAATCCGACGAGTACTTGAGAGACATCCAGGGGAATTGGAGCTTCACTGACGAGATTCCATCTCAGGTGGGCAAAATTCCTGTTTTTTCTGTATATTTTCAGTTCAAAACGACTAAAGTATATTCGATAGCCATACCTAATACGCATGTAAGCTCATAATTACGTATCGGATGTTTAGGAACAAAACATCGTCTTTTAGGCTTCTAAAAAGTCACTGAAAATGTCAAGAATAAAAAGAAAGGTTCTGTGATATTTTACACAATAAAGTGAATTAGTGGTCCTACCGAATGGCACAGACTTTCCCGTATTTCTTTTCTATTTCCTTTGTCTTCGCTAGCTATTCAGACTTGCCACATTCATTTGTCAGCTGCCCTGAAAGTACATTTTTTGACATTTTCTTAATTTTTCGTTTTCCTAATAGTATTAAGGAAATATTATTTTAAGAATATTAAAGAACAGTAAAACCTTGTCCTAAATGGTAATTTTCCTTGAAAAATCTGGAGCCGTTTTTAAGAAAACGGCGTTTAAACGCTGCTGTAAATGCGAAATTTGAAGCTCTTTTTCACAGACAATCTTTGAGTTTTGAAAAACTTAATTTGAAGCCATTTAAAGCATTTACACTCAGAAATACAATAGTGCTGGAAATGTGCATAATAACGGAGTGAGAGATCATTCAAAAAAATGCATTTGTGTAATTTTTGAAAAAACAAAAAAAATGCCTCAAAATAAACTTAAGGTCATATTAAAGAGTGCCATTATACTGCTAATAATATTTCTGCCGGCTTGACAGCTCCCGGCTGAGAGGGGAGAGGGGGTTCCGTTATCCAATCAGAGGCTTCAAATTGTGATAATGTCACTACAGAGTTGCCGACGTTTACTAAGAATATGAAATGTTATAGCGCGAAGCAACTGAAAATTGTAGAGCACAGAGCGCCAAGAGGATCGCCATTACTTGTTAGGTTCATGCATCGTGTGTGCGGTTATGTCGTCTACTGATAAAAGCTTAAGGCTGATATACTTATGACACGATGTATGTGTACATCCACCTTACAGGACATTTCTATTTTTTTTCTTTATGCCAATGCATTCAATAGGACGCCTCCTTGAAAACCTTGTTAATAACAGGTAAAGTCAGTAACTTCGAAAAGTCCTGCAATTGTTTTTATTGTGAACTTTCTGTAAAAGGTATGTATTCAAACCAAGATGTCTTGCTTTTAGATACTTCTCTTTATAAATCTTTCATAATGAATACTATGCATCTTCCTTCTTAAAACGAGTATCGCTGTACTTACTTTCATCTGCTTTGCGCGTCTTATACAAAAATGTTTCGTTATTCCTTGCTTTGGCAGGATTATAGTGTAAGGGACTGCGATAAACTTGTGTAACAGAATTTCATCAAATATACTAGTGTCATTATTACAATTCTACCAAAAATACAATAAGCTGGACGGGTATGACTCGACAGCTGATCTGACGCAAGAACGAACACGTGTCTGCCGCCCGAGTAAGGGGCAACATCGCTCTCCCCCACTCCCGGCTGTCAAGTCGGCAGAAGTTTTGCTCGCAGTAGCATATATTATTATTCGTTCCAAAAGTTTGAAAAAAATGGAGCCATTTATAAGAAAATTACGTTTAACCTTTTCCAAAAAATGCGGAATTTTAAGGTAGTTTTCACAGAAGACGGTTGAGTTTTCGAGAAACTTTACTTGACATTACTTATAGTACATGTACACATTAATATAATGTCAACAAATCGGATTTTTCGGTATCAATGACCCACAAAACAGAGATTCAGGGTACACCACGTGTTAGGAATTTTTTTCTTAATTTAGCAACTGGATTTATCCACTTTTGCGGCTTGGCAACGATTTTTTCTGCCGAAAATTCGCCATTTTTTCGCGCAGCATTTCATAACTTTCCCTATACTACGTACATTACTCCGTATATATGTACGTACAGGGGAAAGAAAAAATGTCACTTTTCCTCCATAATTTTTTTAACTTAAATGAACAAAACAAATTGATCATTTTAATACAAAACATGTATTTATTGCCCATTACAACTCTTTTACATTTCGTTCTTCCTATAGTTTGCATTGCAATGTATTTACCATTAGGACATTATTAAAAGTTCTCAATATCAAATTTGCAACGTTTGAGAGGTAAAATCAGTTTCAATGCGAAGAAGGATCTCTCAATATCTACTGGCATGACTGGCTAATTTAAAAACCTAACTTTAGCAACATTAAACTCATCTGAGAATTTACAAACATTGTCACTTACAGTTTCGCTTACTGTCTTCGTGACATATCCAGGACTTTTTCAGAACATTTTAAAATTGTTCGCTTATTCCTTTTCACTTGAAACTTTCTCTGATCTACTGCTGACAAAAGCATTGACCTTGATTATCACAGAGACAATCCTAGAGTTTCTAGTTTTTCAATTTTATCCGCAGCGAATACATAGTTTGAACGTACACACGCAATATTACCTTTAAGATAACTATTGTCGACCACAAATTCGGCATCTTGCACCAACAACACAGAGCTCGTCAATGTCTTCTACAATTTGCTCGAAAGTTTACAATATTATTCCACTGCTCTCAACCAAGTTCTCCATTACGTTCGGACGGTAGAGATGTGTTAGGTAAATTCTATCGAAGAAAAACATTAATGGTGCTAAAACAGAACGTATTTTCTCGCTCGTATTTTTACGCAAAATGTATTCTTTCGAAAAACTGTATATGAACTTATTTTAAAATTATCTTGAAGGAGCAGATTTAATTAATGATAATCGTATAAGCCATTTTTTGAAAATTTGGAAATGTCCCAGGGGCTTCGTGTAAAGTACCCCCCAAAATTAAAATATCGGTTTCAAATTCACAGGGCCACGACATTCGCCAGATACATTAGGGAATATTCATTTCAGAGAAAATGGGTTGAACGATTTAGACGCTAGCGTTGTTCACAGACGTTTTGCCGTCATTCGATTTTTCGGTATGAAGGACCCACAAAAGTATGGATTCTGGCTACACCACGTTATAAAGGATGTTTTCTACAGTTAGCAAGTGGATTTATCCACTTTTTCTTTACCAGGGTCCTGTAATAAGTTTCGCTCAGCATTACATGAGTTTCTCGTCACTTAAATCAGGAAACACGAAGCATAAGTACTTGAAACATTCACTTTCTTTATTGTGATGAAATCTATTATATTACTTTGGTACTTCTTTATTGTGACTCATCACAGATAATGCACAAGTAGAATGGACTGGTAACACAATGAGACATTGATGAGACATTTTTTTCAAAATGCACTTTCAAACTTCAGAAAACCTTTTTAATCACTTTGAAGCAAATAGATAAGTGAATGTATTCACTCCAATTGACACTACTGGACTGGGAGAATGTGCAACAAAGTGGGCTCCAATTTCCATTTATAACCATTTCTATCTTGATTAACTTCAGAATGGGACTACCAAGAAAAGATAACAATTACCTTCCTAATTGAACAGAACCTTCATTACCACACCACTTATTCAGGTAGAATGTTATTAGAACAAAATAAGTGTTTAGAATGTTAGAAATCGTTTAAGAAAAAATATTGGTTACAAATGTAAATATGTGCACATGCTACAAAATGGAAATTATGTTTCATGGATTTGAAAAAAATCTGTACGTGATGGACTTCATATTCATTTTTAGCACACCAACGATAAGCCAAAATTATCAAATTAAATTTTTGGTTATAGACTTGTGTAATTGGGCTTCAAATCATTTTGTAGTAGTATTTCTAATCTACAAACTATCATAATCCAGATTTAGCATCGCAAGTTTTCATCGTAGTGAAAACAACTTCATTCTGTTTTTTTGCTCTCCCAACTTATCGGTGAGTTTCCTAGGTTCACATTATACACGTCGATTTTTTTCGAATCATTCGTTGTACACAAAATGACATCAATATTTACACACATAATCCCCAGATTATTTGCAATTGACAAGCATCATCATCATCATCTTCACGGTCTAGGCCCAACGGCCTGTTCCAGTTCGATGGTCCACCGTTTTCTTGGTCTCCCGGGATCTCGTTTTCCAAGAGGTCGATATTTCCAGGCCTTTTGAGGAAGGCGCTGCTTTTCCATTCTGTATAGATGTTGGGTCCAATTTCTTTTGTATTTTTGGATTTGATCGAGGACTGATACAACTTTTAACTCTTTTCGAATATCTTGGTTTCTTTCGTGATCTGCTTTCGTACAACCTTTTACTGCCTTCAGAAACTTCATCTCTGAAGCCTGTATTCTGCTCATTTCCCTTTGTTTCAAAACCCAGCATTCGCTACCGTATAGCAGGGTTGGTATTGCCATTGTCTTGTAGAATTTTAACTGTGTTCCTTTTCGGGTTTTCTTACCAAGGGTTCTTCTTATGGTTCCACACATTAACTGGAACCGCGAGAGTTTCTTCTCTACGTCCCTGTCGTAGTTGTATGATACATCGTTTCCTAGATAATTAAAATTACTCACTTGGTTCAGAACCTGGTTTTCTACCACTATCTTAGATCTCACTGGATCTTTCCCGCAAAATGCCATAATTTGGGTTTTTGATGTGGATATTTCACAGTTATAATATCTGGCTATTTTGCTGAGCTTGTAGATATTGAGCTGAAGTTCATCTTCTGTTTCAGCAATGAAAACTTGATCGTCTGCATATAAGATGGAATTTAAAAAACAGTTTTCTGCAATCTTAATACCACAAGAGGCATAGCAGTTCCATTCATTCAGCATCTCATCTATGTACAGATTAAACAGAGTTGCTGATTAGCTACAACCCTGTCGTACTCCCAGATTTATATTCAGAAATATTTTGTCGATTTTGAAACCAGTGTCGATACATATTCTTGTTCTCACGTACAGGCTTTTAATTACTTGGATGAGATGGTAAGGTATCCCCTTCTTTATTAAAATTTCCCCAGCAGTGGTCGTCTAACTTTATCAAAAGCTTTCACATAGTCAATAAAGGCTATGTGTGTTTCAAGATTATATTCTCTTCTTTTTTCTATTAGTATTTTGAGTGTAAATACACTATCTGAAGAAGATCGTCCTTTTCTAAACCCGTTTTGTTGTTCGCTGATGATGGTGTCAGCTATTAGTTTCAGTCTTTCGGAGAGTATTCTAGTATATACTTTGTAACCAGCAGTTAGCAAATTTATTACTCTATAATTTCCGCGGACTGATCTATCACCTCTTTTGTAAATGGGTTTTACAATAGCCACTTTCCATTCTTCTGTTATTTGACAATAGTTTCAGCATAGATTAATGAAGTACAACAGTCTCGATATCAAAGCAGGGCCACCATATTTCAATAGTTCAATATTCATATTGCCTATTCCTGCAGCTTTTCTTTTCTATTAATTTTCAATGCATATTCTAATTCTTTCATACTTATAGGATCTATATGTTCTGGTACTTAATTTTCTTGGATGTCGCCATTGTCCTATATATCACACCACAGTTCTTTGTAGTACTGCAATCAATCTTGTTCTTTGATAAAATGTATATTGGCTGTGTCTTTCTCTTCTTTATTAAGATGTTTCAGCACTTTGTAAGCATATTCTTGCCGTCCGTGAGCATCATCTTCAATACAACTTATATAATAATCCCAGCTTTTCCGATAAGCTTCTCTAATCTTTTTCTTTGCTTTTACACATTTTCTTTTATAATCAAATTTGTTTTCTTGTCACGGCGCCTGGAGCATTTCCTTGCAGGCATTTTTCTTTTTTTTACAGCTTCCTCGAGATCCTCTGTCCAGATGTTGATGCCTCTTCTTCTATAGTTTTTATACCTATAGCCAGGGGCTTCTTTTGCTGCCGCCTCCACAGATCTTTTTATATTTGCCCATTCTTCTTCTATCGTAATGCTTGGTAAATTCATTGTCAAATGATGGTCAATACGATTTGTGTATAAATATGATATACTTTCATCTTTTAATAAGTTTACTTTACATGTTAATCGTTTCTCCTGAATCTTTCCTTTTATACCCGTTCTTTTCCATGGAGCCATGATATTCACCGTTGCTCGTACCATAAAATGGTCAGAATTGATATCTTCTCCTCTGAACACATGTACATCTTTAACCAGATTTTTGTTTTCTTATTTACAATAATATAATCAATGAGGCTACGTGTTTCTCTTGCTGCCCAGGTAAATTTATTAATATCTTTCTTCCGGAAGAATGTATTCGTTATTTTCATCTCATTATAAACGCAGAAATCAATTAACCTTCTTCCATAATTGTTAACTGTAGTTTCACCAAACGTTCCCACAACATCAGACACAGGTTGTGATCCTACTCTTGCATTGAGATCTCCTGCAACTATGACATAATCGTTTTTATTAATTGTGTTTATCACATTTTGCATATCTTTGTAGTATGCTTCACTATCTTCATTTCTACCTTCTCATAGCATATGTTCCAATTATTGCTATATAACCACGTGCTACTGACAAACATAATTCTTTAATTCGCTGTAGATATATCATCACACGTTTCAAAGTTTGAAAAAAATTCTTTGCAAATATTTGCTTAACCTATGTATTTTGCTGTGTGCTTATGACAAAACAAGTATTGTTCTCTGTCGCACGAAAATGCTCTTCTCATATGTTTCCAAAGACTTTCTCTAATTACCCAACACTTTCTAAAATTTCTTGGAAATGTATCGTATCAATAACACCTGAAATTTCCTAATCATCCCATTTACTTTAAAAATTCTATTGCCGTTACCAGATGTCAGTTTCTCATATTATTTCTCGCAAGAATATTTACAATTGACTTTCTCCGGCTCATCGAAAATCCACAGTTTTTCTCTTCAATGCAGGTACATCACAGAAACAAATAGAATTTTCCTTTAACTTTTTTAAAAGTAACAAGTCTCGTATTGTCCAATGATTAAGTAATCGCCTACATAAAGAACAACAGCAAAATATAGTTCAAGATTTTACCGAAAAAAAACGAAGATCGTTCTTGATAGGATGGAGTCCTGTCTTCATTGGAAATGTAGCAAGATCTTACACCTACAATCAACATCTGATAACCCGTACAGACTTACCTTAATACAAAATTAATTTAGTATATGTTATCACTATTTTTCAAGTAAAAGGTCGATATTTGACTGATAGTAATCTTTAATGTTACAATCAACTTAATACAAGCTACAACTCGTTACAACATGTTTTTCACCCTTTTCTAACATAATTAATACTTAGTTACGTCGTTACATGGAAACGCCTATATCTCTTCTTTTCCACGTCTCGCGTACCACCAACAATTCCCCCTTTTACGCGAGACGAATTTCTTCTCTCTTCAAGACGAACTAAACATCTTCGGTTCTCAAATTCATCGATGTTGTCTTCATCATAGTTGTATGTTTTGTTCTTCTATGTCGTCCTTAAGAAAGTTCAATTTTCTTAGCATATGTTTATTTCTAGCATTTACGCGAAAATATTTAGTCCAATCAATCACGGATTGACCGTGTACACTTTAATTGGTTTCTTTACGGAATCATCCATTCTTATTTCTTCAATCAGCGATTGTATCCATTTTTCTTCACAAATGGCCTCGCATAAAGCAATTAATTCAGCTTCCATAGTTTATAATGCCACCATTTTTTCTTTTTACTCTTCCAGCTTACAATATTCTCACCGTATTTGATCACGAAACCACCGAAAGATTTGCTATCTTTCGTGACGCTCCAGCTAGCATCGGAATAAACTTCTAATTTTCCTTTCTTGTGACTTAGATACAATTTTATACTTTTCGTTATCTGAAGATATCTTAATATCCTCTTCAGTGCTTGGAGATGGTTTGAGCGGGGGTCTTTAGAAAAGTTGTGACAGCTTACTGTAGCTGTATGCCATATCAGGCCTCGTGGCCGACACTAAGTATCCTATACATCCTAATATTTGCTGGTACATTACGGGATCTATTTTTTCAAAGTTCTCGTAGTCTTCTAACTTTGTTCCAATAACTCCTGGTGTGGATACCGGGTGACATTCATTCCAAATTTGTCCAAAATTTTTAATATTAATTCTTCTTGATCTAAGGTAAATTTTTGTTCTAATTTCTTGATTCTTATTCCGAGGAATGTAACATTTGCATCATTGTCCATTCTTTTAATGGTGAGCATTTTACTTAATGGTTTTATGAATTGTTCTACAATTAAATCATTTTCGCCTACGATTAAACAGTCGTCTACATAAAACGAAACAGCCAAGAACTGCGTTTTTTGACCAATAAATACACAAGGATCATTTTTACAAGATTTGAGTCCGCATTGCTCCAAAATATTGCAAAGTTTACCATACCAGCAGCGACCTGCTTCAGGCAATCCGTATAGACACTCTTCCAGTTTCAATAATCTTGTTTTCGGATTTTGCGTATTTATTCCTTGTGGTGCTCTCATATAGACATCTCGGTCAAGTTCCCCATTTAAGTATGCCGTTTCTATATTGTACTTGTATTATTGACACTTCGTAAGGGAGATCGACTAAATTTACCTCCGATACAAGATACACAACGCTCCGAAGTTGGTACCTTTTTTTCAAGACCACGAACTATCTGTTTCATGTACATATTGTCAAGATTCGCCTTGTTCACATGACATAAACGACGATGCCACATATTTTCGACTTTCGTATTACGTGTTTTAAGACATTTCTTTTAAAGGTTGAGTAATGGTAAGCGAATCTACGATGTCTTGAGTAGGTGTTATCTATTTCCATATTTAAGATAAAACTATCCCCATCAAAATCACCTGTGGCCACAAGAGATCTGTCTTCGTCATCTATTATTTTTACCCTCTCTTTATCGAGAGTAATTCGTTTACCTTTTTTGACGATACTCGAAACCGAAAGCAAATTGGTATTGATTCTGAGAACATATAACACTTTATTTCATTTTAATTTAACAGAATTATTGTATACCGAAAGACTTCCGGCAAGATTTGATAAAATCTTTCTGTCCTTTTCGGCTGTCATTATGTCTACATTATTTTTGTGCGTGTCATGAAGTACGTCTTCTCTATACGTTATATGAGAAGTACATCCAGAGTCTAATAACCAGGTCATTTTTTCATTGCCTTTTGCTCGATTACAAAACTCATCACGAAATTCGATTTTATGATAATATTCTTCATCGCGTTGGTGATCCTCCTTCAACGGTAATACATGTTCTTTCTTATTATTAAGTTGGCTGTCCGGGTGACGCCGCGTCCATGGCAAAGGTGCCGACGTTTCGGTCGCCTTGATATTGACTCCGGCCGCGGAAGCCTACGCTCTCATGTTCTTTCTTGTTATATCTGTTATAGCTAGATTTGTCCCAGTTTTTATTATTGCGAATATATTGTATACATTCTCTCCCGGAATTGTTCCCCTGATCGCCGTAATTTTTATTAAATTTCTGATGTGTTTCTTTATAATCTCGGTGACTATTTGATTTATAATAACCGCTGTCCGGATTTTCGCCGCAATACTTTCTATTCACACAATTCTTGTACCAACAGTTACGAGCGACATGTCCTTGTCTTCTGCACACATATCAAATTTTCTTTTGTTCTTTAGCCTTGAAAACAACATTCGTTTCTCCATGAAAATACTGCGTTCCTCTTTTACTTTCGAATCTAACTAAAGATTCTTTCATTTGCTCAAATTAAATATTAGGATTTGCAAATAAAGCTGCAACTACTCCATCGTAGTGTTTCGGAAGACCATTCAACACGTAATGTATCAATTCAGTGTCGTCAATACTCGTACCAAGTTCTTGAATCTCGCATCTTATTCCTTGGACCCGTGTTAAAAGGTCTGTGATCGTCTCTCCTCTCTGTTTCTATTTTTGCGAGTTTAATCCTCAAATTAATTAATTTACTTTTCTGAATACCCTCGTGATGTTTACGCAGATGTTCCCCGAAATCCTTAGCTCTATCCATCCCACGACAAGTCATAAGTTGTTCGTCCGACAAAGCCATAACAAATAAACCCATCGCTTCGTCGTTCTTTCGGCGCCAGTCTTGCCAGACTTTCAAGCTCATCTCGTTTACCGCGGAATATTTCGGTTCTTCCGCAATTACTATTTCGTCATACAATTGTCTTGAACGTAACAGCGTTGACATTCGCATACTCCACATCATGTAGTTATTATTGGTTAACGTACCGATTTTTCCGAACGCCATCATAATGTTATCCATCTTGATTATTGAACCACGCTCTGCTACCAGTTTTGTAATCACTATTTTTCAAGTAAAAGGTCGATATTTGACTGATAGTAATCTTTAATGTTGCGATCAACTTAATACATGCTACAACTCGTTACAACATGTTTTTCACCCTTTTCTGACATCATACATAGTTACGCCGTTACATGGAAACGCCTATCTCTATATCTCTTCTTTTTCCATGTCTCGCGTATCACCAACAGTATATTCTACAACGAATATTTTAATCAGCACTTTTCACGACGACAAAACTTCAGTGAGAGACACTCTGTCCTTTGAATGCTGATGTATTTAATAATTATAATTTTCAATAATAAATGGTTCTTACTTATAAAGAAATTGCAAAAATTCTCATACTCCCCACGTAATTGTCTCAAATAATATGTAACTAATCGTGCTTTATTTTTAAACAATCTCCGTTTTGTTTGTTCGTTAAGACCTAACTTCAGAAAATTAAGGTTTTTTTCTTACTTTCAGAGTTTTCTATAACTTCCTCTGTCTTCCTTAATTTGGAATTCCACAGAACCTAGTGTATTGATTTCTTTCAACGTTTTTCCTCATTTAGTTTCAAACCATTCTAATAGACACACCGGCTTTCTTCGTGTCATTTTTGCTACATATCTTGTTAAACGTTTCCTCTATTTCTTCGATATTCTTACTAAATGACTTATCAACTTGCTCCAGTTTACTGATACCCCTACTTAAATTTCTTCTTCTTGATTTCTGACTACTCGATTTTCAGTTTGTCATTCTCTAAAAGAGATTTTCAGTTTGTTAGACACTAAATATTTATCTATATCTTCTGCGTTTTGCTCAACCAAGAGTTCATTCTCGTGTGAAATCTCCAACAAATCAAATCAACCGGGAAAGATGGTTCACGAAATCAACTAATGTCACAGCAGTTCCACTGATCAGGAGGTCCTGGGGTTTAAGTCCCGACGAATTACAGGTTTTTGAAAATAGCTACATAGCAGTGCTGATATCTGTTACCGACTACAGGAAAATTCAAGCGACAAGCTGTTCTAATCGGTAGTTCTTCGTGGTATCTCCGAATAACAAAAAACATATGCCAGAGAAGTAACCAAACAAACGCGACACGATCCGCACGCGATATTTCTTACCCATTCCTTGTCTCATTGTAACCACATAAAATAACACTTCCATGCATTATACTACCAAACACGCACACCGACCGGACAGGAGATATTCAATTTCTGCGAAGCAAACAGACTCAGAACGCCTACACGTCCTCAGGGGCCACACACATGTCGCCCCCCCTGAAACCAGTCCAGTTCCACGCGTCATCTCCGCCGCCTTCTCTGGCCCCCGTTGCCACAAACCAACCCTCCGGGGCGACCAGTCTCAGCCTGCCTCTAGGATCCACACTCCTGCCGCCCGCGCCGCCGCCACGCCTTTAGATCCAGCCGCCTTCTCTGGCCCACGTTGCCACAAACCAACCCTCCGGGGCGACCAGTCTCAGCCTGCCTCTAGGATCCACACTCCTGCCGCCCGCACCGCCGCCACGCCTTCAGTTCCAGCCGCCTTCTCTGGCCCCCGTTGCCACAAACCTACCCTCCGGGGCGACCAGTCTCAGCCTGCCTCTAGGATCCACACTCCTGCCGCCCGCACCGCCGCCACGCCTTCAGTTCCAGCCGCCTACACTGGCCCCCGTTGCCACAAACCAACCCTCCGGGGCGACCAGTCTCAGCCTGCCTCTAGGATCCACACTCCTGCCGCCCGCACCGCCGCCACGCCTTCAGTTCCAGCCGCCTTCTCTGGCCCCCGTTGCCACAAACCTACCCTCCGGGGCGACCAGTCTCAGCCTGCCTCTAGGATCCACACTCCTGCCGCCCGCACCGTCGCCACGCCTTCAGTTCCAGCCGCCTACTCTGGCCCCCGTTGCCACAAACCAACCCTCCGGGGTGACCAGTCTCAGCCTGCCTCTAGGATCCACACTCCTGCCGCCCGCGCCGCCGCCACGCCTGTAGATCCAGCCGCCTTCTCTGGCCCCCGTTGCCACAAACCAACCCTCCGGGGCGACCAGTCTCAGCCTGCCTCTAGAATCCACACTCCTGCCGCCTGCGCCGCCGCCACGCCTTTAGTCCCAGCCGCCTTCTCTGGCCCCCGATGCCACAAACCAACCCTCTCAGCCTGCTTTAGAATCCACTCTTCTACCGCTCGCAAAACCGCCACACCAGCAGTTCCAGCCACCTGCACTTGTGAGGGGAAGACAGGAGTGCGCAGCGAACACCGATGAGTGGACGAGTCGGCTCGCCCGGGGGCGGCGGCACACCGTCATCTGAAACTGGCGGGTGCTGCCTCACCCCCTAATTGGTTCTGGTCACCTGCCATGCTAACTTCCAGGCCAAGGCTTTGTCGACACATTCATCGGTTAGCTGGTGCCCCCTACCTCTTCCGATCGCGTTCTGCCTGGTATGTGCCACCCTACTGCCACTCGCGCCGCCGCCACGCCTGTAGTTCCAGCCGCCTTCTCTGGCCCCCGTTGCCACAAACCAACCCTCCGGGGCGACCAGTCTCAGCCTGCCTCTAGTATTCCACACTCCTGCCGCCCGCGCCGCCGCCACGCCTTTAGATCCAGCCGCCTTCTCTGGCCCCCGTTGCCACAAACCAACCCTCCGGGGCGACCAGTCTCAGCCTGCCTCTAGGATCCACACTCCTGCCGCCCGCGCCGCCGCCACGCCTTTAGATCCAGCCGCCTTCTCTGGCCCCCGTTGCCACAAACCAACCCTCCGGGGCGACCAGTCTCAGCCTGCCTCTAGGATCCACACTCCTGCCGCCCGCGCCGCCGCCACGCCTTTAGATCCAGCCGCTTTCTCTGGCCCCCGTTGCCACAAACCAACCCTCCGGGGCGACCAGTCTCAGCCTGCCTCTAGGATCCACACTCCTGCCGCCCGCGCCGCCGCCACGCCTTTAGATCCAGCCGCTTTCTCTGGCCCCCGTTGCCACAAACCAACCCTCCGGGGCGACCAGTCTCAGCCTGCCTCTAGGATCCACACTACTGCCGCACGCGCCGCCGCCACGCCTTTAGATCCAGCCGCCTTCTCTGGCCCGCGTTGCCACAAACCAACCCTCCGGGGCGACCAGTCTCAGCCTGCCTCTAGGATCCACTCTCCTGCCGCACGCGCCGCCGCCACGCCTTTAGATTCAGCCGCCTTCTCTGGCCCCCTGTTGCCACAAACAAACCCTCCGGGGCGACCAGTCTCAGCCTGCCTCTAGGATCCACACTCCTGCCGCCCGCGCCGCCGCCACGCCTTTAGATCCAGCCGCATTCTCAGGCCCCCGTTGCCACAAACCAACCCTCCGGGGCGACCAGTCTCAGCCTGCCTCTAGGATCCACACTCCTGCCGCCCCGCGCCACATCCACGCCTTTAGATCCAGCCGCCTTCTCTGGCCCCCGTTGCCACAAACTAACCCTCCGGAGCGACCAGTCTCAGCCTGCCTTTAGGATCCAGTCTCCTGCCATTCCCGCAACCGCCACGCCAGCAGTTCCAGCCACCTACAACTCGTGAGAGGAAGACAGGATGTGCGCAGCGAACACCGATGAGTGGACGAGTCGGCTCGCTCCGGGGGCGGCGGCACACCGTCATCTGAAACTGGCGGGTGCTGCCTCACCCCCTAATTGGTTCTGGTCACCTGCCATGCTAACTTCCAGGCCAAGGCTTTGTCGACACATTCATCGGTTAGCTGGTGCCCCCTACCTCTTCCCATCGCGTTCTGCCTGGTATGTGCCACACCACTGCCACCCTGCGCCGCCGCCACGCCTGTAGTTCCAGCCGCCTTCTCTGGCCCCCGTTGCCACAAACCAACCCTCCGGGGCGACCAGTCTCAGCCTGCCTCTAGGATCACACTCCTGCCGCACTGCGCCGCCGCCACGGCCCTTTAGATCCAGCCGCCTTCTCTGGCCCCCGTTGCCACAAACCAACTCCTCCGGGGCGACCAGTCTCAGCCTGCCTCTAGGATCCACACTCCTGCCGCCCGCGCCGCCGCCACGCCTTTAGATCCAGCCGCCTTCTCTGGCCCCGTTGTCACAAACCAACCCTCCGGGGCGACCAGTCTCAGCCTGCCTCTAGGATCCACTCTCCTGCCGCACGCGCCGCCGCCACGCCTTTAGATTCAGCCGCCTTCTCTGGCCCCCGTTGCACAAACCAACCCTCCGGGGCGAACCAGTCTCAGCCTGCCTCTAGAATCCACAACTCCTGCCGCCTGCGCCGCCGCCACGCTTAGTCCCAGCCGCCTTCTCTGGCCCCCGATGCCACAAACCAACCCTCTCAGCCTGCTTTAGGATTCCACTCTTCTAACCGCTCGCAAAACCGCCACACCAGCAGTTCCAGCCACCTGCACTTGTGAGGGGAAGACAGGAGTGCGCAGCGAACACCGATGAGGTGGACGAGTCGGCTCGCCCGGGGGCGGCGGCACACCGTCATCTGAAACTGGCGGTGCTGCCTCACCCCTAATTGGTTCTGGTCACCTGCCATGCTAACTTCCAGGCCAAGGCTTTGGTCGACACATTCATCGGTTAGCTGGTGCCCCCTACCTCTTCCGATCGCGTTCTGCCTGGTATGTGCCACACCTACTGCCGACTCGCGCCGCCGCCACGCCTGTAGATCCAGCCGCCTTCTCTGGCCCCCGTTGCCACAAACCAACCCTCCGGGGCGACCAGTCTCAGCCTGCCTCTAGGATCCACACTCCTGCCGCCCGCGCCGCCGCCACGCCTTTAGATCCAGCCGCTTCTCTGGCCCCCGTTGCCACAAACCAACCCTCCGGGCGACCAGTCTCAGCCTGCCTCTAGGATCCACACTCCTGCCGCCCGCGCCGCCGCCACGCCTTTAGATCCAGCCGCTTTCTCTGGCCCCCGTTGCCACAAACCAACCCTCCGGGCGACCAGTCTCAGCCTGCCTCTAGGATCCACACTACTGCCGCACGCGCCGCCGCCACGCCTTTAGATCCAGCCGCCTTCTCTGGCCCCCGTTGCCACAAACCACCCTCCGGGGCGACCAGTCTCAGCCTGCCTCTAGGATCCACACTCCTGCCGCCCGCGCCGCCGCCACGCCTTTAGATTCCAGCCGCCTTCTCTGGCCCCCGTTGCCACAAACCAACCCTCCGGGGCGACCAGTCTCAGCCTGCCTCTAGGATCCACTCTCCTGCCGCCCGCGCCGCCGCCACGCCTTTAGATCCAGCCGCATTCTCTGGCCCCCGTTGCCACAAACCAACCCTCCGGGGCGACCAGTCTCAGCCTGCCTCTAGGATCCACACTCCTGCCGCCCGCGCCACCTCCACGCCTTTAGATCCAGCCGCCTTCTCTGGCCCCCGTTGCCACAAACTAACCCTCCGGGGCGACCAGTCTCAGCCTGCCTTTAGGATCCAGTCTCCTGCCATTCCCGCAACCGCCACGCCAGCAGTTCCAGCCACCTACACTCGTGAGAGGAAGACAGAAGTGCGCAGCGAACACCGATGAGTGGACGAGTCGGCTCGCCCGGGGGCGGCGGCACACCGTCATCTGAAACTGGCGGGTGCTGCCTCACCCCCTAATTGGTTCTGGTCACCTGCCATGCTAACTTCCAGGCCAAAGCTTGTCGACACATTCATCGGTTAGCTGGTGCCCCCTACCTCTTCCCATCGCGTTCTGCCTGGTATGTGCCACACCACTGCCACCCGCGCCGCCGCCACGCCTGTAGTTCCAGCCGCCTTCTCTGGCCCCCGTTGCCACAACCAACCCTCCGGGGCGACCAGTCTCAGCCTGCCTCTAGGATACACTCTCCAACCGCCTGCGCCGCCGCCACGCCCTTAGATCCAGCCGCCTTCTCTGGCCCCCGTTGCCACAAACCAACCCTCCGGGGCGACCAGTCTCAGCCTGCCTCTAGGATCCACACTCCTGCCGCCCGCGCCGCCGCCACGCCTTTAGATCCAGCCGCCTTCTCTGGCCCCCGTTGCCACAAACCAACCCTCCGGGGCGACCAGTCTCAGCCTGCCTCTAGGATCCACTCTCCTGCCGCACGCGCCGCCGCCACGCCTTTAGATTCAGCCGTCTTCTCTGGCCCCCGTTGCCACAAACCAACCCTCCGGGGCGACCAGTCTCAGCCTGCCTCTAGAATCCACACTCCTGCCGCCTGCGCCGCCGCCACGCCTTTAGTCCCAGCCGCCTTCTCTGGCCCCCGATGCCACAAACCAACCCTCTCAGCCTGCTTTAGGATCCACTCTTCTACTGCTCGCAAAACCGCCACACCAGCAGTTCCAGCCACCTGCACTTGTGAGGGGAAGACAGGAGTGCGCAGCGAACACCGATGAGTGGACGAGTCGGCTCGCCCGGGGGCGGCGGCACACCGTCATCTGAAACTGGCGGGTGCTGCCTCACCCCCTAATTGGTTCTGGTCACCTGCCATGCTAACTTCCAGGCCAAGGCTTTGTCGACACATTCATCGGTTAGCTGGTGCCCCCTACCTCTTCCGATCGCGTTCTGCCTGGTATGTGCCACCCTACTGCCACTCGCGCCGCCGCCACGCCTGTAGTTCCAGCCGCCTTCTCTGGCCCCCGTTGCACAAACCAACCCTCCGGGGCGACCAGTCTCAGCCTGCCTCTAGGATCCACACTCCTGCCGCCCGCGCCGCCGCCACGCCTTTAGATCCAGCCGCCTTCTCTGGCCCCCGTTGCCACAAACCAACCCTCCGGGGCGACCAGTCTCAGCCTGCCTCTAGGATCCACTCTCCTGCCGCACGCGCCGCCGCCACGCCTTTAGATTCAGCGGCCTTCTCTGGCCCCCGATGCCACAAACCAACCCTCCGGGGCGACCAGTCTCAGCCTGCCTCTAGGATCCACACTCCTGCCGCCCGCGCCGCCGCCACGCCTTTAGATCCAGCCGCCTTCTCTGGCCCCCGTTGCCACATACCAACCCTCCGGGGCGACCAGTCTCAGCCTGCCTCTAGGATCCACACTCCTGCCGCCCGCGCCACCGCCACGCCTTTAGATCCAGCCGCCTTCTCTGGCCCCCGTTGCCACAAACCAACCCTCCGGGGCGACCAGTCTCAGCCTGCCTCTAGGATCCACTCTCCTGCCGCACGCGCCGCCGCCACGCCTTTAGATTCAGCCGCCTTCTCTGGCCCCCGTTGCCACAAACCAACCCTCCGGGGCGACCAGTCTCAGCCTGCCTCTAGGATCCACACTCCTGCCGCCCGCGCCGCCGCCACGCTTTTAGATCCAGCCGCCTTCTCTGGCCCCCGTTGCCACAAACCAACCCTCCGGGGCGACCAGTCTCAGCCTGCCTCTAGGATCCACACTCCTGCCGCCCGCGCCGCCGCCACGCCTTTAGATCCAGCCGCCTTCTCTGGCCCCCGTTGCCACAAACTAACCCTCCGCGGCGACCAGTCTCAGCCTGCCTTTAGGATCCAGTCTCCTGCCATTCCCGCAACCGCCACGCCAGCAGTTCCAGCCACCTACACTCGTGAGAGGAAGACAGGAGTGCGCAGCGAACACCGATGAGTGGACGAGTCGGCTCGCCCGGGGGCGGCGGCACACCGTCATCTGAAACTGGCGGGTGCTGCCTCACCCCCTAATTGGTTCTGGTCACCTGCCATGCTAACTTCCAGGCCAAGGCTTTGTCGACACATTCATCGGTTAGCTGGTGCCCCCTACCTCTTCCCATCGCGTTCTGCCTGGTATGTGCCACACCACTGCCGCCCGCGCCGCCGCCACGCCTTTAGATCCAGCCGCCTTCTCTGGCCCCCGTTGCCACAAACCAACCCTCCGGGGCGACCAGTCTCAGCCTGCCTCTAGGATCCACACTCCTGCCGCACGCGCCGCCGCCACGCCTTTAGATCCAGCCGCCTCTTCTGGCCCCCGTTGCCACAAACCAACCCTCCGGGGCGACCAGTCTCAGCCTGCCTCTAGGATCCACTCTCCTGCCGCACGCGCCGCCGCCACGCCTTTAGATTCAGCCGCCTTCTCTGGCCCCCGTTGCCACAAACCAACCCTCCGGGGCGACCAGTCTCAGCCTGCCTCTAGGATCCACACTCCTGCCGCCCGCGCCGCCGCCACGCCTTTAGATTCAGCCGCCTTCTCTGGCCCCCGTTGCCACAAACCAACCCTCCGGGGCGACCAGTCTCAGCCTGCCTCTAGGATCCACACTCCTGCCGCCCGCGCCGCCGCCACGCCTTTAGATCCAGCCGCCTTCTCTGGCCCCCGTTGCCACAAACCAACCCTCCGGGGCGACCAGTCTCAGCCTGCCTCTAGGATCCACACTCCTGCCGCACGCGCCGCCGCCACGTCTTTAGATCCAGCCGCCTTCTCTGGCCCCCCGTTGCCACAAACCAACTCTCCGTGGCGACCAGTCTCAGCCTGCCTCTAGGATCCACTCTCCTGCCGCCCGCGCCGCCGCCACGCCTTTAGATCCAGCCGCCTTCTCTGGCCCCCGTTGCCATAAACCAACCCTCCGGGGTGACCAGTCTCAGCCTGCCTCTGGGATCCACACTCCTGCCGCCCGCGCCGCCGCCACGTCTTTAGTTCCAGCCGCCTTCTCTGGCCCCCGATGCCACAAACCAACCCTCCGGGGCGACCAGTCTCAGCCTGCCTCTAGGATCCGTTCTCCTGCCGCCTTCGGCTCCTCCACTCCGCCCCAGTTGCCATTCCTTTTTTCGCTCTAGAATTTTCTCTCTCAAAATATTTGGATGGGAACCTTCTCTTAATATGTTTGTATCCTGTAACCATAATATAATAGTGGACTCAGGTATTCGCATAAGTAGTCGTGGGGGAAAATGCCAAAATTGCGCGCGGGCCCCCCACCCCCCGGAGCGCGCAGAGTGCGTGTTCCGGGGGGTGAGGGGTCCGCGCGCCGCAGGCTGCGTGCGCAGAGGGCGCAGACTCTCCCGGAGGCAGACTGCGCGGGCTGTCAGCGGGCGGTGGAGCAGCCTCCGGCGGCGCAAGCGCTATGCGGTGAGTTGACGAAGTGGAGCCGCAAAAGGGAGATCCTGAGGAAGGTATACCTAATACATAGAACACGATTTTATCTTGATTCATCCACGTACGATGGAACTTAATAATTGAACATAATAAATTCTGACATCAGCGGTCGTATAATCACTAGATAGTAAGGTTACGCTTATATACGCAAAATACCTGGTTGTAAGAAGTGGAGAATTCAAGAGATATAAAATTGAAAGAAAAATTGCTGGTATCTGCATAGTACCATCAGCAATCTTCACCTCCTTTGGAACGAAACTACTGTATATTATGCTTGAAGTGTTTTCGAAATTACAAATCAACAGACTCTTAAATTTGGAATTCTGGACTGGATATTCGAGATCGCGATGTTGAAGTGGTTCCTATACGTCTCTTCTTTTAACAAAATATTGGTAGGAAGCGTACAAACAAGGCAGCTAAATACTGACGTCATTATATGTCGCCACAAACGTTCCAGTGTGAATTTGATTATTGTTCAAATCATCTAATATAAATTAACTTATTGCATTCCTACGATTTTGTAAATATTCGTTCTCGAAATTATTTTGTTATTTTGATTTTTATGAATTATGAAAATTATGAAAAATATTTCGGAAAAATCTTAGTGTTTTTGTGCAGGAGCAGTCGCTGAGAAGAAGAAATACTTGGCAAACGGAAATGGACGAATGCACCTGTGGTAAAATCGAGCCATACCCTTCACAGGTGAGGGATCTGCGCCGCCGGGAGGATATTCTCGTTTCTGTACACTCTCACTCAAAGGCGACTAAAATTAAATCAGCATCATCGCCTGGCAAACGTATTGTTTGTTCTTTTACACATAATGGAACAAACAATTGAAATGGGTGTTTGAACGCATTATTATCAAAAAATATTTTCAACTGTTTAGATTAATCTCTGACATTCACAAACGCAAACAATTCTGCAATTAAATGCTTTTCTAGGCGAAAGTATTTGATTCGTGAGATCCTGAAGGCCGTCATGGAGCAAATGCCCCAAATTGCGCTCTGGTCCCCCTCCTCCCGGAGCGAAGTTTGGGTGCTGCGTGTTCGGGGGTGCGGGGTCCGCGATGCAGCTTCGTGAACTGATGTTGCAGGAGCCGCTGCCTCGACGGTTGGCAACGTTGGAGACTGCGCTCCGTGGAGCTGCCTCTTCGCTTTTGGATGGAACTACGATCAACTGTGACTGTTTGCACACAAATGTCGATACTCCTGTTGTTTGTGGATATTTCACATAATAAAGTTCATTATGTATTGGATTATACGGTGTATTTACTATCGTATTAACAACGCTGGGAACTAGTAAGAGGAGTTCGTTTCTTAGCCCTTCGATTCACGGGGCTTGGATTTCGCAATTTTCCACTTACTGGGCCTCACCTATCAATATGGCAGTGGCGTAGCGTCAGAGGACGCTGAGATGCTGAGCATCCCCGTATATAAGAACCTTAAATACTGTATTGATAATCTTACAAGTGGTCTGTTGAGCAAAACACGTTTTGTATTAATTTTAAATTGATTTCCTATGATTGAATTCGGCGGGCTGTTGAAGCTGGCCTCTGATTGCTTGGAAGCTAAAATACTTCAGCGTCTGCCGCCAGATTGCGACGAGCAATGACGCATGCGCAGATGGCGAGGTTCCCCTCTCCCCTCTTCACCCCTGACCCAGAGAAACCCGACTGCTTTACGCTAGCGTCTACTGCGGAAAGAAGCTCGTTTGTGCACGAGAGCGCAGCACACTTCAGGCGTTCAGTAAATTATCTTTCTCTCTCTCACTCGGGAGTCCCCACTTGGTCATGGGTACAAACTGTAGAAATAGTGCCTGACTACTATTTCTTAATTAATATCCAAGAAATTGTATTATCTCTTAAATAGATTACATATGATTTAAGTCTGCAATGTATAAATTAACAAATGGTCTTATTGCCATTCACGTATAAGAATTAAAGCTGAGCCATTGTATAATTTGCTTTCAAGACATCGGCAGCCCTGACTGCTGTGAGGATTTTGTGGGAAGCGCCTACACCGTCGTAAGCAATCGAGATCGTGGAAGTAGTCCCAGTGTATCTGCCTTGTGTTGCGTTCGCCTGTTAGATGAAGTAGTTGATAGTGACATTTTGTGTGTTATTGTTGAGCATCCCCAAATGTGTGAGTCACGCTACGCCACTGCAATATGGTATCAAAACTATGTGGAACTACAACTAAAATAATTCAGAAAAATACTTTAATGAGTACATACGTGTGTTTAAACCATTCGAAAATGAAGAATTCCGCTGCTAATTCAGCTCCTAAATCTTCCATTTCAAATGTTTCCACGAACATCAAGAAATGGAAAACTCAACTTCCTACAACTTTAATAATTGTGTTTTTAATTAATGTTCTTGTAAGTAGCTTTGTTATAAATGATTTTTGACAGTTACATGACCATAAAATTGAAACATATTTGAAATCATTTTCTGCATTAAATTGTTATTCAAATTTTACTTCATTATAAGTTATTTCAGGAAGCAGTGATAACTCAGAGCTGAATGAAAGTTTGACATAATTCAATTTTACATCATTTAAAAGTTTGACATAATTAAATCATTTTTCACATTTTTGAGCAATTTTGAGTTATATTTCTCATTTTCTATAATTGTCACCATCCCGTCACCTTGTTGGAAGCTATACGCTCGGAGAATATGTTCCGCAGTCATATAGAATCAACATCCAGTGGATGTTGATAAACTCCAAATTGTGACCATGTTATCAAGTAACAATGCGTTTTAATAATTAAATTTGTTCAAAGAATTGGTCGGCCCGACCGGGATTCGAACCCGGGCCTTCTGGTTTACGCCCAGCTGCTCTGACCACTAAGCTACCGAGTCAACCAACCCTTTGAACAGTTATCACGAGCGCACTATCGCTCCTTATATGTAACCAATTCTTTGAACAAATTTAATTATTAAAACGCATTGTTACTTGATAACATGGTCACAATTTGGAGTTGATCAACATCCACTGGGTGTTGATTCTATATGACTGCGGAACATATTCTCCGAGCGTATAGCTTCCAACAAGGTGACGGGATGGTGACAATTATATATACATATAAGGAGCGATAGTGCGCTCGTGATAACTGTTCAAAGAGTTGGTTGACTCGGTAGCTTAGTGGTCAGAGCAGCTGGGTGTAAACCAGAAGGCCCGGGTTCGAATCCCGGTCGGGCCGACCAATTCTTTGAACAAATTTAATTATTTCTCATTTTCGTAATTCCTGTGATTTAAATTATCCATTCGATTCATATAATGTGTTTATTCGTGAAATAGTCATACCAAATATTAGTCGTGAAATAGTCACGCTATGATATTACTTATGATTAGCAATAACTGCAGCAAACAATGAAAATATTCCTTATAGCGTTATAAACACTATAGCAAAAAGATTTATTTGACAATTGTTCAAATTAAAGAAGTATAATCACAGAAAAACGATGTTTCGTTACGTTTACGTGATTAGAGCCACATGACCAAATGGGAGATTCTGTAAGTATAGATGGTGACTCATATGAGTTATCTTTTTATTGTATTATTCAGTTGAGGTGTTGTCTTTTGAACAAAAAGTGCAATTGAAAGAAAAAATAGGCTGACCAAAATTAAATATTTCATAAAAGGATGGGAAATTTACAAGGGCTTATTCTTGATTTCAGTATTGTTGCGTGATTGAATTAATATTTATTATTATTATTATTATTATTATTATTATTATTATTATTATTACATTTGCAGTCGCTGATCTCTAGCTTCATAATTTTCGATATTTCCCAAATTAAGTGTTTTTACAATTTGTTCGCGACTCAAAAATTTACCTCAAGCTTCGCCCTTCGCCACTGAATATACGTAGTATAAAATTATCAAATGCTGCGGAAAAAACGACTTCAACGGAAATGCACTTTCTGGTGTCCCCAGTTACCGAAAATATTGTGTTTTTCAAAACGTACGCCCTTCCTGTACATGTGAAAAACACTAGCGCGTAAACTATTCGCAGAATTTTTTCCAAACTGAATGAACTTTCCTGCCACATTCGACGCTCTGCGATTTGGAAAAACGTTAATTTTGGGGGAAACTTAACATGAAGCCTTTGAGACATTTTCAAAACTTTCTCAACTAGTGGTGCTACCAAAGCACATACTTTCTCACATTGCTCCTAAATGCTCCGCAATATATTACTACATAAACCAGCAATATTTTTCCGCTCCGAGACGCGATACCAAATCCTCAGATTTAACTTGCCGGCATTCATGCCACTACGCAACATAAGCGCGCATGGACCGAACTCGGACAAAGGCATAAACACCGATAAATGTTAGATTGTCCATGTAAAAAAACAATAAATAATTCAGGACTATGTATAAAATATTCCACCTTAGATGCATATATTCCTCTCTCGTTCATATTCTAAACGTTAAATTCAACACGGAGTGCAAACAAAATAAACACGGTCTGAATTATTTAAAATGCTCCTTAATAACAAATACATAAAATAGCAAAAGTTTTAACCAGCAAGTTTTTTTTCCATTCCGACACCCGAACACAATTCCTCAGAGTTAACGTGCTGGTGCTGATACCACTACGCCACACAAGCACAGTGCGCTGGAAAGGCGCACGATTACATAACTTCTCTTACGAAGTATTCGTAAGGCGAGAAAGTAATAATAATTTCGGAACTGTTAGGCATATGTAAGTTAATCGCATGGGTTCTGGTTAAATTGTATTTTCATTTAATGCTGAAATATACCTAATTTTACTTAAATCAGTTCATACAGATGCATGACGACTGATTTGGCATGACATACGTTTGAGAAATCGAAAAACAGGGTTGAAAATGTTTAAAAATGCAATTTTGGAAAACAGACAAATCCCTTATATTTATCTACATTGATTCTATTAGTGAGTAGAAGTAATTTAAATCATTTTCAATAAAGTTTCTACCCTCTTCAATAGCTTTTTTCTGCAACAACACATTCATCAAATTAAAATCCCTAACTGGGATTTGAACCCAGCATCTTCCGAAGTGAAGCGCTCAGTCCCCGCACGCCTTAACCACTTCGGCCATTGGAGTGAGTTGTGGACTCAATACCTATATATGTCAAAACGTAATTGTATCAGCTGTAGCGTTAGGAAACTGATGTCAACATGCGAAAAACAAGTATTTTGGACGATAAAGAAATGTAGCCATGAAGGGCTTACTTAAAATCCTATATCGACTAGAGAAAATGTAAAGAAAAAATTTAGAGCGCCTTTTGAGAAAAAAAATGTTTGTCCAATTTTGAAGCGAAAATTACGCAAAACGACTAGTTTTTCAGCAAATTCTACATTACCTTTTAAAGATCTAATTTTGTACAACAGGCTGTCTGATGAAAAAATCTCTTATCTACAATTTTGTAGTTTTAATTTTTTTTTTTTTTTGCATTTTTTAAAAAAAATAATCCCGGATGTAGGACTAAGACCATACTTTTCATCGTCCCTAGTTACATAAGTGAAGAAAATTTAAAGAAAAAATTTGGAGAAGTTTTTGAGCGAAATTTGTTCCGTAAATTTGAAGCGCAATTTACGCAAAATTTACTTTTTTTTCAAAAAATTGTACACGACCTTATTTAAAGTGCTAATTTTGTACAACCGACATTGTATGAGGCAAAAATCTATATCTTCAATTTTGGAGTTTTTAAATAGTTTGTTGCGATGTTCGAAAAATTGGGAATATCAACGAAAAAGATACCTACATCATTCCTTTACACGTCCTTCGCACTATTCAACAACAAATTAAAAAAATTGGAGCCATTTTATTTAACTTTAAAAATCTCCGACGGGCTTCATGTAAAGTACCCCCCAAAATTAAAATATCGGTTTCAAATTCCAGGAGCCTCGACATCAGTAAAAACGATTGGGAATATCAATTTTGAAGAAAATCGACTGAACGGTTTAGGCGCTAGTGTTGACCATGAACAGGAGGAAGTTTGGCCGTCAATCGATTTTGCAGCATCAAGAAGCAACTAAACATGGATTTTGACTACACCACGAGACTGAGGATTTTTTTCTAAATTTAGCAACAGGTTTTATCCACTTTTTCGTTACCAGACCCCAGCTATAAGGTTTTCTGGCGCACGATTACATAACTTTCTCTTCTTACGGAGTATTGGTAAGGCGAGAAAGTGAAAATGGTAGGATATTTTTCTTTAATTTTTTTGTAGGAAAAGAATGAAATGCACTTATAAAGGAAAATTCATACTTTTGCAATTTTCCAAAAGGAGTTAACAAAGAAAATCGAACCTACCGTAATAAGTGTATTTTACTCTATTCTTGCAAGAAATTTAATAAAAAATAAAATAATAAAAATCGTGCGCATAGTTTAGGCGCTAGACGGACGGACGGATGTTTTGCTTTCAGTTGCTTTTTCGATATCAAGGACTTACAAAACAGGGATTCTGGCTACACCACGTGTTAGGGGAGTTTTAGCAACTGGATTTATCCACTTTTTCGTTATTACGGCCCAGCAACGAATTTTTTGCTGCCCAAAATTCGCCATTTTTTCGCGCAGCATTCTATAACTTTCCCTATACTACGAGGATTACTCCGTATATACGTACGTATACGGGAAAGTAAACAATCTCAATTTGTTAAAAACGTCCCCAGATGTTTTCTTTACTTATGGTAGGGACAGTGCTAAATGTGCTCTATAAGATGACAAACATCATTCTTCTCTATTCTTTAGTTTGCTTTTTTTTTCAAAAATTACAGAAATGTAATTTTTTGACTGTCTCTCGCGTCGTTAATATTTTTATTAAGGTCGATTTGTTCACGTTATTGCATTTATGAGTGTATAAACGATGCCTTGTAAACTTTCTAGAAAACTCAGAACTTTTCTGTGATAGCGAGTCCAAAATTCCTTATTTTCAGAAGCGCTCACACGCAATTTTCTCAAAAACTGCTCCAAAGTTTTCAACGAAAGTTTCCTTATAGGACGAGGTTCCATCCTTCTACATAAATATTAAGATTTCGGTTCCACTGTTAGGAAAGCAAGTCCAGAAAATTTCAAAAAATGTACTTTTGGCGGTGATCGATGATAGCTGGCAAGAGTATGTGAAAATTCCAAAAAGCAAGCCCAGACTAAATAAATTACAAAACTAATACGAGAAAGTTTGTGCCATTCAATAGTATCTAGATCCTATTGCAGCTAGTTTTACTGATAGATTATGCTCTTTCAAGACCATCTTGGAATACTCTGAGTATTGCAGATGGTCTTAGTTTGTTATTGCCTTTGATAGGAGCTGGATATACAATGCTTAACTTACCTGTATTGAGATAGTGGTAATGAGAAATATGACAATAGGCAAAGGACATCTAGAGCAATTACGGACAGCCTTTTTCCCAGAGGGTTTACAGAGCTCATTCATTCCCTTGTGCATAATGAACTATTTTAAGATATAAAATTAAGTAGGCTCTATCAACAATAAGTTGTATGGATTGGGTGAATCAAGAAATCAAGGACTCGTTTCTTCATCAGATGTGAAAGAATTCGAAAGTGCAATGAACCCATAAGGCACTCAAAAATTGCAAAAGGGGACGCAAGTGCCCTCCATCTGAGGAAAAGGCCATTAAAAAATCTTTTTAATGAATTATCGATGGTCTTGGAATTTTAATTTTTCAAATGTGTATCCGAAGTCAACATGCTAGAAGAGAAAGAGGACTTATAAATAAATTCAGGAGAAACCAAATAAGCAGAAGGGTTAATAAAAGGTAATCATAAAGATGTATTCTTTTAGGACAAACATATTACTTTGAACAGTTTTGAAGTATTGTTTCAAGTATAAAGAATTCAAAAAGAAATAATAACTTTAATTCTTAATTTTTGTACATTTACCACTAGACTCAAATCGAATTGAATTCATAAAACATCTTGAGAGGGAAAGTAGAAGATCATAACACTGTGTACATGGAAGATAGAAATATGAACCTACTGGAGTAAGAAAGCTAAGAACTGAAAGAATATGAAACAGTACAGTTCAACAAGGACATAGTAGGTGCAATTGAAAGTGCAACACCAGAATTAAGAAACAATAAGGTCAGCAGCATGCTTATAGACCACAATTCATAAGATTTTATATTTGTTCAGGAGTTACCAACATAAAATATCAGATCCCTAATACATTGTGTTTTAACCATTAAATCTCCAAATGTTAAAAAAAAAATGAAAACATAGTGAAATTTAACAAGAAGAAAACCATGACTGGAAAAAACTGGGCCAATATAGATCCTAATACCATTGTAAACAATGTTATAAAAACATGCTGTTCTATATACAAAAACAATACAGAAATTAAGATAAAGAGGGACAGAAATAAACAGAATAAATTTAAAAGACAGAAAGGATAGATCACAGTCGAGTTATACATGTGCATTCTTAAGGTAGATTATTTAGAAAATGGAAATCCAATGCATAAATGCCCATAAATATAGGACTAATGTTAGAAACTTAGGAACACCCTAAATAATAATATAAACAGAGCTAAAAAGCAATATACAAGCAGTTTTGAAAATAATGCAAATAACAAAAAACTTTGGCTACAAGTAAATCACTTTCTGGCCAGACAAATGGAAGAAAACAGACAAAAAATAATAGATGTGTTTAGAAACGATGACACAAAAAAATTAGTAAATAAGTTTGCCATAATCTTTAGAGGTCAACCACAATTCATAATGGAACATTAAAAAAAGTGTAACAACAAAATAACTCTTTTCCCTCGAATAAAGCAAAGGACACTTAAAATATGGCACCGGTCTCATTACTGTTAAACGCCGAATTTTTCAAAGTTCCAAATGATAGAAATAATGCAAGAAAGTATATGCTGATAGAACACAACTAGTTTTAGGTACTTTTTTCTCAAAATGGATTGAAAGAATAATTTCCAGATTTAAAACCAGTAACTTTTGTGTATCTTGTAGCAGATTTATAATATTTGAATTCACAATAATTATTTAAAAACAAATATAATACATGTAATACAAAAAATTTGTTTTTAATCATGGTATAACTTTAGAATTTGAAACCTAATTAATCTACTACAGTACTTTTACTGTTTGTCTTGCAATATCAGTGTATTAACTTCAGAAGAATTGACTGACACTAGGTTAAATAAAAAGTAAACAACATTTACACAAAAGAAAATATAGTTTTTCCCAAACAAGCTTTAAATTTATACAAATTTACAATACCAACCAAGATACACAACTAACTACACATCAAAATGTATCAACATGCATGGATACTTTAAAACACAAGCACTAACAGCACACGCAACCTCTGAAATGAAACTCCTCGACAACTATTAACAGTATCACAGCTTCTAGATGAATTAGTTTCAGAGTATGAAACACAGCTGCCCTTTGAACAGATGCAGACATTTAAAAGCAAACATTCAAAAGCAGATTGTTATAAATTACTTTATCAATTTATCAAAATGTTTAAAAATTGAAATATTAAAAAAAGGGTCAAAATTTTTAGTTCACTCCCCTCATCTTCCTAACAACCACAAATTCATGACCCGTTTTTTTTCTTGAAGAATAACACGAATAACTTAATTCATTAAAACTTAGATTCCCAATATAAGCAAAAAAAAAATTACAATTAGCGGAAACAAAAAAAAAATGTATACAATTAGATGCAGAAACTCCAAAAGGAAAAGTAGATAAGATCTCAAATGGGCACAATAGGGTGGCTATAACCCCCTTGAAAATCTTGAAAGTACCCGATTTCCTTATGTAATTAAACCTTTTATTTCCGCCCATATGTTCAATCCCCAATTCCCCCCCACTCTTCATTCATTATTTTTTTCTTTCCCTCCACCTCACAATTTTGAAAATTGTTATAAGACTTTTGGGGAAGAGGTTTTCCAAGCCATCTGGCAACTCTGTATTTGGTTTAACATAAAATCAATTGTTTTATAAATTGTTTCATTAGTGTCATAATTTTTTCCTTGCAGTACATTTTATTCCTTTAATTGTAAAATACGTGATATGTAAATAAAAAGTTCAATGGAAAAGGAGGCCCAGAAATAGTTGCCTCTTCCCCCTCCTGTTTTATGCTGTACACATCTGTGATAAATCCAAATTAAATTATTACCAATGTTCATATTAATGATAATTTCCAGGCTAGAAAAACACTGATCATTAACAGACAAAGATGTGTCAATGTATTATGAAGTTAGAGAAGCGCATGTATATGAAGGCATAAATGGACACTAAGAAATCTGTTGAAACTGTGGGAAGAAAAGTCAAACTATATTTGCAAAAGAGTATGAACCACTTTTAACAGCAAAATAAAGAACTTTATTTTTCTTACATTTTGTATGAGTAGTATTGACCTATCACACGTTATTCAGCAATAATGGCAAGAGCCTCGTATCTTGATCATAAAGAGAATAACTTCTTTATTATTTTCAATGAATACACAGGATGCAAAAATGCGAAAAATAATGAGCACAAATGTTTGCAAATCCCAGAAATAGTGAGTATTCTCTCCAACTCATTTGCTTTTAGAAAACAAACAAATAGAAACTACAATGTATGAACTAAAAAATAATACATGATAATTCACAAAACAAGCCATTTCGATTAAACATTAAAGTAATTTAAATGTCTTTCACATTCCTTAGAACAATGTTCATGTCAAATCCTACATTGTTTTTCTACCAAATTCAAAAGTAAACTATTAGGAGAAGTTCATGAAGAAAGAAAGAAAAAAAAATAGCAAACCTCAAGGGAAGGATTTAAAAAAGAACTCCCAAAAAAATATTGTTTTACCGTTTCCAAACAGCATCCTGCATCATGATTATATGCTATATGCCATTGTATGTAGTTTCTGTAATGGCAGCACAAATATTTGAATCAAACTAAAAAAATGTAGCTGTAAATCAAACTAAAAAACTGTAAAACATGTAGCTAATTCAAACAACAAAGCATTAGCACCCATTTCAATTATACACTTTTATCTCTAACAAACATCATTAAAAAATATTTATGGCCACAAGACTAAAAAGGAGCTAAAGAGCACAAAAACATTTATTCAATACAAAAGCTTCTAAATTTTGTTTCGCTGTAGCCTCAATTCTGAGCTGAACATATTTCTTAATAAAAAGTAACATGAAGTTAAAAGAATTTCTGTACATTTTCGATTGAAATAATTACAAAACAGGAATAAAGATATATAAAAATATTATTTACAAAAAAAAAAGAGGGAGAGAGAAAAATTGAGAATGAGTGAGGCTTGATTTTAACAGTTGTGTTACATCACT
This sequence comes from Acheta domesticus, assembly GCA_031308135.1. NCBI lineage: Eukaryota > Metazoa > Arthropoda > Insecta > Orthoptera > Gryllidae > Acheta > Acheta domesticus. The sequence continues at coordinate 34,715,544 of JAHLJT010005437.1, read as the reverse complement.
TGAAAGTATATGTAGTCATCATCACTGTCTTCGTCAGAAAACACTTCAACGTTTTCTTCAAACTGCTCCTCATTAAATTCATAAGCTTCTGTTGGCAAACCATGAAAAAGTAAACCGTTACATTTTGAGTTAACAGAATTAAAATGGTTGTAAGGATCAGCATCGGTGATCATTTTGGTACACAACCAACAAAAATTGCTAGTGCACCTCCAGCACTGCATTTTATTACACCCATCAAATTTCTCAATATTTGCATTGCAATTTGGGCATGGTTTACTGTTGGCATCAATCCACTGTTGTGACATGACATTGTTCACAAGAATCTGCAAAGGCCTCTTGCCATATCTCTTTTCCAAATCTCTTTTGTGGCTTCCTGTCGCAGATAAGTACTCCTTAACCAATTTTGCTTTATCTTTAGTTTTGATGCGGCAGGGTTCCACACCATGATACCCCATTTTGCAATAAATACAAAATACATAATGGCAAGCTGGGCAGGAAGCCATATTGTCTTCTGGATCAAATAACACAGGCGTTTCACATGACGCAAACGGGCAGTAGGTGACATCGGACATAGAAGTTAGTGAAACCGTTAGCAGCAATTGGTCATAAGAAGCAAAGAGTTCACTGCTTACTAATTCTTTCACATGTGACTGGAGAACAGGAGACTTGCAATCTGTTTCCGGACAAGTCATGTTTTGTACCCTTCCTTCTTTAATAACAACTTCAATGTATTCCTTTACACACAATTTGCAAAACACATGCTGACAAGGTTGAAACTGAATGCATTTAGATCCAATTACAGGAAGGAAACACACATTGCATGTAAAAGTACCTCTATTAAAAACATCCTGAAGTTTCTGCTTATTGTATTCCTGAATAGCTTGAAGAAGCGGTGCTTTTGAAATATCAACAGACCTTTTCAACTCTACTGACGTTTCTTTACAGTTTCCGGAGATTTCATTCGTTTTTTCAAGGCAAACAGCCGATTTCTCAAGATCTGAAACCTGCTTCTCAGTTGAAGGTCCTACTGACATGCACGAATTCAGGGCAGAATGGTCCCCTCCACCCACACTCTGATGAAGCAAAGCAGTAACATCTAGCTCATCAGTTATATTCAAGAAATTCAACAATTCATCTTTCAAGAAAGATGCCCAAATATAAAGAATCACATCTTTATCTTCTTGCCACAACTCTGATAGCCTAGCACACAAACTAGCAATTTCATTGCTACTCAGCCAGTCACAGGCCAAACTGAAAGTCGGGGGGGACTCTGAAGGATAATCTTCTGGCAATACAAAAGACAAAACAACTGGTGGGAGAAATTGCACTTTTATCTCCCTTGTATCATTCACATCTTGCCATTTGATTGTAAATTGACTTGGTACGTCAACATGTGCATAGTATTTGCCCTCAACCCTGTCTGCAGAGTCACATACAACAAATTCATCATCAAAGATTGATTTCAAGGCACACAACTCTTCTTCTTGAGCGTCTTTGTTGCTCATCTTCATAGGATTTCAGCAGGCACTGACACAAATCAACACTCCATCGACTCCTGTAACAAAAACGTATAATTTATTCCCATTTATTATCTCCTTATTGTCCAAAAATTAACAGTGTCACAAGAATAAGAGTCATTAATACATACACAAATTTTTGAATTAAACTTAAAAAATCAGACACGAATTCTTCATTGTTTCAATATGACAATGGGCAAAAGTTTCTTAAACTCAAATTTATTTATACGTATCACAAATAAAATCATTTAGTATTATTCTGTACCTGATCTTGCACAAAACTTAATATTAAGAATCATTGTAACATCTGAGGCTTTTTACGATAATTATTTAAAAGAAATTACCACCATCATCTAATAATCATTCTAATTTTTTAATACAAATTTGAAACAGCAATTTGCACCATATTAAAAATGAAACATTTTACAACCTACATTAATTGCTTAATATTCCTGATGAATGGGCACAATAAAATCGAATATTTTCTAGATACTACACCTTTTCAACAAGAACATAACATTGTAATAACAAAATGACAAATTAGTGTTATATAAAGGGCAAATTACTTTGTAAGGATTCTAACAAACTTCTGTATAATCATGACATGACATTTTACTTGAAGAAAAGAGTAAACTATGGCATACTTTTAACTAACCTCTACAGCAGCAAATTTACGAGATTATTCATAAAATGGATTGCACAAGTCGCTTGAAATCAAGTTTCATCGTTCACATATTAATTTACATGAAAATCCGTTGTTGTTTTTTTTTTATATAATGCTTGATTCCTTTTCTTTCTGCCTTACACCTAAAATGAACGGAAAAATAATAGCCGAAAACAGAAAAAAAACTGACAGTTCTCCTCCAGCATGATTCGTTTCCTCAGTTATAATTGATGGTGTATACTTTTAATACATAATTAATCTTTATTCTCACAGTATTGAAAAGTCCAGAATGCTGGTGACTTATTTAGCCATGGAAAATAAACTGAGAAATACGATACATAACCTCTTCACTTAACAAGCATAAAATAGTAGAAAAGATATATTAGATGACAACGAGTCACATTTAATTACTAGGTTTCGTGGAAGATTGCCTTCAACTTGTTAGATTGTTTTTCTATCATTTAGCACCATGAGAAGTATTTTTTACGAATTCCAAACTACTGTCGCATTTAAAAGTTTAAAAATAACGCATAAAATGCCAGTGACAATTAGTACACGTGCAAAAATAATGTTGTACCTGTTTTCCACACTTTCCGACAGCAAACGAATTCACGGAGAATAAAAAAGTATTTAACATTACAATTATCTCACTTCATGCTGCGTCGATGATACACGCCACCTGCACGCCACAATACCACGCACGATACACGATACTCTGATTCTGCTCTGGCTCTTCGAATTCGAAGCACCTGCCAGGCATGGTATTCTTTCAAGTTTCTCCCGTTTCAGCCTATAGTTCCCAGCAGCCCCCAACCAGCGCTCGGCGGCCGGTACCCGGCCTCCTGAGTCAATGAATTTGCAAATTTCGTACGTAACACGACGTAATACAGTGGAAGAAAACACAGAAGTTGAAGAAAAAACACAATCGAAGTGATCTAATAAACCACAAAAACTTAGGTGGTATCGCAAAAACGTGCCGATAAAATTAAATAATTCAAGAGTTGGTTTAGAAAGAAATTTGAGCTTTCTGAATTTCCTGATTTTTGCTTTACATGGAAGACAGTAATTCCTATATGTGTAGATGTCTTTTCATTTACTCTCAATGTTTAATTGTAAAAAGAAATTAAAAAGTGTCTTAAAACTTGTGTTGCTACAGAATAGCACAGACTTTCCCGTATTAGTTTTCCATATCCTTTGGTCTTGGTTAGCTATTCGGAATTGCAACATACTCTTGCCAGCAGCCATCTATCACCCCACAAACTACATTTTTTCACATTTTCTTAATTTTTCGGTTTCCTAATGGTAGAACGGAAATATTCATTTTAGAATATTAAAGAACCCAAAAACCTAGTCCTAAATGGCACTTTTCTCTAAAAAATGTGCCGTTTTAAAGAAAATGGCGTTTTAGCGCTACTAAAAAGGCGAAATTTGAAGCTCTTTTGCACAGAAAATTAGTGAGTTTTCAAATACTTCATTTAAAGTCGTTTGAAGCACATACACTCACAAATATAATAATGTTTACAAATTGCTGGAAATGTGCATATTAAAGATGTGAGAGATCATTTAAGAAAATTACATTTGTGTAAATTTCGAAAAAACAAAAAAAATACTCAAAATAAACCTTAAGTCACATCAAAGAGTGCATTTAGCACTAACCGATCGTAAAGGTTGAAAAAAAATCTCTAGCCATTTATGAGAAAATGGCGTTTGAGCGTTTCTGAAAATGCGGAATTTTGAGCTAGTTTTCACAGAAAACGTTTGTGTTTTCGAGAAACTTTACTTGACATTACTTTAAAGCACATGTATTCATAAATATAATATATTAAGTTAGTTTTCTGTTTCGTTTGGTCTCGGCTAGCTATTCGGACTTGTCAATACGCTTGCCATTTATTGCCGCCCAATTTTTTCACATTTTATTAAGTTTTCGGCTTCGTAATAGAACAAAACTATCATTTTAAAAATTTAAAAAAAAACAGTTAAACCTTGTCCTAAATGGCAATTTTCGTTGAAACATTTCGAGCCGTTTTCAAGAAAATGGCGTTTAAGCGCTAGTGTACATGCGAAATTTGAAGCTTTTTTTACAGAAAAGTTTTCAGCTTTTCGAAAAAACTTCATTTAAAGTAATTTGGAGCACTTACACTCGCAAATTCAATAGCGTGTACAAATTGCTGGAAATGTGTATTTTAACGGCATAACAGAACATTCAAAAAGATCACATTTGTGTAATTTTTGAAAAAACAAAAAAATACCTCAAAATGAACTTTAGGCCATATTAAAGAGTGCAATTCGCACTGTCCATTCGAAAAGTTTGAACAAAAAATTTGAAGCCATTTTTGAGAAAATGGCGTTTGAGCGTTTCTGAAAATGCGGAATTTTGAGCTACTTTTCACAGAAAACTATTCAATATTCGAGAAACTTTATTTGACATTATTTAAAGCACATGTACTCATTAATATAATAATGTGAACAAATCGCCACAAATGTAATTATTAACGCCGCACAGTGTGTAATTTTGGCCATCTACGGGGCAGAAAGTCAAATTTTCAACTTGACCAGAACGTGTAATTTGTTATTTATTTCAGTAGAAGGATGTTCAGACCACATGGCAACGGTATAGATTTCACTAGAAATTCTCCGAGGTACAGGAAATGCTTATCTGAACATGTATCAACTCGTCCGTGGCGGCACCGCTTGGATTCAATCATTTCAGTGCAGCGTTTTCGCTTGTCCTGTGCGTGTGTCTGATGATATTCAAAGTCCCAGCTATTTCAAAAATTCAATCTGTATAGTTTTTTCTTTCCATTGGTACCTTTGGTTTTTGAAATCCATTTTCCAACAACTTGTAAGGACCTCTTGAAAAGTACGTACTCTTAATCTTACAGGAAACACAATTCCAAAAATTAATTGAGGGTTTTAGTTTAGAGAACCCTGGAGAACCACTTTGGGACCAAATTGGTATTCAAGCAGGTACTTTTGGGAAGCCAAACATTGAAAAAAATGTTGCGAATTGTTGCGAATGTATTAATTTTTCCATTATTTATAGAATGTTGCATTCGTTTTTTCCGGAGGGCACTCTTCGAAATATGGGTTACAAAACATAAAAATGCAAAGAAAGATGCTTTATTCGCACATACTTTGCAAGAAATGAAAAATGCAACAAATTTGGGGAGTGCTTTACAGTGTGTAAAAACACAAAGTAAAGAAATTTTGCCAAACAGTATTACGTAGGAGAAAATAGGGAGGCATAAAGGACGTTTTATTCGTTTCAATTCTTCTTGTCTCGATGAGGAAATAATTCTTGAAAATATTTCCGACAATGCTCACATTTCCAGAATTAGCAGAAACTTCCCGTACTGTAATTGGCCGGCCATTTTGTTGATTGTGCTCCGAGAACTTAGAGGCAGAAAGTTAAACACCACCTACATTCAAGCAGCGAAGTGCCAAGAATGGCCGTAGGCATGTAGTTCAGGAAAGAAAGGAAAAGGGATTCGGCAGCAATAGTAACAATTATCCACTGCATCACCAAATCGAGAAACTGTTATTAAGAAGGCTCGATGGTCCTTGTTTCAGAAATCAGAGCTATAACCGAACAGGCGCTGACGTGAATGGTGCATGTCTATATGTCTAGTTGCCAGTATCAACTTCTACGTCAGCAAGCAAAAATATTAAATTGTAAATTTTGCCCACATTATAAAGTGAAAGAATCCAAAACGCTATACACAAGCTGCTGTGATTACACAAATCTCAGCAGAAATACCTGTGCAGTCACTTATTGACCAAACAATTCATCGATTTCGTCAAACCCGAGAGGTGTTTGAGAAATTGCGATTGACAAAAAATGTAATATTAGCATTATCATGAAATGGGGCTGTGATGGTATGGGACAGAATCGATACAAAAAGAGGTTTCCTCAGCAACATTTCAGTGACGAAAGTTTTTTTTTGGTATTTCTGTTCCTTTGGATATGCACTGCGATTCGGACAATTCAAAATACGTTATTTGGAAAAATCCTTTCCCTCTTCCACTAAATTCTGCAGATTAATAAAATTTGTGTTTTCAAAAGACCTCCAGAATCGACACTATTACACAATATGCTGAACAGAATTCTTATTACGTCTGATCCATGTACAGCTAGTTTACGGGTTCCTCCAAAACACAGAAAGAATAATATTAATGAATAGGTATTGATTTTCTACAAATTGATCAATCACCAGCAGACACAGATGATCAAGGAGATTCTTCTGATACCATCAGTGATTCTGAATAAGTTCATTATTTTCATGTGTGCGGTTCGTCTTTCAGCACACGTTTCTTGTATACTTCTCTCGTATTTTCGTATATATTGTCATTAGACAAAATCATATATTAGTATGATTTTATGATTTCATTTTTTATGGTAAAAATTGCAATACTGTGTCAAAATTATGTGTATATATAATGTGTATATATATACACACAATATATATATATATATATATATACACACAATATATATATATATACACACAATATATATATATATATATATATATATATATATATATATATATTCATCATTATTTCTCTATTGTTTGTTCTGTAAAATCAACGTACAATTTTATTCTATCTTAACGTATTTCAAATACTTAAAATGTTGTTCTAGCGAGTTGTATTGTATAAAATTTGTAATATTTTAGCTTTTTGAATAATTTAGTAAATTATAAACTGATTTAATCGTGTTCAATTCTTTAATTTTTGCTATTAGACTTTCTGCCCCGTAGATGGCCAAAATTACACACTGTGCGCCGTGAGAGACAAGTAGAAAGATTACATTTTTGTAATTTTTGAAAAAACAAAAGAATATAGCAATATGGCGTTAATGTCTTCTCATATAGCATATTTAGCACTATCCCTACAAAAAGATTAAAGAAAAAATGTCGAGCCGTTTTTGAGAAAATCTGTTTTTTGTAATTATTTAAATTGCAAATATTGCGTGCAATATTGCGCAAAAACTAAAAAATTTTCAAAAAAATGTACATTACCCTAATGAAAGAATTCACTTTAGACAACAAATTTTATTTGAAGGAAAAATCTCTATCTTCAATTTTGTACTTGTAGGAAAACGCTGAAAAAAATTCAAACTTTTTCAATTTTTGAAAATTCAGAGTTAACCGTGAAAATGAGACCTATGCCACATTTATAAGTGTATTAAACTTTATCCTTACAAGAAATTTAAAGAAAAAATTTTGGAGAGGTTTTTGAGAAAATTTTGAAAATGTCCGGGGGCCTTCATGCAAAGTATCTCAAATCATGAAGAAAGTTTTTCAAAATCGAGGCGCCTCGAGTGGACGCAGATCGATTGGGAAATATCCATTTTGGAAGAAATCGCACGTACGGTTTACGCGCTAGTGTTGTTCACAGACGGACGGACGTTTTGAAAAGACCCACTTTTTCGGTATCAGGGGACCCCAAAACGTGTATTTCCGTTGAAATCTCGAAATCGATTTTCCGCAGCATTACATAAGTTTCCCTATACTAAGTGTATTACTCCGTATATACGTACGTATACACGGATTGATATACGTAGTAAAGGGAAAGTTATGTAATGCTGCGCGAAAAAAATTGCCAATTTTCGGCGGAAAAAAATTAATTGCCGGGCCGTGAAAACGAATAAGTGGATAAAACCAGTTGCTAAATTAAGGGGGAAAACCCCTCAACACGTGATGTAGCCAGAAACCCTGTTTTCTGGGTCCTTGATACCGAAAACCCAATTGAAAGGAAAACGTCCGTCCGTTCGTCCGTCTGTGAACACTGCTAGCGCCTAAACCATACGTACGATTTATTCCAAAATGGATATTCCCCAGTCGATCTGATTCTAGTCAAAGCTTTGAGATTTTGAAAAACATTCTTTAAAATTTGGGGGTACTTTATATGAAGCCCCTCGGGGATTTTCAAAATTTTCTCAAAAACGGCTCCAAATTTTTTCTTTAAATTTCTTGTATGAACAGAGTAAAATACACTTTTTAACATGGCATAGGTCCGATTTTCACGTACAGCTCTGAATTTTCGAAAATTGTGAAAGTTTGACTTTTTTCGGCGTCTTTCTCCAACTACAAAATTGAAGATAGAGATTTTTTCTTCAAATAAAATTTGTTCTGCATATTGAGTTCTTTCATAAAGGTCATGTAAATGTTTTTCAAAATTTTGGTAGTTTTGGTGCAATATTGCGTGTAATATGTACAATTTTAAAAAATGACAAAAACAAGATTTTCTCAAAAACGGCTCCAAATTTTTTCTTTAAACTTTTGGTAGGGATAGTGGTAAATATACTCTGTCATTGACATAAAAGCCATATTGGTCTATCGGTTGGTTTTTTCAAAAATTACAAAAATGTAAATTTTTTTACTTGTCTCTCACGTCGTTAATATTTACATTATCGGCGATTTTTTCACATTATTATATTTACAAGTATATATGCTTTAAATAATGTCAAGTAAAGTTTCTCGAAAACTCAACCGTTTTCTGTGAAAAGTAGCTCAAATTTCGGCATTTTCAGAAATGCTCAAACGCCATTTTCCCGTATATGGCAGCAAATTTGTTCTTGAAACTTTTGTAACGGATAGTGCTAATCACACTCTTTAGTATAGCGTAAAGTTTATTTTGAGTTATTTTTTTGTTTTTTTCAAAAATTACATAATTGTAATTTTTTTTTTTTTAAAGATCTCTCACATCTTTAATATGCACATCACCAGAAATTTGTAAAAATTATTATATTTGTGAGTGTAAGTGTTTTAAATAACTTCAAATAAAGTATTTTGAAAACTCAATAATTTTCTGTGAAAATGAGCTTCAAATTTCGCATTTTTAGTAGTGCTAAAATGCCATTTTCTCTTGAACGGCACATAATTTTTAAAAGAAAATTGCCATTTACGGCTAGGTTTCTGTGTTCTTTAATATTCTCAAATTAATATTTCCATTCTACCAATAGGAAACCGAAAAATTAAGAAAATGACAAAAAAAATGTACTTTTGGCGGTGATAGATGGTAGCTGGTAAGAAAGAGTATGTCGCAATTCCGAATACCTAGCGAAGACCCAAGGAAAAAACGGGAAAGTCTGTGCCATTCCGTAGCACCACTAGTTATTAATTGGAAGATCTTCAATTCATAACGAGAGAATGTCGAAACCGGGTTTACTGAAGAATTTAGAAGAAATAAAACAGCGTCTGGAATACCCCTCAAACAAATTAATCAACGCCCATGCCCAGTAGTTGATAACTTGAATATTTTATACTGCATGACATTTCCTCCGGCCATTGCAATGGAATTTCGTCATCACAGAGAGCGATTGCGTAAATTGAAAGATCGTTTCTTTTGCAAATCCTCTATGCCCATAGAATGTGGTATTTCCATGGGGTGCCAATGCTTAACCAAAAACTCATTTTTTTTCAGTATACGTACGTATACACGGAGTGATATACGTAGTATAGGGAAAGTTATGTAATGCTGCGCGAAAAAATGGCCAATTTTCGGCGGAAAAAAAGTAATTGCCGGGCCGTGAAAACGGAAAGGTGGATAAAACAAGTTGCTAAATGAAGGAAAACTGGTGGTGCAGAAATCTGGTGGTGCAGAAATCTGGTGGAATGGCACAGACTTTCCCATATTAGTTTTTTATTTCCTTGGGTCTTCCCTAGCTTTTCGGAATTGCCACAAACTATTTCTTGCCAGCTGTCATCACCGCCAAAAGTACATTTTTTTTGTCATTTTCTTAATTTTTCGGTTTCCTATTGGTAGAACGGAAACATTAATTGTAGAATATTAAAGAACACAAAAACCTAGTCATAAATGGCAATTTTCTTTTAAAAATTATCTGCCGTTTAAGAGAAAATGGCGCTTTAGCAATACTAAAAATGCGAAATTTGAAGTTCATTTTCACAGAAAATGTTTGAGTTCTCAAAATACTTTATTTGAAGTTATTTAAAGTACTTACACTCACAAATATAATAATGTTTACAAATTGCTGATAATGTGCATATTAAAGATGTGAGAGATCTTTCAAAAAAAAAATTACAATTATGTAATTTTTGAAAAAACAAAAAAATAACTCAAAATAAACTTTACGCTATACTAAAGAGTGTAATTAGCACTATCCGTTACAAAAGTTTCAAGAAAAAAATTGCAGCCTTATACGAGAAAATGGCGTTTGAGCATTTCTGAAAATGCCGAAATTTGAGCTACTTTTCACAGAAAACGGTAGTGTTTTCGAGAAACTTTACTTGACATTATTTAAAGCATATATACTTGTAAATATAATAATGTGAAAAAATCGCCGATAATGTAAATATTAACGACGTGAGAGACAAGTAAAAAAATTTACATTTTTGTAATTTTTGAAAAATCCAACCGATAGACCAATATGGCTTTTATGTCATTGATAGAGTACATTTACCACTATCCCTACCAAAAGTTTAAAGAAAAAATTTGGAGCCGTTTTTGAGAAAATCTTGTTTTTGTCATTTTTTAAAATTGCACATATTACACGCAATATTGCACCATAACTACCAAAATTTTGAAAAACATGTATATGACCTTCATGAAAGAACTCAATATGCAGAACAAATTTTATTTGAAGAAAAAATCTCTATCTTCAATTTTGTAGTTGGAGAAAGACGCCGAAAAAAAGTCAAACTTTCATAATTTTCGAAAATTCAGAGCTGTACATGAAAATCGGACCTATGCCATGTTAAAAAGTGTATTTTACTCTATTCATACAAGAAATTTAAAGAAAAAATTTGGAGCCGTTTTTGAGAAAATTTTGAAAATCCCCGGGGGCTTCATATAATGTACCCCCAAATTTTAAAGAATCTTTTTCAAAATCTCAAAGCTTTGACTAGAATCAGATCGACTGGGGAATATCCATTTTGGAATAAATCGTACGTATGGTTTAGGCGCTAGCAGTGTTCACAGACGGACGAACGGACGGACGTTTTCCTTTCAATTGGGTTTTCGGTATCAAGGACCTAGAAAACAGGATTTCTGGCTATACCACGTGTTAGGGGATTTTTCCCCTTAATTTAGCAACTGGTTTTATCCACTTTTTCCTTTTCACGGTCCGGCAATGAATTTTTTTCCGCCGAAAATTGGCCATTTTTTCGCGCAGCATTACATAACTTTCCCTATACTACGAATATCACTCCGTGTATACGTACGTATACGGGAAAGTAAAAAGAATGACCGTCGGCTTGATTAGGGTTTCAAGAAATATTAATAACTCATATGTTCACTCAATCCCCAGAAGAGAGAGGTGACAGCAAAACAAATTCTACAACTGCTTTTCCTGCTAAACGAATTTTACTATTGAGTCCCTTTGCGTCCTAGGGATGGGGTGCCCTCCTGACCTTGCTCGTGAAATACAATCAACCACTTGTCAAGTGGCAAGAGTAAAATTTTCTCATCAGTCACAATGGGCACCTTATGAAGACAAAAATGGTTGTGTTTGTTGTATGAATCGTGTGTACACTGTTCAACATGAGTGGCGATCACCGTATGAGATACGACAGATGTGTCAATCCATTTAATCTTTCTGATCACGATTTTTAGAAAAGAAAATTTCCAAGACCCGTAAACCACGATTTGCTGGTAAGTTTACAGGAGTCATTAGATTAGCGAATTTGTGATTCATTTCGGAAGAAAGGGAATCGGCTTCCAAAACGGCCTTTTGTTGGTGAAAACAGCGTCGAGATTAGGGGCTCCCGTGGCCTTAACGAAAGAAGCGGAACGTCCCGTGAATATAGTGAAAAGAGTGGAAATCAAGGAAATGACAATTTAAGCTCTTCAGATAGTTCGTCAAGTGTCTGCGAAATGAATAAAGAGAAGATAAGAGTTTAATTGCAATAGGTAAAATCCCCGCCAAGAAAAGAAAATTGGAACGAAAATGGTATCCCCATGAGAAATTTCAGAAAGTGCCAACACAGATGCATTTTTTCACATTCAAGATCCTTCGACGTCCATCGAAAAATCAGAGAGATACTATTTAGAAGCTTATCGATTCCTTTCACTCAACAGATGACATTGAACATTTAAATTTTGACAATTTTTGAAAGTTGGACAAACAATAAAATTAAACATTTTCCAGCAACCGAACCCATGATAAAAGTGTTTAAAAAGCTGGCTGAAGAAAATGGAATTTTGTCCAGACCTGAAGTAAATTCGGTAGGGCATTAAAACTCTGCATTGTGACGAAAGTTCAGGAATTCTATGGTACGCGAGTACGTTTATTTAAAGTGAGCTGTGAGGGACCAGAAAATTTCAAAATGTCAGTCAAACATGAGTCAAGAATCCGTCATTTAATATAAATTCATATTTATACATTTATAAAAATATTATATATATATATATATATATATATTAATATACATAAATATTATTTATAAATCAATCGTGAAGTTTCACCGCCTCAATAAGTACTTAAATTACTGCTTCATCCAGAGATACCGACGGCCAGTAACGATAGATACGCGTCTATTGCAGCTATTTCACACTGGCTCGTAAAATATTAATATCATTTAAAGTTACTCAGATCCCAGTTTGATTTTTTCTGACGTTATCATCAATACTCTAGTGTGCTTATAAATATTTTTTAAATAACTTTAACTCATCGAGTTTACAAAAATATTGAATTTTCGATTTTTTTTAAATTGAAAATTAAGGAGATTAAATATTTTGCAAAATTAACAATTTAAACATGTTTTTAAGTTTCGAATGGAACTTGAACGGGATTTCTATAATTAGTGTATTCAAATTTATATTTTTAAATTAGTAATGCGCATCATTTTTAGCAAATTTCATTATGCAATATTTACGAAAATAATAAAGTTAGAAAAAAAATAAAAATACACGTGTTAACTTATTTGATCCATATAACAAATAGAAAAAATAATTAAAAATATGAAGGGCAAATTTCGGTCTTTTTTGTGCGATTTGACGTGGAATGGCTCTATTCTGTCTTGGCCTTAAGCCACCATCCTGATTGAGGTTTACCTGGGTGTACTCAATCGCTCAAGGCGCATGCCGGGATGGTCCCTTTGTTTGCAGTCCCAGGAATAAATTTAGCGTAAATCGTTGGCTTGCGGGTGAGATATGTCGGATCGGTTTTTCAAGTCTTGGGAATATTCTAAATGGTTAATATTTCCTACATTTTTAAAATTTCCAATTTTCTAGGTTGGGGAATATTTTTATATCGTTAACATTTCCTAAAACTGAATCGATATTTTCCACTTTTTTAATTATATTTTTTTTACTAAATAGATTGATAATACATTCTTTTATTAATGCCAATTTTCTTATTATTACTATTATGAAATACACGTAAAATCATTTCACCATTAACTTTCAATGTTCTCCTGTTTTTTTTTATTTATTTGTCAAAAAAACAGTGAAAACTGTACATGATGTGTGGGGGAAGAGATTATCTGCACACATTTTCTTGAGGCCCAGAATTAAATTTTTAAAAAAATTGTCTTAGGACTTGAACTTTTGACTTGATGTGTTTTCGCTTGTATGCTGATGAGATTCCCTCCCTATCTAGTTTTCACATAAGGGTATTTCAGTAATACGTATGCAATCATAGCTTCTACCTCTTTGAAACAATTTGAAGTACATATTAATATTTCACTGATTTATACGATCTCTTTCAAATCCTCTTCAATACGTAACTTGCCTAGTCACAGAAAGATCATTTCTCTAAATTTTGAGTAAAATCTCATAGTGTTTAACTTAATATACTTGGGATTAGTTTTTAAATTACATCCCTAACTTGAAATTTTTAAATTTAAACATACAAATGCTGTACAGCATTCCTCCTCCACCAACTTTCTCCTTCCGCGCTTTCATTCCTGTCTTCTATGTTTCACCCAAATTGCATACGTACTTCTCATTCAATGACCTCCTGTTATGCACAAATGTAATAAAGTTTTGAAAGTGGTTAGGCGGAAGAGCAGGCTAAATGGCCTGAAATAAAGGCCATTTATAAAGGCATTTATTATTAAGATGTCAGTATTTTCAATTGAAGGGCTTAGTGCACGAAGGTGTTAAGTGAGAATTTTGCGATTTTTACTTTTATCAACAAAACAACTTTTCTGAGAGTTTCCTATTAGTTGCTGTACTAGTTTTTATAAAACTCACAATATTTTTTGAAATATCTGATGTAAAGGTGTCAACTCATCGCACGTAGGAAATGATGTATGCAAGGTGTTAACTCAACTGAGATCACAAAAAAATATCTTCAAATTAAATTCATCCCTTTTGTTTTCCAGGGATTATACCAGTCCCTGGAGAGGGGAGATTAATTTTTATGTTAATTAGTAGTTTGAATGAAGTTTTGAATAGAATGTTCTTTTATTTCTACCGAATAATTCAAGCGAGAGGAGTTGTAATATTAGCTGAGAAAAATAAGCATATAATATTTGAATAATATTTTACATAGTGCAGGGCTGTCAAACGGAGCATCGTACGTGCTCGGAGCGCGCTTGCGCTCTGCAAGGGCACGCAGGGCCCGCCACCAAGGAAAGTCCGCGCTCCGATTTCTCAGGGATGCACAGTAGGTGGTCATGGAGGGACGCAAGGAGACACAACAAGTTTCAGTTCAAGTGAACTCTTGATTTTGTGTGCAGTGAGAGTGGAGGTGATGCACTTTGTTTAATAAATGTTCATCATTACTCTATAATGTTTAAGTGGTTTATTACGTGTATTTTCACATGAAAGATATGAACATAGTATTTCTTTAATTTCTTTCAATTTCAATAATAGCGTTTTTCTGAAATAATGTTACATAACCCTTACATTGATTTAGTATGTATTTTGGCTATATTTCTTCAAAATATTCATTTGAATTATTTGTTGTTAGTGTTAATAGTTCTCGTATACTGCATTATCTTACACAAGTAGAAATGTGTGTTAATTCCTTCCTGTAATAATCAATATTTGTATAACTGCAGTTTCTCTTTACACGTTAATTTCCATTAAAAGTTGGTAAAATTTAATAAATGTCTATGATACACCAACCCGTATACTTGACCAACTCGCCGCATTCACATGAAGTTATCTCACCCCTGCTTCCCGCCTGCAACAAGAGTGACTTCCCTAAGCAGATATCGCCGCGTGCCCCAAACCTTTGCGAAGGCCATTCGCGTGCTCGTTCGTCTGACGGCCCTGACATAGTGCTACTTTCATTAGAAAATAAATTTTCTTGTTCACTCAAATGAGCAATACATATTGTAATATTTGAAGGGCTTAGTGCAAGGTGTAAACAAAAAACGGCCCAAGGGGATATTTGATTTGGTAAAATTGGATGGAACTCTTATTCTACTGGAAATTACTTCTTTATATGACATACTGTGATTTTCTTCAAAAGTAGCAAAGCAACTAATAGGAAACTCTTAGAAAAGTAAGTAGGTAAAAGCACACAGATTGTACACCAAATAGTTTAGACCAAGGAAAGAAAAAAATTTCCAATATTTAAAATAATTTTTAATAATATTATTATTAAAGACATTCCAATTATTAACACCGCTATAATTCTTACAAAATCACACTCGACGCAAAACTTATATAAATACATTGTGGCAAGTCCTCCTCAGCTTACCAAACTGAGACAAGAAAAAATCACAAGTTTGTTTTAAATAAATAATCAACATAGCTGCCGCCTGGTGCATAAACACACCTAGCGTTAATGGGTTAAGGTCCAATGTATTTTAATACTTTTTTAGGAAGTCTGAAAGTTGTCCAAGAGCTCTGTGAAAGTACTTAAATACTAAATTTGAAAGATTTTGCCCAACCCTGAATGTAAGCAGCTCCACTGGCATTTTCAATGACTTCAAGACGGGTAAAAGGAAATAAATAAAAACCATCGTTTCAATGGTTTACTTTATTTCTTGCTAATGTCCTACAGGCAAATTTCCCAATTTCAAGTATTTCACAATTATTTGCATAATACATAGGTTTCAAGTTACTTCAATAGAAAAGACAACACCTTTACAAGCAGTTTAGTCTTCGGTGGTGTTATGACACTCCTGAAACAAACAAACTCTTTACAATTTGAACATTACTATGCAAAGTAACCATTATAGAAAACTAGTCTATCAGCAACGAGGAATGCTGAGAATGGTCCTCAAAATATTTCAGAAGCCTAGATTGATCATCATTGAATCTTAGAAATTAGAATTAACTGGTAAACTTTCAAAAGTTACTTACCAAGCGACTATTGTGAAGCCAGTTGAACCTGGGAAAACCACCTGCAATGCATATTGTCATTGAACAATTTTTAAACCATCACTCTGATCATTTTATTCATTATGTATTAAAAACCTCAGTTTAAGAAACAATTTAATGTGACTAAAGAAATTTACTTGGCAAATCTATGTTTTACAATATAACCAATACATTTTGGAACGATGTTTTGCACGGAATTCAGAGTCAAAATGTATGGATCACTAAAATTTTCACTTCTATACTGGAGGCTGCCTATTCCTGTAAGCAAACCTTATTTTGTTGCCTCCACACCGGTTCAGGCTGTTCAGACACTGCACTGATCAACTTCCTTTAGTGCTTCTAAAGGCTGAAGGGGTATCTTATTGACACACAATCTTATTTTGAGGTATTTTAGTATCAATTTAACCATGCATTTAATTTATTTTTATAATTTTTGTATTTTAATGGAACAAATTAGCCACACTCAATACTCCTTCGCAACAGTTTTTTTTCATTCAAGAGTTGAGAAATGTGCAGGGCATGGTTTGTCCTAAGTTCACCGCCCAATGGGCTCCCAAAGGCTTATGGAATATGCCCAGCCTCCGCACACCTTATGGGGCAGAGATTCTCTTTGATGCAGCTGATGGAATAGACTGCCACACGCAGCTCCAGACAGCAACCCCAGCCGTACCAGAGGATAGCTTGGGGAATGGCATCATTGAAACCTCAAAAAGATTGCGAATCAAAAATTTGGAAATTCTAGTTCAATGGCAGTATCCTTTTTTAAGATATTGATCAACTTTTCATCAAAGCCTGTCAAACTCAAATTCTACTCTACTGCAAAATATTATCTACACCACTACACTGACCTACAGCAACTTCCACACTAATAATAATTACAAAAAAATTTTCAAATTTCATAAGTTTAACAAAATTATTTAGTGTGCAGTATTTGATTAGTTGGAAGTTTTACAGAAAACTTGCTCTTCCAAGACAATTCCACACATTATTCAAAATTTATTTCACACAAGTTTTAAACAATTTTGCTACAAGCATGTTTTCTATTCATTTAACAATTAGCATAAGGGAGACATTTTGGACAACCATGCAAAACTCAAGTGTTCCATAAGTACATAGAACTGAATATATATACTCACTAAATTAATTCTCTTCACAATACTATTTGCAGAACAGTAAGCACAGCATCTGAAAATATCAGCTGATTTAAAACCATGACTTTCTTTTACTTACTTAGAACACTTTCTTATCAATATCAGAAGCAAAAATTCGTCAAGAACATTAGGTATCCTTTTGGCAAAAGCATCATATGAAGGGGAGTCTATTATGAAATCAATTCTTTACTATAATTATATTAATGCTAATTTGGGAGTGGCCTTTCCAATCTTGTTGGTCATTAAGGAACTTACCATAGTTTCCAAATTTCCAGATCTTCACAGCTCACACATTTTCCAAATCTTGACATCTATCCCATTGCTAGTGTCTTGAGAAGCAACATTGATCGCCTTTCTGGAAAAATTATTTCCACTTCAGTTCAATTTTTTTTTACAGAAACTACAATATTTAAAAACACCTATCAGATAAATATATAATCACAGGAATCTCAGAAACTCTAGTCTGGTTGAAATGGATTATCATCATGTAAAATATGCAATTCCAAAAATTAATCTAATAATTTAGCAAAAACACTTTCTAAATTTTCTGCAACAAGCATCAGAGATACAGGAACGATGCAAGACTACACCCAAAATAAAAATTTACAAATATCCCAAACTAAACAAATTTTTAATCCTTAACTATAAGCTTGAACTGTGTCCTCAATGCATAGAAGCAATCATTAAGTTTCCATTACATTTGCCTTCATATAAAGTCAACTATATGCTCTGAAAGCTTCAATCCATCATGTATTATATATATATATATATATATATATATATATATATATATATATATATATATATATATATTACAAATAGCACTCTGATGCCAAAGAATTACTGAACTGTTCTGGACAGCAATTTGGCTGAAAATTGACAAGTTTGGAGACTGCTTTCACATTTTTTTGAATGTTCTGTCAAAGCACTTTCAAGAAAGAAACAAAAAAGTGGTAACTTATCAAAGAAAATTCCTGTTAAAAAAACTCAATCCTTCCCAAGACAATTTGCAATTTCTAAAGCTTAAAAGTAAAGCTCTCCATAATTTGGGTACAAATTTAAAAACAAAATGGTAAACTATATTAAATTACAAAATTTAATTCTCTTCACAAAATTTTGCAGAACAAAGCACAGCATCTGTAAAGATCAGCTCATTTAAAACAATGACATTCTTCCATTAACTCAGAACAACTGCTTATCCACATTGGGGAAGAAAAGATCAAGAACATTAAATATCCTTTTGGCAAAAGCATATGAAGGGGAGTAAATTATGAAAAATTTATTACAGTAATTATTTTAATGTGATTTGGGAGAGGCCTTTCCAATCAGATTAGACATGAAGGAACTTACTGTCATTTCTGTATGTTCACAGCACACACATTTCCCCCAACTCCATCTGCATATATCATGGCTTAGGCCAACAATCCAGCAGGAAATCCTCACCTAAGCTGAAAATATTGGGAAATCAGTTCCTCAGCAAAGTCAAGATTTGTAATTTAACCAGATCACCAATGTATCAGATTGCCAAACTCGTCAATTAAATTCAGTTTCTAACCATAAACTGAAGAATTATTTTCATCACAAAATTTAAGCCACTTTTTGCAACGCAGATCATGATTCTTTCATGTCTCGTAACAATGGCTGAGCCTGTTCACCTTTAACCATCACAAACTCGCTCCTCCCCCCCCTGCAAAGCCCCATTCAAATACCCCTTCATATTTAATTTCAAAAGCGCTTTAAACAATCTAATCAAAGCATCTAACAGTGCTGCACATATCTGTTACTTGTAAAACTTTCTATGCATTACATTTGGAATTTTATTTTATTTGGAATAAAATTACCATTTATTTTCTACATCCCACTCTGCAAGAGATTTCTTGAGAACTCAGTGGTTTTATGTTAATTATTCCTCTTACTGTTATTTGGGATCCTTCCCACAATAAGAACTGAAAACTCTGCTATCCCCTCACAAAGCTCTACAGGAAATATGGAGACTTACGGTGACCAAGTTTATTCTCACCTGGAAATTGTTTCCAACAAATTCACCTCTAGCATTTTGAGGACAGGAGTGGCGTGTATAAAGCTTCCAGGAGCTAACAGCAACCTTAAAAAGAATTATTCTTAAATTCTTTCAAATTAAAACATTCAATGTGCCAACTATATATAGATTTATTTAGAGCTGCCCCTCGTGTAAATCAGGTTTTAAGGTCACTTCCAATCAGGTTGAACATCACCATAGTGACCTGTAAACTGATGGATGACACTAACAGCTGATTCAAGTCAGGGGCAGCTCTAAATAAATCAAAGTATATTACTTAGCCAAAGTTTGTAACCTTGCACCATGGTGGAAAGATGAGCAAGCTAGTCCAGTGGACGAATTTTTGCATGCTGCAAGAAATGTTTAGAAACAAAGTGGCAAAGTAACAATTTTCCAGTGACCAACTAAAAATTACAATGGAGGGATAATTGAAATAAAAGGTGCAATATTTTTTATTTCAATGATGGATTCCACACATACATGACAAATTTTGTATCTTCATGCATTAAAACTTCCTGCTAATATTGTGATGCAAACCGCTTTCTCTTTCCGCCATGACCTTGCCCTAAAAATCATAAGTTCTTCATTCCTGCTTAATGTCCTACCAATAAAGAAGAATGGCAAAGATTGCTAATGATTCTAGAATGTTCTATTAATATTCTGTATTAATCCTTCAAAATTATATTTCCTTTCCAATGTTAAATTTAATTCACCTTTGATCTTAATCCTCAGATGTGTCCAGTGCTATTAACCACAGAAGTGGTGACAGCAAGGAAAAATTTACAGAATAGAATGGTTTTATACTACCTGCAAGTCTTAATTTCCTTCAGATTCTAACCATATACACCATCATTAAAATAGCTTGGCCAATATCCCAAGTTTACATATTAAATCTTTTAGAAGACTTCACTTGGTCTTCAGGAAATGAGGAAAACTTGCTAAAGCACAGGAAGTTTAAACTCTTAGCACCTTCAATACACTGATCATAATGCAAACCAGAGGTTCCATGTACACACTACATGTAATGGACAGAACAACCGCAGCTACCAAAGCAATGAACGACATTAAAAACCTATGAATATTCAGCTTAAAAATAGTACCTATAGCTACATTCAGCCTGCAAGTCATCTGGGAAGACTTCATGTAAATAGCCTGAGAAGATTAGGGGAAGTAAAGGACACTTCACTAAAAAGAGTGGTGCATATCTGCAAATTCACAGCATCACGCCTGGTCTACGAGCTAGCAAGTGAGCCCTTCTTCATTGAAGATTTGCAATGCAAGATGCTTCTACTGTCCACACAAAGCTACAAAATACTAGTAATGCACCATCAGCAAAAGAAAAATAGTATGTGGATGGACTTTTTATTTTACTGACCCAATGATCATACACAAGTGGGAAAGAGCAAATTATGAACTGTGACAATATTTGCAATACATGAATTTCATTTTAAGTGTGTGCAACTGAACAATGTCAAGAACCAAGTGAATACAGTGTGTAAACTGTATCCAAGATACCACTTTATGGCTTATGAAAATAGAAGCATCAACAAATTCTGTTCTGAAGAGTAGAAAATCATTGCACATTGTGCACTTTTCCTATTTAATAACATTAAATCTTGGTAGGGGGTAAAGTTTAGAAATGCAGAAGACTGGCATAAACTTCCCACCTCGCAATTGCCTGTACACGTTTTGAAGCTTCCATTCCCTGTAACTGTTAACACCAATATCTATCAGAAAAGAAAACTGGGAGAAAATTGATGTTTATTTATATAGTCCGGTTTTGCGAAACTTCAAATACATGAATATACTGAAGTGCTCATACGGACATAGTGTAATATTCTCAACAGTTTTGGTCACAACTTCATGAAAAAAATGTATGAGGAATCAAAAGAATCCCAATTGCCACAAACCACAAGTTTAGTCTAAATCAATTCAAACAAAAACTGATGGTCATTTAAAAGAAATATGCAGGGCATGGTTTGTCCTAAGTTCACTGCCCAATGGGCTCCCAAAGGTTTATGGAATATGCCCAGCCTCCGCACTCCTTGCAGGGCAGAGATACTCTTTGATGCAGCTGATGGAATAGACTGCCACACGCAGCTCCAGACAGCAACCCCAGCCGTACCAGAGGATAGCTTGGGGAATGGCATCATTGAAACAACTTTCATATTTTCATTAATTTAATGCACAACCTAACTGCTGCTCAATTCTTTCTTTTAAGATTGCATTGTGCAACATTACCTTCATATAGAGCCCCTGTGGTTAACAAATGCAGCAGAGGAAGTACTGAAAGTAGTGCATGCCACTAAGCAATACAAAAGATAGTAAAGCAAGAGGAGCTGAGTAGGCAATATTAGTAAAATTATAAAATTACACTGACACTGCAGCAAAGAGTACAAAGTAAACTGGCAAAATACAAACCCAAGGCAGTTACAATTGCCTGAACACCGTTTACAGATACTTTTGAACATTTCAGGACATTTTTGATGGTCCAGCGCTTATTGATATTATACAATACAAACTATATTACTCGGCACCAAAGCAATCTATTTGCAACTTCATGTTTTGTACATACATAAATTATAATAAAAAAATTTAAAAAACTAAGTATTGTCCAAAATGTTACTAGCCTAATTTAGGCATTTATTAGTTTTTACTACTGCCTGTAAATCCATAAGAAAATCCTGATTGGATAACTGGCCAGCTGACTTGCAAAAAAGGCTGCAACTATATTTAAATTTGACAATATTGTAGTGTTTTATATCCTTATTCACATTTCAGTTGGGCCTCCGATGCAGAGTTACCATACTTTTACTGCTCTTTTCCATGAACAATCATGATTAAACTATGACCAAACTGAACACCAATTTCTGTCTTATTTTTGGTATTTTTTCAGTCCTACTTTTAATGATAAAATTTTCATGTTTGCATCACAAATTAATGGCAAAAGCTCCCAGATGGTATGAGCAATCAGTATTGTGGCAACAAAGCTAGATTAGGTCTAAGAAAGATCGAGTGTAACCAGAAAACTACCGTATTTACCCGATTGTAAGCGGCCTTCCCCCACCCTTTTTTGTAGTTAAAACTGACCCTCTGCTTAGAATCGGTATCATCATGTTGCTATAACGTAGCTGACACCAGACATCTGTAAAGAGGTCTTTTTCATCAGCCACACAGCAGACACTAGAAAGTACGGATAAAACCTGCATGAAACCCACATATATTAATTTGAAATATATAATTGTCCAATTAAAATTTCTGAGTGACAGTTTGGGCAAAGCAGTGTTGCCTTACTTGTGACACACGTGGCTCTGGCCATCAAGCCCTTGACCAACCCTAGCAGTCATTCTTTTTCCACTGACCTCAGGTAGTGAAGTCGTCAAATATTAAAGCTTGCGACTGGATAATGGACACCGTCTCCTTCCTAACTAGCTGTCAATCAGATCTTTATCTCTTCTTCAGTTCTGTGCCTGTCTATTTAGCAGAGTAATTAGTGAATGTGCTATTGGGGTTAGCGAGACCAAAATCTTATAATGAAGCGCTTTCATTATACTGCGGACTTAAAAGAATTTTTTACTACATTTTTCTCATGAAGTTTTGAACTCCTGAGAATATTACACTGCGAGGAATTGAATTGCCACAAACCACAAGTTTAGTCTTTCTAAATCAATTCTAACAAAATCTTTGATGGTCATTTAAAAGAAATGTGCAGGGCATGGTTTGTCCTAAGTTCACTGCCCAATGGGCTCCCAAAGGTTTATGGAATATGCCCAGCCTCCGCACTCCTTGCGGGGCAGAGATACTCTTTGATGCAGCTGATGGAATAGACTGCCATACGCAGCTCCAGACAGCAACCCCAGCCGTACCAGAGGATAGCTTGGGGAATGGCATCATTGAAACAACTAATATTTTCATTAATTTAATGCACAACCTAACTGCTGCTCAATTCTTTCTTTTAAGATTGCATTGTGCAACATTACCTTCATGTAGAGCCCCTGTGGTTAACAAATGCAGCACAGGAAGTACTGAAAGTAGTGCATGCCACTAAGCAATACAAAAGATTGTAAAGCAATAAGAGGAGCTGAGTAGGCAATATTAGTAAAATTATAAAATTACACTGACACTGCAGCAAAGAGTACAAAGTAAACTGGCAAAATACAAACCCAAGGCAGTTACAATTGCCTGAACACCGTTTACAGATACTTTTGAACATTTCAGGACATTTTTGATGGTCCAGCGCTTATTGATATTATACAATACAAACTATATTACTCAGTGCTGGAGGCAATCTGTTTGCGACTTCATGTTTTGTACATAAATAAAAACTATCATACAAAATGTTATTAGCCTAATTTAGGCATTTATTAGTTTTTACTGTCTGTAAATCAATAAGAAAATCCTGATTGGATAACTGGCCAGCTGACCTGCTAAAAGGCTGCAACCATATTTAAATTTGACAATATTGTAGTGTTTTACATCGTTATTCAAGTTTCAGTTTGGTCTCGTGCAGTTACCATACTCTACTGCTCTTGCCACAGGAGCAATCATGGTCAAATTATGACCAAAGTGAACACTAATTTCAGTCTTATTTTTGGTATTTTTTCAGTCCTACTTTTAATGATCAAAAATTTTGATGTTTGCATAACAAATGCATGGCAAAAGCTCTCAGATGGTATGAGCAATCTGTATTGTGGCAACAAAGCTAGATTATGTCTAAGAAAGGTAGGGTGTAACTAGAAAACTACTTGGTCCCAAATATAATGCATGAAAGTTTGTAACATGTACACAAGTGACCTGCAGGGCAACTTGGTAACCATTTGGTAGTTTTACATTTGTGGAACTTCGGTAACTGTCAAGACATCAAAATTCGAAGTTTCCAATTGTATAATTCAGTCTCCCCCCTCCCTCCTCATTCCTTCTCCCATTCAAACTACTCCCAAAAAAGTAGTTTTTTTATTCGTTAAGCACAAAAAATGAAAATGCCAAACTACTAAGAATAGGGCAATACATAAAGTCACATTTTATAGAAAGCTATGGGCACTGTCAGCCACTGAGGCAATACACCCATTTATTGCCATTCTCAGACTCTCGAGATCTATAAATTAAAAATCTAAAAGCAAACTAATATGGCATGGGGGATGGCAAGCATTAATGAAAAGAATAAGATAAAAGCTGCCCTTACTTGCAAATTGAAGCTAAATCTTTACTGTTCATGGAAACTGAAAACAAAATTCCCCATTAACACTTTAATGGAGCTACTGGTCTCCGAGACCGTATATTTTTGTTTGTTTATACTGGCACACCTGTTAGGTGGCAGTGGTTCTCTGGCCCAATAGCTTCCCCACCAGATCTCCCCTCTACATTCCTATTGTTGTTAATCAGTTTTGTTTGATTGTTTATAAGCACTGTGTGTTCTGGGAACCCTACTGGTATCTCATACTGGACAGCTCCAGTAGCGTATGAACTGCATCAGGTCTGTCGCACCCGATTACTCCAAGAAGGGTTTAGTTGAATTTAAAGTGTAATGGATAATCCTTCCACTAGCCGCATACTGCATGTTGATGACGTGGACAACGAATGTAAGTGATGTTAAGAGGAAGTGTCTGGCGATCAATGTTGTTCAGATTCAGAATTCAATGATTCCGACGAAGATCCCGATTTCGTGATTTCAAATGAAGAAGACTCTTTGACGGACTCCACTGTGGAACGTGATTATCTTTTGAATGAAGAATGATTATTTTGATGAAAATTTAGTAATATTTTAAAGAGTTTTATATTCATCAAGTGAAATTGTAACTTAAAAATAAAAAATGCTGGAGAACTTATTTAGTGTTAATTTACAGTTTCTATCACATACGAGTTGCCAACGCTCCATGTTTATGTTTGTTAAAAAAATCTAACCACCTGGTCTGTCAGACCGGATAGCTCCAATAGTGACCTGAATCCATGGCTCTATTAAAGTGTTAAACAACTCATGTTACACTTTTTCTGAAACACACTAAAGACACCAAAACTTACTTTGTTCATTCCATAATTCAGTCCAGCATATCAGTCACAGCATCTGTAAAAAAATGTGTATTCAATATTGATGCTTCATTATTCACACACAAGAAATTCTCAGAATTAATGTCAGAAACAAAAATTTTTATCAAGAACCTTCAGAATCCTTTTGGCTCTTTAATGCATCATCATGAACAAGGAGCTATGAAATAAATTTGTATAATGCCCAATTTAACTTCTTAGCTAGGAGCCCGTGAACCACAATGCAGACTTGCAAAATAGTAATAAAGGAACAAAGCAAACAGATCTAATCTTTAATGGTCTTCCGTTTTAAAACCAATATTTCAAAAAAGACCATTCACATTTTTGCACATTCTCTTTCTGTAATAGACTATATAGATCAACTTACCTCGTTCCAAAAGATTAGTCCAGCACATCAGGAATGGCATCTGAAAAGATTTTTACATTTAAATATTGATAATTCATTTTTCACACAAAAAATTGTCAGTATCAACATCAGAATAAAATGTCCTCAAGAACATTCAGAATCCTTTTGGCTCTTTAATTAATCATCATGTACAAGAAACTACCATGAAATAAATTTTTAATCTGTAAAAGGGCCCTATTTAGAATTAAATTAGGATAATATGAAGAAAATATACTTTAAATTATTAATAACGGTCTGTCCTAAACAATTCTTAGCAGCTAAACCATACGCAGGATTTCTACCAAAATTGATCTTCCCCACTCAATATGGCTGTCACAGTCCCTAAAATTTGAAATCAAAAGGTTTAAGTTTTTGGTATGCACACTATAAAAAACTCCAAAACATTTTCAAAAAATGGCAAAGTTTTTTTTAATACAATCCAACCCCAGATAGAATAAAGGATGCTTAAGATAATGGTGTAGGTCTCTTTTCATTAAAGTCCCCGTTTGTGTTTGTTTTGAGAATCCTGAAATAAATTTTTTTTCCAGGGTCTTCTTAAAACTACAATTATGAAGATATTTTAAATGAAACTTTATCAAAACCACTCAAATGAGACCAGGTGCAATTTAAAAAAAATAGTATTTTTGCATAAATTTGCATAAAACCTTGGCAATTGTTGAATTTTAAACTATTATGTCAGAAACCGCTCCAATTTTTTTTGAAGTTTTTTCACATGTGTGGCAAAGAACAGTAAAGAAAGTAGTGCTGGACCCCTTTTCAGCTCACTATTTTCAAAAAGTTAAAATGTATATTCTAATTTCCAGTGCTTCATTTAAAGCTGCCAGTTTGCAAATTGGAAACTGCTAGGTTTTAGTTATGTTCAAATGCTTCTCATTGTGGCCAGTCACAATTGTATGGTCTAGATAGTCTCACAAAAGGAAGTAACTTATGTTTGACACAGATGTTACAAATAATTTATTTTATTTAACAAGTTCTGATCACTGATTATATTCAGTAACTTAGCTCACTTTGAAGAAAACATGGCATGCTTTTGTAAAATACTTTTTCTATATGTGCTGCAAATTACTAGAAGTTAAAAATATTGTTTGCTTCATTCCCAAAAGTTAGCTACTCTTCTTGGCTACACAAATGAACTAGTGCACAACAGACATCTGAATTCATTGAATTTGACTTCAAGTTATTAGTATGGCACAAATTAGAAGTTCTGATTTCCTGCCGTGCTAAAAATAGTATTTTAATGTATAACTAATTTCAATAATGCAAGAAAGTGCACTGTAGTAGTACTGTAGTATGTTTTCCCTGATGAGATTTGTAATTTCTCACTACTAAAACAATCTACCCTGATACCAAATGGTCGGCTCTTTTACTATGACAAATAAATTTAAAATATTTCTTAAATAAAATAAGCCAATTTAACCCAATACTTAAGTTTTTAGACCATGTCCAGTTTTATATTCCTCAAAAATTTCTTCCTAAACAATTCTACAAATCCCCTTTTCCAGAGCAATGAAATTTCCAGATTTTCCAAAAAGTGGCCACCCTGGATTCACTCAAATTGTCCAAGGGTTTCCAGAAGTAAAATTCCTAAATTAAGTAACCTTTTCAACATTACGTGACTCCACTTGTAAACAAATCTTTAAGACCTGTGAACTAAGTAGGATCATTAAATCACAATACATAATTATTAATGAGAGAAGATTGAAATTAAGATGTATCTATTTACACACATCTAGATCCAACAGTGGACATTCTTGTGAACCCTATACTAATCGATCTCTAAGGCTTCAGGAATAGTGAAACATTTACACAACTTGTACAGCAGTGAACTACCATATGCAGGGTTGCATTTTTACATTTGAATCAAAATCACGAACTGGAAACTAAGAGCTTGCGTAGAGTAGTAAATTGGCAAATCTGCAATAACATTTATACTGTGCAAGGCATGGTTTGTCCTAAGTTCACTGCCCAATGGGCTCCCAAAGGTTTATGGAATATGCCCAGCCTCCGCACACCTTATGGGGCAGAGATACTCTTTGATGCAGCTGATGGAATAGACTGCCACGCGCAGCTCCAGACAGCAACCCCAGCCGTACCAGAGGATAGCTTGGGGAATGGCATCAATCAAAAACCCATTCATTTTCAGTAACAAGTTTACAATACTACCCTAAATCGCTACTGTACTCTCCTGTGGAAGTACTATCACACTTTATTATAATTACCCTTTCAACATCAAACGAAACTTACACTATTGTAAGTGAAATGCACAGCGAGACTATGAAACAAGCTCCTCGAAAAATACGCAAATATCTATTACCTGAAGTGTGTCAAGCGTACAAAGCAAAAACCGCACTAGCTTGAAAAATAGTTCTAAACTGTTTCTGCAAATCAACGACCACTACAGCCCCCAAATACACTCCATAAAATGCCCCGTAAAGATCCTAATAAAGAGCAATTAAGTACAACAGTAAACGAAGATTACACAGTGTGTTGGATTTCCACAGTTTTATAACAAATTTAAGTCTAATTTAACACAACACCCACGACGTCTACTGGTATAGACTTCACTTAAATGAAATAATCCCATTCATCCAAAGAAATGTGATTCTAATCAAGCACCACGTGGTCGCCCAATTTTCACTTATCTGATCAGAGAAATTAAATAAAATTTGCTTCCAACAACTCTCAAATTAAACTAATCTACAAAAACATACTTACAATACCAAAATGTAAAGATATTAACAGCATGTTTGATATCTGCAAGAACTGGCGCTACAATCACATGCACAGCACCGGCGCCCATCATTCTCTCCACAAAAACACCAACCGCTAAATGAGACCCAAAATGGCTCTGAAACGTCTTTTATATGTCTACTTTGTGCCAACATTCCTAACTAAATTACCCAAGTGTTTCCCGCTATTCATATTCGAAATAATAAAACTAACATTTTATAATAAAATATAAACATTTTAAGAAAAATATAGTATTTCCGAAAGAACAGTAGTTATTACAATTCGAATGCTCCAAATAGGGCAAAAATATTCATAAAAACGCCATTCCACATATATGGCAAGTTGGAAGTTATCCTCCCTATACCTCTTTATATTTTGTGTTATTATTGACCATTAAACAACATTACACAATAACCAGCGATAAGTATAGGAAATCGTATTGGCATATTTTTTCAAATGAACCTTTCTTCTTGTATTGGTATAATTGGTTGGTATAATCCAAAGAGGTTATATATTATAACCAAGTATATCGCATCCGCATTTGAAACGTTCTGTAACCTCCTTGACCCGTATAAACATCTTCGGAAAACTCTCTACCACGACTTCGTGCTCTCTACCTTCGAGCACAGAATCTCCCAACTATTTTTACTTTCCCGTATCATACGTATATACGGAGTAATACATGTAAGGTCCGATTAAATTAAGAAGGTGATTGACATTTGTGAGGGGAGGGGAGTGACGTTGCCAGGTCGCAAACCACTGAGCACGTGTTACCGGGACACGAAAACAAACACTTCAAAAAATACGTGTAAAAGTGTAAAAAAATACGACAAAAGCCTAACCTCAACGCAACTCATCACAACACAGTCACACAGAACTGTCAATCACCTTCTTAATTTAATCGGACCTTAGTATAGGGCAAGTTATGTATTGCTGCGAGAAAAAACGGCGAATTTTCGGCAGAAAAAATTCATTCCCGGACCTTGATAACCAAAAAGTGGATAAAACCAGTTGCTAAATTAAGAAAAAAAATCCCCTAAGGCCTCATTCACAATGCAAACTTAAACCGTAACGTAAGGCCGTAAACTTGGCCGCAAAATTTACACGTAAAAACAAGCATTCACAATGACGAACGTAAGTTTCGCCTGAACCAATCAGAATTCAATGTACTGAAACTTGATCGATTCGTCTCTAACATGGTGAAAAGGTCTTTCCACCATGGTTTCTAGCTTTTTCTTCGAAATTCTTATCGATTTGTCTTTATATACATGCGAGTACATGTTGTAGTAGTGCTCACATTTCCTTCATCTTATAAGCAAGGATTCTCATGAACCAAATTCATGAGTAATTCGTCGGACATAATTAGTTTATTCGCCATCTCAGGTTAAAGTCACAATAAAAATTGTCTAAGTTCTTACATTGAATTCACAACATGCATCAAAAGCATTCGTAAACTAGTTCTCTACATTACAATAACAATGACATAACCACAAACTACCTGAACACAATCTGAAATTGAGCTTCCATGCTGCTCTCTGATTGGTCTTCGGTAGAATTCCGACGTAAACTTAACGTAAAAGCTTGGAGCTTGCGAACTCTTAAGTTTACGGTCTTACGTCTACGGTTACGTCAAGGCATTGTGAATGGTCTCGCTTAATAACACATTTCTAGGTTTTGCGGCTACGTTACGTTTACGTTTAAGTTTGCATTGTGAATGAGGCCTAACACGTGGTGTAGCCAGAATCCCCGGATTGTGGGTCCTTGATACGGAAAAAACCCATTGAAAGCAAAACGTCCGTCCGTCCGTCTGTAACCACTAAACCAAACGTTATTTTTTTTTTTTTCAAAAATTACACAAACGTAATTTTTTTGAAAGATCTCTCACGTCTTTAATATGCACATTACCAGAAATTTGTAAACATTATTATATTTGTGAGTGGAGGTGCTTCAAATAACTTCAAATGAAGCTTTTTGATAACTCAAAAATGATCTGTGAAAAACAGCTTCAAAATTTGTATTTTTAGTAGCGCTTAAACGCCATTTTCTTAAAATCGGCTCCAAATTTTTCAAAGAAATTTCCATTTAGGACGAGGTTTTTGTATTCTTTAATATTCTAAAATTAATATTTTCATTCTATCATTAGGAAACCGAAATATTAAGAAAATGTCAAAAAAATGTACTTTTGGTGGCGATAGATGGCATCTGGCAAGAGTATATTGCAATTCCGAAAAGCTAGCTCAGACCCAAGGAAAAAGGAAACTAATACGGGAAAGTCTGTGTAAATTAGTTCGGCATTTAGGCCCGCAACAGACTACGCCGAGGAATGTGTTTCCAGAAATGTGCAACGAGAAATGTGGAAAATCGAAACAAGGGACTCTTATGGACCCCCACACACCTGAAAGAGTTTCCTCGTTCGCCTCTGCGGAGGCGAAAGAGTTCCTCGCTCGAGTCGGTCGGCGGGCGAGTTTTCTCCACTGATCTGTATATAAAATATGTGTTATATACAGATCAGTGGTTTTCTCGGACACATTTCTACTCTTTCACTTGTTATACGACATTTGGGCGTTCGCTGCCGCAGGAAAACACCAAACAGTGCATAGAACTGAGTGAGGTTATAACGTTTGGCAGTAAAAGATGCGATACCAGTTTTTTAATTGTTTTCTTGGATTTTCTCTTCAAACGGAAATGAACACGTAAAAACTTGTATGGAAGATATTCTTATTTGTGTGAAATCCGCTCATAATGAGTAATATAAAAATAAAAATTTGAAGCAAGAAACTTGAAAGGGTATTTTGAAAGAATTGAATTAATTTATTACTTTTCTTAATTGGTATTTATGAATGAATTTATTAATTGTGAATTTTATTATGAATTATTTGATCATTCATTGTCTATTCATTATTCAACCAACAAATATAGTAAACCAGAGCGGGGTAGAGATTACGGAGCTCAAGAAAATTTGCTGATGTACTACTTCTCCCTTATACGTCACATAATTTCCTGCTTTTTAACATTAAATAATGATTTGTATGCAATGTAGTAGTGTGTTTCTCTCTAGGTAATTCGAACTCGTTAAACAAATGGTTTACGATTATTGTAACAAAACAAGGATATCACGAGTAAAAATTACATAATGCTGGCCTTACATTAGCAATACGTTTCCGCAATATCTTTCAGCAATTTGTTTCTGCTTCTTGCGGTCACCTTTACACTAGCAAGAGCAAGGAGGAGCAATATATTGCCAGAAAGATCTGAGCAAGATCTTTCCGGCAAGAAATTGCCGATCGTTTTACATTAGAACCTTCTGTTGCCGTGTTTGGTGACGTCTCGAGGAAAATGGCGCGAGAACTTTGAGGTTATACCTCACTTTCCGACATGGCTAGTAGAAAGCAGAAGATGCGAGTTGCGGTCGCACTTATTGTGTTAAATGAAGAGACAGAGAAACGCCTACGATTAGTGACGACGTATGACTGGATTTTAAGAAAAAAGGAGAAAGGAGTGTGTTGAATTTCGGTACAGAAGTCTCAATAGTTTTCATAAAACAAAATGTTTTCGTGGACTTCGATTAGCATGGGAGCAAAGTAATTTTCTTTTTATAAAAAGTGCAATTATTAATTCGATAAAAAGTTTTAAAATAGTATTACCTACAATTGATATATTATAGATTAATCTTAAAATTTATTTAAATTAGATTAATACCTTAATATTTTTACGTAAAAAAATAATGATCAGGGAGCATCTTTATCTGAACCAAAATTTGAACCATTCGAAAATCAGTAAAGGGTTTAGAATATTTATTACTACTTCTTTTAAAGTATAAAACCTTTTCCACATATCCCTTTTTGGAGAAAAAGAATATTACAATGCGAAATAATACGTCTATATACAGAGTGTTTTTTTTTATCGTTCGCCGAAGATTCCGGCCGCGTCGCCCGGGCAGTCGAGGGCTCATTCGCCCGGCAAACCGCTGACTCAACTCCCGTGCTATCCAAGAATTATCGCTGCGCCGCTTAACGTATCTTAAAGAAGATGATGAAAGTGATGTCCTTCGGCTCGAATGCATTCTTGGCACCTCCGAAACACATTCTGATTTACCCTTTGAAGTAAGTCTCGAGGAATTGCTGCGATTTTCTCCTCAAAAGAGCGCCGGAGCTCTTCCTCCGAATGCGGGTTTTCTGCATACACCTGATCTTTCAAGTACCCCCACAGGAAAAAATCACAAGGAGATAGATCAGGTGATCTAGGAGGCCATAACCCACGACTAATTATACGATCGTCACAATAAACATTATTTAAAAAGTTCATGGATCGAACAGCAGTGTGAGCAGTTGCCGAATCCTGTTGAAAGTAACCATAGTGCCTTTCTTCTGGTGTCAATTGTTCGAAGAATAATGCCAATATTTGATGTATGTAAACGTCAGCAGTAACGGTGGTGTTGAAAAAAATAGGTTCGATAATTCCTGTGAAACTCAACGCACACCACACTCCGATCTTTATGTCGACAAGTGGTTGTTCGTGAAGCTCTATTGAAGAGAAAATCGCAGCAATTCCTCGAGACTTACTTCAAAGGGCAAATCAAAATGTGTTTCGGAGGTGCCAAGAATGCATTCGAGCCGAAGGACACCACTTTCAGCATCATCTTTAAGATACGTTAAGCGGCGCAGCGATAGTTCTCGGATAGCACGGGAGTTGAATCAGCGGTTTGCCGGGCGAATGAGCCCTCGACTGCCCGGGCGACGCGGCCGGAATCTTCGGCGAACGATAAAAAAAAACACCCGGGTACTACCTTAACCGTACTTCCTGCGAAAGTGACCGTGGTCATCACTGGCTTTTTCCAGCAATATCTTGCTCCAACTTCAATCCTATTCTAGTCCCAGAAACAGCCGGCAATATCTTTCCAAGGACGGAAACACAGGAGTTTACATTCGGCCGAAATATCTGGCAACAAATATTGCCAACATCAGAAATATTTATTGCCGCAACATTTACATTGGCAACTTTTCTTGCGAATTAACATTGCTCGCCATTTTCTTGCTAGTGTAAAGCCAGCTTAAGAGCATTTAATAAAACAAGAAATGGGACCCTCAGATGATCTCATAGCTAAAACTGCTGCCATCACTCTCGGCTTGTGGCACATAAAGGCATTTCGAGACATCGAATAACCTCTTTGTAGTGTGTGGACGCAGCCTCGCCGGCTTATTTCCACATTTCTCGCAACGCATTCCTCGGTCTAATCTGTTGCGGGCCTTACACTGCTTTGGAAGGAGTAGTGGCGGGAGAGGGGTGTTTAGGCGGCGATATAGCTCCTTTTTCAGATTTGGGTTATTTTTCAATTTTTGGGAGAGCGTTCATAAGTTTTGGTTGGTTACGGCGAGACGAGATATTCGTTCGCTCGTGCGATCTCTGAAAAGACACAGTATACCCTTCTTATTAGAAGATAATATAATAAATAAATAAGCAATCAGGGAATAAATCGTTCAACCCGTTACCTGAGTCTCACACCAAAAGCAATGCCTTCTTTTAATCTGTATTACACCAATTTGCTCATGCAATGTGCAGGTTCCCGCGAAAATATGGCTTCTCTTTGAAAGTCTTTCTAAAAGGCGACAGGTATGCCAAGTTAAACTGTTCTCATGGAACGTTAATGCGAGCGCCCTTATGGCGTTCACTGGGAGGAGCGACTACTTTGAAAAGCCTGTTTCGCTGTTTGAATTTATGTGAATGGAATGCTGTCATTGGTTAAAACAGAGCTTGAGTGTGTCTTTAATAATTTCCTCTGCATTAGAGGCCTTGGGACGGAACCCCAGCAAGTGCTGCCCCCTGTCGAGGACAGATGAAACTATTACGACCAGAGAGTAGGATGAATGCAATTTCGACAGAAAACGAAGGAATTTTATATACCCGCTCTTTTAGCGCCTTGCGCGCAGTTTTGGAGGGAATTTTTTATAAGTCCGACGCGGTACGTTCAAAATGCAAATTCTGAGCTAGCAAATTTTGTGAAAGCATTATATTCTAAGAAAAACAACCAGTTGGATCCATTTTACACATTGCCTAAAGTCATGAGAAAAATTGTTTCCTGCATATCTTTTCCAATTAAATTTTGTTCACTTCTTGTGGGAGCCCTAAATGTTTGGGGGGTACCTGGGCTACAGCCACTGCAGCTCCTTAAATTCGGCCCTGTTTCGCAGTAAAATTGAAAATAATCACTCGCACGAAAATTAATAAAAAGTGGGGAAGACTGGTTGGCACTAGGAACTGGTTTGCACTCAGGTTGGCACTACACTTGGGTTTTTATTTCTTGGCGCGTGGGAGCTTGTCTTCATTATGGAATATCTCTCGGTATTTCGCATCGTTCTCGGTCGTGCCGTTAAAAGTTGCATGTTCGCCAGCACTGCTCGATACAGTCGCGGTCATGAGACCCCTAGCGGCACGACCGAGAATGACGCGAAATACCGAGAGATATTCCATAATGAAGACGAGCCCCCACGCGCCAAGAAATAAAAACTCAAGTATAGGGACTGGTTAGCAGTCAGGTTCAAATGTCTCCCACAGTAGACTTCGTGCGAGAAATCTGTGCACGTGATGACATCACGGAGGGAAACGGCTACACTGAATGCCCTCTCAAAAACATCGACATCCTACCAATGACATACCTTCAATTGATTGATTCCGATTAGTGATTCCGGGCGAGTCAACGACTAAGGCTGATTTACACGTTGCCAGTAAAAGTGCCAGTTGAGGTTGCCAGCAACTGGCAAGTGAAGACTGGCAATGTGTAAACGCCTTGTTGCAAGTGACCGGCAAGACCTTCCCGCCAGTCACTGGGGATGCCAGCTGAACAAGAATGTTTGGTTTACTGGCATGCTCACACTCTCCCCCACTATCGCGGTGTCAGCCATGGCGATCCCCCGGGTCCCAACACGTGTTTACACTGCTTTATACTTGTACGGTGATCAACGTAAGCTTATTATTATTATTATTATTATTATTATTATTATTATTATATTATTATTATTATTATTATTATTATTTATTTTTTTTGTAAGGAGGGGGAAATCTTTTATAGATACCGGCGAACCGGTTATGTCGGACTCCCAGCTTTGGTATACCGACTAAAACCTAACCTCCTTTCGCTTAAGCCATGGCGTCACCTCCATGGAAACCGTCGTCAGACATTACTTCGTGGAGGTGACAGGCGGTTAGCTAAAGCTCTTCCTTCTTAATTTCGAGTGTTTTCTTTCTTTTTCAGTATATTTGTGACCATAGTCACTACTACATTCCATTTCTCTTTGGAGGAAATCATCATTTTTACTAGGTTTGTAGGGGTGATGGTTTCTCCCAGTTCTCTGATTGTATTTTCCCTATCCGTGGTCCATGCATTACACTGGAAAAGGGTGTGCATGGTGTCGTCTACTTCGGCTTGACAATGGTCGCACCTCGGGCTGTTTTTTATCTTAAAGTCATATAGGTACTTGTTAAAGCATCCATGACCCGACAGCGCCTGTGTCAGGTAATAGTTTACTTCGCCGTGGCCCCTTTCCACCCATTCCGCTATATTTGGGATCATTTGATGCGTCCATCTGCCTTTTGTCTCCCCATCCCATCTTTCTTGCCACTCTTTCATTAGCATGCTTCTGGTTCCCTCTTTTATGGTGTATATCTCCTTTGGGGGTAGCTTGCCTTCCTTTTCCTTTCTATCTTTTAGGGTCTGGTATGTTCTCTGCCTTTCCCTCGCTAGTAGGTCTATGGGGGGCATTCTCGCCAGCACCAGAACAGCGCAGTCAGATATCGTCCGATACGCTGATACAACTCTGATGGCCATCCTCCTTTGGATTTGGTTGTATTTTCTCCTAATGGATTGTTTCTCAAGAGAAGTCGCCCATACTGGTGCTGCATACAACATCTTCGAGATTACCGCGCTGGATATCAGTCTTCTTTTTGCTTCTTTAGGTCCACCTATGTTAGGCATAAGCCTAGAGAGGTTGGATCCAATTGTTGCAGCTTTGTCTGCTGTCTTGCAAATGTGTGGCCCGAAGCTCAGTCTGTGGTCAATTTCGACCCCCAGGTATGTAATTTGGCGGCTCCAGGAAATGCTTACTCCGTTCGAGGTGATGCATGGGAAGTTAAAGGCTCTTTTGTCAGTAACTAGTACTGCTTCCGTCTTTTCCACTGCCATCTGTAGGCGTCTTTTGTCCAACCATCTGTTAATTCTAGAGAGGGCCTCGTTTAAGTGCCTCTCCAGCGGGTCCACGTTGTCACTGTGGCTGATGATAAGCGTATCATCTGCGTATCCGATCAGCAAGGTATCTTGTGGTAGATCTATATTTAGTAGCTCGTCGTACATGGTGTTCCACAGGAATGGACCCAGCTTGGATCCTTGGGGAACTCCACACGTCATCTCTTCCTCCACCCTAAGAGTGTCAGAGTATATAATTTTCCTTTCTGATAGATAGTCCTCGATGACTCTTAGAAGGTATTCTGGAACCTGTTTCTCCACCAGTGCCTTAATAACATCTTCCCAGTTGGCGGAGTTAAAGGCATTCCTAATATCTATGGCTACTAATGCACAAAACCCCTTTTTTTTGCCTGTTCCGTTTTTAGCAGTTTCCGCTATACGCACTACTTCCCTTATTGCGTCCGTAGTTGAGCGGCCTTTCCTGAATCCAAACTGTCTATCGGAGAAATTTTTTCCTGTTGATATATGTTTCTCTAGCCGTTGTAGAATCAGCCCTTCCATGAGTTTGCCCATTGTATCTAGGAGGCATAACGGCCTATACGACGATGCCTTATCTAGGGGCTTGTTTCCTTTCCGTAGTAGAATTAATTTCTGTTTCTTCCAGTTCTTGAAGAAAACTCCATGTCTGAGGCAACTATTAAATGCCTCCAGCAAGCATTCCGGGTATTCCTTGGCCACAATCTTAATTATTTCGTTTGGAATTCCGTCTGGTCCGGTGGCTTTCTTGCACTTTAGTTTCCTCGCTTCTACTTGTAGCTCATCTCTCGTGAATACGTCATTCTCACTGAATTCGTAGTCGTACGGTTTTCTTCTCGTCCACGGGTCTCTGGTTGGGAAGAGATCTCTTATAATTTCTTTCACCCATTTGGGGTCCTCTAAGCCGGGTACCTTCGTATTCACTCTGAGTTTTTTGTTTACAATTTTGTACGCCATGCCCCAGGGATCATCTTCTACCTCGTCTAGTAGCTCTTTCCAGCACTTCGATTTTCTATTTTTGATTTCTCTTTTCAGCTGTTTTTGGCGTATTTTGTATTCTCTTCGAAGTGATTCGTCAGTTTTGGATCTTGTGGCTAGTCTCCTAGCTTTAATACAATCCTTCCTCAGTTCGGCAATCTCGGGGGTCCACCAGTACACCTGCTGCTTTCCCCTTGGGCATCTGCGTCTCGGCATGGATGCGGCGCACGCTGCCATCACTATGTCCCTCGCTTCTGTTACTGTTGTTTCAGGGGCATTCTGTTTTTTTATCCAACCCATGCTCTGTATTAGCTTAGACTCTTCTAGAGAGAGCTTCGCTTTCGTCTCGTCCAGCTTGTTAGTGTTCCACGGAGGTCGCCCCCCTGGCTTCTGGAGCTCCCTTTGGTATCCAGTTACTTTAAACTGGATGTAGCTGTGATCACTGAGCGTCTCGTCGTCCAGTACTCTCCAGTCCGTGGTTCTCCTAGCGATGTTGTTGGAGCCTATTGTTAGATCCAGTATGGATGCCGCATCTCCTCTTTGGAAAGTACTCTCCCTTCCTGTGTTAAGGATGACAAGGTCGTTTTTGGCGATGAATTCACGGACTATATCCCCTCTTTTGTCACTTCGGGTTTCCCCCCATTCTGGCGACTTGCTATTGAAGTCACCTGCCACTACAACTTCTCCTTTTGCAGATTTTAGGCTCATCTCTAGTTCGTCAATTTCCTTTTTAAAGGTGTCAATTGGGTCGTTAGGTGGGAAGTAGCAGCTATAGACCCTTACGTCTCCTATTTCTATCCATACAAACCCATGGTTGGTGGGTTTGTATTTAGATACGCTTATGTTCTTATTGAGTGTTATCACAGCCGCTCTTCTCGAGCCATCCTGGATCCACATAGCTTCTTCTATGTTCTTCGGCTGCTCGCTAACGAGCAGCAGGTCTACGTTTCTTTCAGTTGCAGCTTGCAGGAGTAAGTCTTGGGCTGCTTTGCTCTTTCCTAAGTTAACCTGCAGGAATTTCATTATGGCTGGTTATTTTTCTTGTTAATTTCCGCGGTATATGCTGAGCACTTTTTGCTTCCCAGCATGTGGTCACAGCTTAGATTTTTTACTTTGCAAAGATGCATTGGGTTGACCCCTTGCAGTCTTTGATGTGGTGCCCCTCTTTGCCACATTTGTAGCACACATTTCTTCTGTCCGGGCCTTTGCAGTTGTTAGATATGTGCCCGAAGTCCAGGCATTTGAAGCATCTAGTTAGTTGCTGCTTCTCCCGTATCTTACAGTAAATCCAGCCTATTTTAATCCTACCTTTATCCTTCTTCAGAAGTTTTACGGCTGTATCTGTAGGAAGCAGAATTGTCGCTGTCTGGGTTCTTGCGAACCCTCTGTGTAGCCGGCACGATTGACGGAATTGTTCGGCCGGAGTTTCTAGTTCCCTCTCGATGGCTGCTGTTATATCATCGACGGTGGCAGTTTCGTCAATGTCTTTAATTTCTATCATGGTTTTTGGCGTCAGGGTACTGATTTCTGCACTCTCCCCGACAGCCTTCACCAGTGCTTTATTAAAATCGGTTAAATCCCCTTCTTTGTCTAGGACTATTAATAGTTCTTCCTTCTGTGTTCTTCTCATCTTTTTTATGTTCAGGTTGTATTCACTTGGATTTACTGAGGTTTTCATCTTTTTAATAATGTCAGCGTATGTCTGTCCGTCTTTAGCAGTCACTTTTATCGCCTGGTTCAGGGGTCTATTTCTCGTCTTGATTTGTTCCGCTTTTTTCTCTCTTTCTTTTCTTTTTTCTTCTCTTTGTTCTTTCTTCTTCTGTTCTGGTGGTTTCATCCACCCCTCCGTTGAGTCCCCTTCTGTCGTTCCTTCTCCTTGATGTTCTGTTGCCTCTGTGTTGTCG
Source organism: Acheta domesticus (assembly GCA_031308135.1). NCBI lineage: Eukaryota > Metazoa > Arthropoda > Insecta > Orthoptera > Gryllidae > Acheta > Acheta domesticus. Next base: position 34,675,658 of record JAHLJT010005437.1, on the reverse strand, counting down.
TCCATTGCCTCTACTGTTTCCTTCTGTCTGTCTTTTTTGTCTCTTCTGTGGCTCTCTTCTGGTGGGCTAAGCGCCTCCCTCTTTTTCCTTTGTGTCGGTTTTATCTCTTTTCTCTTATTGTCCTCTTCTCGTTTTGAGAGGCAGTGCAGGGTCTCTGCAAACTCTCTCTTCTTTTCTAGGGCGTAATGCCGTCTATTCCTTAAGTAATCAATTTTCTCCCGAGCTCTCATCATGGCCTCTTTGACATCCTTCGGGTTGTTTTTAAGCATGTATGTTTCCATAATTTTTAGGTTTTTGTTTAGATCTTCTATTATTTCCGTCAGTTCTTTTTCCAATTTCTGGATATTCTCCCACTTGCTAAGTAGTGGGCCGGCTGCTGTCATGGTTTCCGCTGGTACTTTCTCACTCTCGGGTCCCTGGCCATCACTCATCTCGCCGCCATATTCCAGAGCCACCTCCATGATTGTAGGAGATGGTGGGGGAGTCCTCTGCAGCTTTGATTTTCTCGCAAACGGGTTGAGTTCATCGTTCTCGCTCTTTGCCCGCGGCTTCCAGTACCCACTTCTGGCGTCCCCTTTCGAAGTTCCCGCCGCGCCGGGAGTGTCGTCGTTCCGGCCTTGGCCGCTAGATGGCGCTGCAGGCGCGCGCGGGTTCTTGGCAGCTCCGCCAGATAGCGCTACGTGTAACGGCGCGGCCATCTGACCGTGCGTGGGCGTATCTGCTTTGGTGCTCTGCGGTGGCCCCCCAGGGGGCGCTCGCATGTCCGGCATCGTGGCCGTTCGCGTGGCAGATTGCCCCCCCCGATCGGCCTACTTCCGTGTTGGTGTCATTTGGTATAGCAAAACGCCCACCCGGGCTAGCTACCCAATAATTCTCCAGTTTTGACGCTTATATTTCTGAAATCGCCAGATGTTAGGCCATCCGTTCCACGTACCTGGCGTTCCAATAGCGATGTTTTTCCGTCGTAAATCCCAAAAATCCAGGAGCTGTCACAGCACGCGTGTTAACATCCCAGTTCAGGGCTACCAACCATCATTATTATTATTATTATTATTATTATTATTATTATTATTATTATTATTATTAATAATATTATTATTTATTTTTTAACGAGGGGAAAATGCATTATGCACAGTCAGGGATAAGGTGGGCTATCCCTGGTGTGTGGGACCCTCCCCCACTAAAAATACCCTCTCCTCTTGTGCCCATGCCTCTGTCCACGGAAACCGTCGCGAGACATTACTTCGTGGCAGAGAGACAGGCGGTTAGCTGGGTTGCAACCGCACTTAGCTACGGAGCCTGGAGCCTTTCTTCCTTCCTTTTCATAACGAAAGTGAGGAACTCTTGAATTATGCTCCACTGTTCGCTTGATTGGAGCATGAGTTTCACCAAGTGTGATGGGGAGATATCCGCACCCAAGGCTTTGTTTAGGTGTCTTCTCTGGGTATCCCACGCCATGCAATTAAATATAGTGTGCATGGCATCGTCGTCTTCATAACCGCAAAATTCACACTTGCGATCTGTCGCTCTTTCACACTTTGCGATCTGTCGATCTGTACAAATACGATTTAAAACTGCCGTGTCCCGAGAACTCTTGGGAAAGGTAATAATTAACTTCCCCGTGGCTTCTGCTGATCCACGGTTCGATACGTGGTATCATCATGTAAGTCCACCTTCCTTTGGTGTCGTCCCACCTCACTTGCCAGTCTGCCAGGAGGGAAGTCCGTGGTCTCTTCTTTATATCCTCTTTCGTCCTGAGCGGAGGTCAATCACGAACGGGGTCTGGTAGCTTACGTTCTTGGTACATTTCCTTCTGCCCTCTCGCCAGCAGGTCTACGGGAGGTACACTGGCCAGTACCCCTACTGCGCTGTCAGAGACCGTGCGGTAGGCAGACACTATTCTCAGCGCAAGCCTCCTTTGTACTTGCGTGTACTTCCATCTTACACACGCTTTACCAAGTTTATCGGCCCACAACAGTTGGGAATGAACTGCACAAGCAATCATTCTCCGTTTCGCCTCTTTTGGGTCCCCCACATTTGGCATCAATCTGGAGAGGTCGGAGCATGTCTTCGCTGACTTGTCCGCAGTCTTGTTATACTGCGATTTTTGTAGGAAGAGCTCTCAAAGCCACTCAAATCCCATCAAAGATGGGATTTGAGTTATCTTGAGAGCTCTTCCTACAAAAATCGCAGTATAGGGATTGAGGCGAGGACCCGGGAAGTGAGAAGTGAGCGCGGGCGTGCCTACGGAGGCAGGCGATCGGCTGACTGACTGAACTGGATGTGCAGATCACTGCGAGATAACCAGCTCGCGGTATCTGTTTCGGCGAAGCGAGTGTATTTAGACCCCCGTACTGGATAGATATGTCTAAAGAGGAAAATTTGGTAGATTTTAAGAACAGGGTTCGGCTCCTATTGATGCGCACGATTCGGTTCCGAACGAGTCACTCGCGGCGCCGCCACAGTGTGCACACGGCCACGTGGCCAACGCACTTTCGTGTGGAATAGTGACGCTTCGCTACCCGTGTCCAAGTTGAGGACGAGGCTCGGGCCTTCGGCCCTCGCGTTAACATAAAACATCCTTGAGTCTGTCCAACGCATAATTACCAACGCATTTTATGCATTTAACCATTGTAATTCTCCATTACACATTCGCACCATACCGCACAATGCAAGTAGTGCTCCCTGAGTGATCCGTTCTCGTGGTCCGCGCGAGTGAACCATGCGCCAGTGAACCGTGCGCCGTTGTTTTAGTGAGCCGAACCCTGTCCTTAAAATCAGCCGAAAATTTTATAAAGAGTGTAGCCTTGTTTCTAACGTCTAGACATGTGTTTCGATTAACTATTCATTTTTGCCTCAAAGGTTTCAGAATACTTTGCAATGCTTTAACTAGTTCAATCTTCTTTTGTTTATTGTATCAATCATCCAGCCTTGCCTATACTGCGATTTCTATAACTGCGTCCCTCAAGGCCACTCAAATCCCATCTTCGCGATGGAATATGTCACGGCCAAGGACAACCTGCGGAAGGAAGACTTGACTATACAGAAGGTCCAAATCGGTGGAGCTTCACCTATAAGGGATACCGAAGGGATCCAATCTTAAGAGCCTCACCTCCGGAACCGAGGCTTCACAAACTGAAGGGTCAAAATTGGTAATTACCACCTCCGAAAAGAAGGTTCACAATTTGAAAGGCTCAGATACCTATTTCCAGGAGAGGGCTTCACCATTAGATAGTTTCACCATGGGAAGCGGTTTCACGAAACTAGGGGATGAATCCCAACTACGAAAGTGCGATTCGCTGTCTGAGGGGTCCCAATCGGAAGAGCTCTTCCATCCGAAGGGGAGCTTCACCATTTGACGGGTCCACACCTTCTGAAGAGCTTCACCTACCGAAGTGACGCACATACTCATTTCGGAAATGGGGCTTCACCATCTGAAGGGTCCAATCTGGTACATTTTACTATGACTGAGATTACCAATGTATTGATGGTCTAAAACCAAGGTTACAGAAAAGGTGCTGATTATTTCTTATGTATTTACAACACGCCTCAAATATCAAATTGATGACACAAATACTTGTTTAAGCTTTGCCATTATTTCATTGTGTGCTCATTGGCAGTGTAGTAGATGGAACCAAGCTTCATCTCTTGAAGGGGTTTCACCTAGCAAAGAGGCTCATTATACCTACTGAACCCCTTCAGTAATACGTGAAGAATTCAAGGGGGGGCACTTCGAATTGGGTCCAATATGTCATGTTTTTAACATGTTTTCCAGAAAGTGGCTACTCTGACTTCATCGGTTCTTCCCTGCATATGGTTACAATCCACACTCCAATGTGCTTTTACAGGTAGCCCATATCTCAGCCTTTCTTTTCAGTGTTGAGTGAACCTGCTAAGGTCCCTTTGGAGCATATCAGCTGATCTAGCCAATATTGGGTTGGGGCTATCTGTCTAGAAGAGAACCCTCCAGGAAGAGAGCATGGCGGTTGGGTCTGCTCCACAACACAAGGGGAATTTTAGAACTGTACAAATGTAACGTTTCACAATCCAGACAAGAAGCGAATGAAAGAATGTTGATGGAAAGTCAACCAGACCACAACACAAGAAACACCCATCCCTAAGCAGAGCTCAAATCAACAATCACACATTATGCACCATGACTTAGCAGCTGTGACCTTTTGGGGCAGTCACAAAATGTTGTCTCAGGCTATGGTATTTATTAAATAACAATTGTATTTATCTTAATAGTGACACATAACAAAGGTAAAAGTGGATATTGCAAGATTAATATTTGCAGACTGCCCCACAATTGCCAGGAAGGATTAGGGAAACCAAAGTGAAGGGCAAGGAAATGATCCTTGTCTCTTCTGGGGCTTAATTTTCCATGAGAAAATTCTACATGCACAGTGCAGCAGCAACCCAAGCAAATCTCTTTATGAGTACTAAAGATTACTTTTAACTATTGAGATAGGCATATCTTATTGAGGAGCATTTTAGTACTTGATAAGACACTGCCCTGAAGAGTTCACATAGTAGTTATAGTATTGAAGGTCTTATCTGTTTTGGATTATCATTTTGAGAAAGCAATGTTGCAGCTGTCTTACTGCTGATTTTGTCGTGTCCCCCTTTTTTATACTCCTACAAAATGAGACTGAGCAATGAATCAAACAAAAAGAGTTTTAAGCAGACTTTTGAGATAGTTTACATTTCATTTGAATGCATTTATTTAAAATTCTGCCCTTGTAAGATGCAAAACTCAGAAACAATGCGTCTTAGCTTCCTAAAACCGTTTTCCAGGCTCAAGGTCTTAAGCTACAATTACAAACTACTTTCTAGACCTATTGAATTTTTGGGTGTTTTGCTTATGTACTCTGTAACTCAGGTCAGAAACACACAGTATAAAATTAAATTGACTTTTTTGATATTCTGAATTTAACTAATTGGGTCTAAATCTGTTGGTCAGTAAATGTTTAGTAAAATTAGAATATTTCTATGGGCACTCTATTGAGTCTATAATGTAATTCAGTTCATTCACAGACTGGTTCCAACTGCCAAAACCCTTATACGCCAAATACGGTTTGGTTCGATTTGCTTGAAAATTTGTTTTACAAAAGCGTAGTTCCAAAAAATTTATCATTAACCTGTTAAGCCCCTGCATGCAACTTATCAAGCAAATCAAGCCAAACCATATTTTGACCAGGTTTCAAGGGGTTGGGAACATTGTGCATTGCTACAGAAAGGCAACGGGGAGATCTAGTGATGACCGTACAAAACATTCACACCTTACTAGGCAGAGCAGTTTCAACATAGGATTCAAGTATGAAGAATTATTTTAAAAAAGTGTACATGGTAGAGTATTTTCCTTGCTCAATAATTTCTACAATGTCCCTTTTTTAGGTTCGAAATAATATAAACAATCTGCTAAACAAACCAATACACATCCATATCTTTGAATCAGTTTTGTTTCCTTTTCAATTCTGCAATTCTTACCCAAAATATTGAGAATAAAGAAACACTAAGGTGCATATTAAATTTCTGCACATGTTTTACAAACGACTTGAATTTATTTCTAAATCCACTTATTTGCACAGACAGATAACACAATGTTACATAAACTTCATGCACTGTTAATTTATTGACTGGACACACATTCTTAACATTAAGATACACATTATCTCTGTCCTCAAATAATTTCATAACAGAACATGGAAGATCCACCGGGATTTACAAAACAAAACACATGGCTAGGCCTCAATACAATTTTTCCATTAAGAAAATTAACAAAAAATGTTTCTTTAATAAATCTTCAGCTTATCCTAGGCTTCAACTCAAGTTTCCTCACATTGGTCCCATTATGAGATAAGTCTAACAAATATTTACATTTGATGGAAAAGTTTTAAGACCTAATCTATAGACAAATAACTAATCTCTGTCAATTTTCTTTTGGATATAGGGTACTTTATTTGCTTACAAAAATTATACAGGCCAACATTTACAAGCACAGTTCTTCATACAACCGTCGTCACTGCTGCCATTGCAGCATGAACTGCCACACTAATAGTCAACCAAAGGCCTGAAACACAAAAACATTCTTTTAACAGTGTAGTTAAATTTATCTTATTTCCAATAGTGAAAAAAGAAATTTAGACTTAAAATAGTTTAAAACAGAGCAACAAACCAATATAAAAAAGAATTGCTAGTACTATCAAGAGCACAAGTTCTTGCAGCACAAAAATATCAATATTCAGCAAAACCAATAACTGCTTATTTTACCATATGCACCTATGTACTTTTCTTTCCTAGTGTTTTTGAAAAGTTGTTTCATAATGTCCATACACTTTTTAACATTGAACATCGTACAGACTTTTATAAACATAAACTATGCCTGTGCTTAGAATACATAATAATAGGAACAATCATCCACATAAAATAAACAAATTCAAATTATTTCTCTCAAGACCTTTAAACTAAAACATTTTCTAAAATAAGAGAATATACCATTTTTACTGAATATACATTGAATCTGAATATAAGACAAAAGCCTAATTTTGAAGATGTCTCCAGAATATTTTATAAATTTTGAACAAATACTTACTAGTCTAAATAATATTGTAACGTGTCTAATTGACTAGAAAATTATCTTGTGGGCGAGAATATTATAAATTACACCTGCGCTAACCCTATTTTCTTGTTGCTTAAAATCATCATAATCTTGGTTTTTGTGAGTACCTCTTCATCTTCACATATATCATTGCTCCTCCTCCCATATTGCATCATCCTCTGACTTTTTGGGCCCTTCTGAAAGTTTTGCACATTGAATTTTCATGCCTGGTCTTTTAAATGACTCCACCTATGAACATTTGCTTCTGTGTCACCATAATTTCTTTCTGTCCCACTTATATTTGTGATTTCGGTTTCTTTAACAGTTATTTCATGTTCTTTAACACATTATACTTGAAATTCAATTAGTTTACTGTTCATGTGATCGAGTTGTGAACTGCAGACTCGTACAATCCTTTCTCCATGCAGATAACTTGAATATAATGGCTAGCTTCCATATTTGCGAATTTTTTGTTTACAAAATGTTTATTGTCCTTTTCTGTGACTGGATGTAGAATAAGTACAAACTTCTATCAATGTGAATTTTTTTATTTCCATTTCCTGCAAATCGCAGAATCGCACTTGCTGGGTTTCGAATCAAAGAGTCTATGCGACCTCGTTGATCGTGTAATGTGCATCATGTAACAAAATCTCAACAACTATTTTTTATTTATTTTCACGTCACATTTCACTTGATCTTCACTTAGAACTTTCATTTGAGAATCTCTACCAACCCATTCAAAAAGATTGGCCTGAATCGCCTGGCACTTTTGAGGTTAATATGACCATGAATATAACAAAATATGACCTCACTAAATCTGCGAATATTGTATTCACATCCTATCCCATAATTCTTTAATGCATTATTGATCTTAGCAATTTTTGAACTTTTGTAGGCTTTAATGAAAATCTGAATTATACCACTTTTATAAATGGTCTTTCTTCTACTCAACCAAACACAAATTAAGTAAGAAAAACTGCAGCCATTTTACAGAAAATTCTAAAAGTGTCACAGGAGCTTCATGTAAAATATACCCAAAATTAAAATTTCTTAATAATCTCTGGAACAGCACAACAAGATCTTACTCCTCATGAATTACTAAATTTAAGCTCAAAAGCTTCTAATCTGACAAGTCACATGTGACACACCTATCCAGATTTTCAGGGTACAAAATTGTGTATATCTCCTTGCCAGCCAGCACCAATCTTAACCATCTATGGATCAGTATTAATATACCTAATATACCTTAATCCTGATGCAAGTGTGAAGTTACAACTAAAAAGAACTTTAAATAGAGATTTTACAATAAAAAATTCAAGATCATATTGTTGAGGTAATTCAAATATTTTCCTTCATGTACTATAGCATAGGGAGGAAAAGTAAAAATTGTGAAACTGCTTAGCACAACTCCACAACTACCAAAGAGGGCAAATGTTTTTCCAGTTACCTGTGCCTTGGTGGTGGGCTGCGAGATCTCTCACGCTCCCTTTCACGGTCCCTCCAACGAGGAGGACCTCCATAGTAACGATCACCTGTACCACGACTACTACCGGACTGGTCCCACCTATTGCGCCTGAAAACAGAAGGGCAAACTGTAGAAATTGCTCAACAATGCATGTTTTACCAACACATCAAACACTTTATATACTGTGGCAAGAATTCATTCCTTCATTTTAGGATTAAAATTTGAGTCTTCCGAATGAGAAATCTATAGAGTACTGCAACAGCTTATATAGCCAATTATCTCTCACAAATAATTCCCATTTAAATGAATTGATATTTTGTAACTACATATATAACCCACATTTTTATCAAAGAATTCTGAAATATTTCACATCAAATTTGACAAAATACTAATTTCTCCAAAATGTTTGCAGAAAAACATTTAAGCAGGTTAATATATTTCAATCACTTAAACATGTGTAGAGCTACAAGTTTGATGTCAATTGATTGAAAAAAATTAAAGGGATATAAGAAATGAGTTTCCTAGTTTTTAGTGCTTATTTGTTCAAATAATGACAAAGAAAAAATATCCAATTAATAGTCAATATGCAACATACAAGTCAAAACCTCTTTTTGAAGGGTTATCTATAACATTACAATAATAATAAGCATTAAACCAATGACTTTACCTATATGGAGCAGGAGGAGGTTGATGGTGATGGTAATGGTGTTGCTGATACGAGTGCGATGAGTGGGAGGGATAAGGAGCACGCGCTGGCGGGGGCGATGGGGAGCGGCTGGCACTGCTCCTGGCACTACTGCTAGACGAGGATGAACGGGAAGAGCCACGCGACCGACGAGGGGGACCTCTTCGCCCATTCTCTCCAGAGTTGCCACCATCCACTCTGTCCCCACCTTCTCCATCTTCTGCATCATCATCGTCATCATCGCGTTCTATGCCTCCATCTTCACCATCCTCTTCATCACCATCATCCTGAAGCATTACAACATTCACTCACATTCATTTAAATTCACACTCCTGACAGTATTACAAAATAGATTTTAAAACTAGTTAAGCAATACAGAATGAAATTTAATAAAGAAAGCGGTAATAAAGAAAGCTGTTCAAAAAAAAAGGTAATGAGCATTTTCTCTTTCATTTCAAAGGATGTGTAGAAAGAAAATGGAAGAAACCTTATCAAAATAGAACAGCAGATCCCTTTAAGAGAAAAAGGCAAGGGAAAATCAAAAAGGGATCACACACCTGCATGCGATGCCTGCGTTCTCTTTCTCTCCGTCTCAACTTTATAGCCATTTCACGCAGTTCATCTTCACGATCTTGTCGTTCTTGCTCAGCTTTCTCATGACGTGCTCGCTCTGCACGCTTGTCTGCTTTAACTAGAGAATGAAACAAAACAGAGAAGCATTACTTTAAGGAACATAACAGGACAAATCACTCACCTAATACACAATTTACTACTCATATGGCTCTAATTTCATGAGTATTTACTGTTTTTGCTTTTATTTACAGTATGTATTGGAATTGCTTGCAGAAATATAATTAATGAATTCATTATTAGTAAATACAAAAGATTTATTTTATTGCATAGTTACATATCCTAAACCCTCCAAATTGTGTTGCACTTCCTAATGCAAATAATCGCTTTGGCTACATATGATGCCGAAGTTAAAATTACAATTTTTTTTAGCCACTGGGAGTATTGAAAACACTTCCTGAACAAATACTCCATTATCTCACAATATTTATTTGAATACGATGTGAGTCTTTAACATATGGCATTTAAATTTATCTGCATTGTCTCCAGGATGAAAATTGGAATCAGCAATTCCAATTTTCCAACAACTCTTATTAACATACAAAACTGTTTCTCGATTCCTAATATTTCAGCAGATATAACAAGCTGTGTTAACAATTGTATATCGGCTTTCAAATTGCCTGCTCAGCAAACTTCCTTTCGGCCCCTATCAACAGCAGTGTTCATGCAGGCAACAGTAGCGCAACAACTTAGAAACAACAACAGTACCCCAAAAACTTACACACTACAATGTGTTTGGTATAAGCAGACTGAATGCTAAAAGTAACTTGTTATTAGAAGCAACTGACCACCACTAAACTCAGTACACGTTCTGTACCAGCAAAAATAAAATGTACGACACATGCAAGAATTCCGGGTTTAAAAATAACAAGTAGAAGGAAATTTAAATAAAATAGTATATCTGATTCAGTAGTGTGTCTACAAACTCACATTGTCTGTTCAGAAGTGCTTGCATCTTCCGCTTAAGCCGCTCCTGTGGTGTAAATTTCTTCTGCTGGGAGCTTGCAGATGGAGTCTGGTTTCCACTCGACGCACCGGTGGCTGATGCAGGGCCAGATGGGCCCGATCCCTGCAACCACGCCCCTTTTGAGTGCTCTTCCGCTCTCTGCCATGCCTCCAACACCCCTCCCATTCCCAAGATACCGTTCCAAGCCCAGGGACATTGACTGATCAGTGCTCCGCCACACACATCTTCAAATGGCTGTGTAGTGACTTAGATAAATCTTGTGTACACCAATGGACAAACCTGTTTTTCTTGTATTGCATGTAGTTCCAACTTTCACATTATATGCTGGGTCTTCGGTGTTACTCCATCATAATAAGAAGAAATGGAAAGATTGCAACAGTATTAGGAGTTCAGGGATTAATCATAAAGTACGTTTATGGCCTTTCATTCTACAGATGATTCTGACACATTCATCAGATGTCGCTTTGTTTAGTTCTGAAGTCAGTTCTTCAAGGTCTCTAGAGGATGAAACTGTTTCCCAATATCACATTGTTGGCATCAAGCCACAGTAAAGTGCAACAAGTTGCTTTTGACAAATGTTAGGTTGTGTCTGAAAAATCGGGATTTTCAAGTGGGGGAGTTGCACATTATGTTAATTTACATGCATCCCACTACCTGAAGGTCCTGATTTTTTAGACATAATCAAGCAATTGAAGGTTGTTTTTTAATAAGAGGTGGCCCTATATACTTTCATAATTTTAGCATGGTGTTGACAATATGTTTGAATGCTGATATTTTCCATTTTGAATAAGATAAACCATTGTCATTTTTTTATGCAATATTTTTATAGTGCTTCTTGATTCATACAGAGAGAGCCAGCTTAACATTTTAGAAAACTCATAATTATCATTATGAAATACTGTGGATTCCATTTATCATATTTTAAAATTGTTATTACTTTTGAAATTAAATTAGATTTACAAACCTGAAAATACAATTTTCCATGCAAATATCCATGTAATAGAGTCCATTGTAAATCTGAAAATTCTACTCTAACTTTATATCTAAAATATAAAAATATTGAAGTATAAAACATCCCACTGACTGAGTGAAAGTGAACTGTATGTGTTGGAGCACGACTACAACCCTCACTTTAACTGTACAATATTTACAACAACTCTCCTTTGAAGTGGAAGGAAGCACAAAAGGAAAATTCAAACGGGATGTAAAATTGGAATACAAGATGACAAAAGCACAGAAGAAAATAAGTGCATAAAACACTTTTAAACATTAACCCAAGATTGTGAGCATAATAATGCCAGATTTTCAATTTCCACAAAAATTACTTAACTTACATATTTACCCTGAAATTAATAATTCGTAACATTATGCATGACTTATTCTATGCTGCTTACATCTAACATGCGAATTTCAAGTATGTCAAGACAGCATGTATTTCACATTTTCCTATGTTATGAAGTAGGGCAAACAACATTCAGTGGGAAATAAATGTCAAGTTCAATTGGGGTATAAAGGTCTTACACCTAGTCAGGCAGGTGAATTAAAAGGATTTAGTTGGTCAGAAAAGCATGAAGCAACATCAATAGTATCATTGAATGCAAATGCAAGGCATGGTAGTGTTGGGACTCAAGCTTTGAGGGGCAGTAGAATAGAAATGGGTACACTGCAAGGGCTTAGGTACAGACAGACTTATATCCAAACAAGTAGTGATTCTTACTGACTTTGGTTCCGGCACCAGTATTACCAAACCCTGAACTGAGCGTCCTGAAACACACAAAACCATTTCAATATTAGAATTCAAATAAATTGAAAATTCTTTCTTGGGCGCATTCTATAATATACCTTTTAAAACAAAGGTAAAGAATAATATAATTTACAGTTTAGTTATAACTGAACATTTCCATATAAAATAAATATATAAAATAAATAAGTCTAAAATTACAACCATTATTAGACAGAGAAATACAAATTTAATAACACTCATTAAATTAAAGTAAATATGTAATCCACTTCTTTGGAAGCAAACAATGGCAAAATATTTTTATGTATCAGTGAACAGAACACTTCATGTGGCATGCAAATGAATGAAATAAATTCACAAAATTACAATACACATACTTAGGAAAGTTCTTGAAATTCAATGCTCCTATATCTAAAAAATTAATTTCAAAAAGTACTTACCCATACAGAACAAATTAACTTTAATGACAAATCCTACAGACTAAGAATTTATAAATAGTGTACAAAGTTTGGTATTATGCACAATAATACAATAATAGAAGTTAATCTCTCCAATTAAAAGGTTTTCTCTCACCTTACTAAAGCTAGTAACTCGCAAGTTTTATCTTTAGTATTTCAAGTCAGTAAAACGGCACACACAAAATAAAGAGATGTACATTCAAATTAGCAAATATGTAAAACACTGGTCCCCCTCTGCCTTGTAGGTATCTCTGGGTCAGCGGTTTTCTCAAAGACCTATCATCCACAACCTTTCAATTCCTAGTTGAAATTGGGGATAAAACTCGAAAGGATACAGGGCTAGTGCCACCAGGTATAGCTGTAGGTGAGGTTCGCCAATTTGACATGCTAAAAAGTTGATGCATTTATGTGAAATACGAAACATGTGGGATTCAAGTATTTATAACGGTAATATTTGCTGAAGAAGTGGTGGCTGAATGCAACGTAAGTCTTTTTCATCTGATGTGCCTCTTTGTGTCCCGTCAGCCTACAAATCATATCAATAACTTTGGCAGCAAACTGTCTTTTAATTCCTGTAATAAGGTGCAAGGGTAGAGCACACCACTAATTGTTTCCACCGTTTTATAAGGGAGTTGAAAGGCCGTCCTATTAACTCCCATTGAAACTGAAGACAAAACTGCAAGGTACAAAGGAGAGAGGCAACAGTGTACAGGGCGACTATAAATAAATCTTGTCAACATCATGACGAATATTTTGTGCATTTTGGGGAAATCTGAAGTACATGGGAATGAATGATTTGCAGTGAAGGCATCAAAGAACCATGGCTTTATAAGTTTGAACATTAGCATATACCGGATGCTCCTACTTGTGTTCCACATATCTTCTCAATGACATTGACAGCAGTTTGCTTTCATTTCCTGCAACAGGGTGTAGTGATGTGACATCGATAACAAAATATCAATGTTCAAAATTAAAACATCAATGTTTTCAATGCACAGACTAATAACATTGATGTTTTAACAATTGTTTAGTAACCTCTAACATTAAATTCATTCGCAATAAAATTTAATTTGGCAGTGGCAGATTTATCAATTTATAATTAAGATTTAACTGAAAACAAAGTTTTAAAAAATAACAAAAAACAAACGAAAAATCTGAGCCTGAAAGGTACGAGAGCACCCATGGTCATCTAGAAGGATCAGTCTTCAGTTTGCCAAACTTGGGTACAAGAAGAAGGCACAAACCCTATGCAGACAGTGCATACCGTAACTGCCTCTCCATGTGCAAAATACTAAGAAAGACCTAGGAAATTATCAGGGTTTCAGACTGAGCTAATCTAGTTACAAGAGATACTTATCTTTTATGGAAAGACTTCGATGCAAAGACAATTATCAGACACTTGAATTCTTTAGATCACGGAATGTTTGACATGTGTGAAAACAGAGTATAAGGGGCTTCAAGTACAAATGCTTCATGTCTACATGATTACATGTTAAACAAACTGATGATAATACCAAAATAGAAACTTAAAATGACCTTAAAGTGACCAGCTGCAAAAGATTCCTATAAATAATATTTTTTCCATTGCTGACATGTGGCTCACCTGTTCTGGGAAGGTCGCACATCATTAGTTGGCGCTGTGTCCTTCTCACCTCCATCTGAATCACTCAGGGACAAAGAGGAAGACCGGCCCCGACGTCCATAATACCTAAGGTTAATAAAAGGTTACGTTTGTTAAAAAAATCAAATAGACAAAGAAAAATAACAGGCACTATGATCCATTGCATTAAGTGCAATGTAGAATGGTCGAGGTCAACCTATGTTTGGGTAAATGCGGTACTTTATAAAGTACTGCTTTTACCCAAATATAGGTTGACCTCGAAAATAAAAAGACCCCTAATTTTGAAGAGGTCTCCTGAGAATTTTGTATATTTTTAACTAATTGTAACTAATTACAATCACAATAAAAATACAAGTGGTATTACTGTCTAAAAAAAATCTTATAAATGAAAATTCGAAGTTTTATCTGTTGAATTGCTATTTTCTACATTATCAGAATCATCATCATCAACACTGTCATTACTTTGTTCATCTTCACTTGTACTGTTTTTTTCTTCCTGGGGCTTCCACAGTAGGTCACCTTCTGAGCCATCAAATGCATTGGATATGGAGCACTTTTTGGAAACCCTTCACAATAGATTCACTGGAGATCCTATTCCAAGCAGTAGCTATCCATTCTCCCACCTTGTACACTGAGGGCTTCTTTAATTTCCCTCCAGGAGTCAGAGCATGGTTTTCCTCAAGAGCCAGTCATTATAAAGTTGCCAGAGATGATCCTTGAATGGTTTAATTACAACAACATCTGTTACGTAAAGTTGAAATGTCATCCCACCAGGAAATATTACTAGATCTGTGTTACTTTTAATATCAGTTCCCTAACTTTTTGCGTGAGATGTCCTTTGAATAAATCTAGCACCAGTATTCCTCTCTTCAACAAACAACTTTCACCCAATCATGCATCAGATTGTTGGCCATCCATCCTTTCTCTAGATATCTGAAAACAAGCCCTGTTGGCAGTTTCCTTGTGGCTTTCTTTTTCTGCGCAGAATCACTTACGGAGGCAGCTTCCTGCCATCAGCTAGAGCACATAGCATAACTGTTATTCTGGCCTTTTCATTGCCAGTGCTCCTGATGATAACACTTTCGAGCGCCCTTGGTTTCAACACTTATTTTTGAAAGCATGTCAGAATAAACAGGCGTTTGGGTCAGCACTGACGAGCAGGTAGCCCTGTTCTTTCTGTAATTTCAGAATATGACTTTGGAAACCAATTAATTTTTCTTCAAAAGCTTGTTGGAAGTCACTGAGCTAGCATCATTCTTCAGCGTAATGTCACACCACCTCTTTTCATCATTCTTACGCACCAACCTACACTCGTTTTGAAATTTTCACCACCTTGTAAAAGAGTGTTCTTTATTTCAAGTGTCTTCATTTGTATAATTTCTTGAGAGATAGGAAAGCCTTCACTGCATTTCTCTCACAGGTACTCGAAAACTTGCTGCTCCAACTCAGGAAATATTCCCATTGTAGGTCTCCTAAATGTTTTACCCATAGAAATTATGTTTTCTAATTTGTCTTTCATCTGAAGCCCACCTACATTTCCTTCTGTGACATCTAATTTTCTTCCAGCCGTGCTGCTGTTAGTGGTCTCAGCTTCTTTCAGAACCATTAATTTAAAATTCATATCATAATGTCTGCATGATCCAGTTGTCAATTGCAAACTCGTAGATCCCCATGCCTCCACAAATTCTACTCATTTTTCTACAATGTCATTCGACTCATCTCACTTTAAAAAAATACTGGTCTGAATCAGAATGGCACATCTGCTGTGGACACTATGAAAACATTCAGGAATAGAAATATGTATTCAACATGGACCTGTGCCTGAAACACGACTATCCGGGTGTTGACTGTGAGTCTCCACACGTCAGTATGGGGAATAACTTCAGTTTTCATTGCTAATGTGTCCTGTGACAACTCCAGTCCACCTTTTTTTATGACAAGAGTGTTGAGAAACAGGTGATAAGAGTGCAATCAGGACGTGTTTACCGGCAGCTACCCGCAAGGCTATTGGCATGCCGCCTTTTAACTCCATTTGTTCTCCCAACACCCTCTCAAAGCTAACATCGAGCAATACTGCAGTGATTTGACATTGAAAGGTGTGTTAACCATGCAGATAGGTGAGCCTGGCTTATTGTTTAATTAGCATACAAGTTTTCTGGCAGGGACAGAAAGTGATTCTCACAGACTTAAGCTTAATCTGTGAATACAAGATGACCCCCATAGTTTTGAAAGGAAACTGTAACAATTAAATTTAGTCTAGAGAATACAAATTACGCATTATCTTTTCATTTGTAATAAGAATTGCTGGCTATTTACTATTTTCAAATATGAGTAAAAATAAATTAACAATTAATCCTCACTACATCATTCTTTCATAAAAAGTAAAGAATTTACACTCATAAAAATTCCAACCCAGACGTTAACCATTGTATATCACACACTGAAAAACAGCACTGCAATTCGGAATAAATTACTAAATTTTGAGAGACAATCACATTTAATATACACTTGTGATCCACAACATCAGTATTAACAGAAATAACTGAAAGGTATTATAATCTTTAGTGGGTTAATGCAATAAAGGGGATAAATACAAAGCCCACTTTCCTATCAAAACAGCTTCTTTCTTCATATGTTAGTTTTTCAAAAATGAAACACCCAGCACTAACCTCTTTACAGGAGGTGGTGGCAGTCTGTTGGAAGGAGGACTGGACCTCATAGGAACGGCAAGAGATGCAGCTGCAATTGGCTGTTGCACCACTGGAACAACAGCACGGGGCGGGCCAGATGCAGCTGGCGTCGCGGCAGTTGAAGCAGCAGCAGTGGCAGGAAGTTCACGACGATATGAACTACTCGACGTTGATGATGATGGAGTGCGCCGGCTTGTAGGAGAGCTACTTGAACTAGAAGAGCTAGTTGATGAGGAAGAGGACGAGCCGCGGCGGTGGCGATGACGGTGTCTATTTCGGCGAGAGCGTGATCGTGATCGAGACCTTGAGCGTGAACGAGACCTTGACCTGAAGAAAAAAACCTTTTAGTGTAATTCATCTTTGGAAATAGCAAAATCTCACAACACTGAATTTCTAACCACAAGTTTTTCATTCATGCTTTATTTAAATTAATTAACAAATAAGTAGTGGCAATTTTATCACTACAACAAAAGTAACTTTTATTAATTATGTTCTTCATGCAGTAATCCACTTTGTAACTTAAAATAAACATACCGTCTTCGGCTGTAACCACTATGGTAATGCCTGTTCACGCTAGTTGGAGAGCTAGATTCATCCCTATCACGATTCCATCGACGTGAATTCCTGCCAGGTGGAGACTTCCCCCTGTCAGGCAATCAGAGAAAAGGAAAAACATTGTTAGTTACATCAGAAAAGAAAAGGAAAAAGGAGAAAAAAGAAGGGGGGGGATGTCTAAGATTAGATTCTTCAGAACTATGGCTCATAGGCTTGGCACCACTAGTAAATAGCCATGGATGAAACTAAGTATTTGTTGGCCAGTTATTCAGGGGTTTTTGTCTCTTTTATACCAGAGGAGAGAGGAGAGAGAGAGGGAGAGAGAGGGAGAGAGAGGGGGAGAGAGGGGGGAGAGAGAGGGAGAGAGAAAGGGAGAGAGGGAGAGAGAGAGAGAGAGAGAGAGAGAGAGAGAGAGGGAGAGCTGCTGCAAATTCATCAAAATCATAATTAGTCTCTTTTTTTATTTATTATTATTTTTAAAGATTTGTCTGCAGTTTTACCAGAAGTCTACATGGCCACATTACATGACTGTTGAGACAGGATGTACACAATTGCGTACATAATTCTAAATTCTACAAATTCCAACAGTGTTATTTTGCAGCGATAAAAGTGCCTGTAAGGTCGTTTTTTTATGTAACAATTTTTTTTTTAATGACTGATCATAAAAATTCAGGTCTGAAGGGATTAAATCTCTGACATTGATTGATGGATTAAGGCAGTCTTACTTCATAAACGATAATTTAAATCACTCATTTTGTTTTCATCCACTTCTCATAGTTTTCAATTTTTTCATTCTAGTTTGTACATTTTGCATTATAACACACACTTCCAAATCACACTTGAGGTTCCTCCAAACACATCTACACTTTATGGCATAATCAGCTCAGATAATAACAATTACACTCCCATTGTCTGATCCCTTTGATTACAGTATTTGCTCGAGTGTAGGCCGCATCCATGAATAGGTCGCAATAACAATCTTTGACTCAATAATTAGAAGAAAAAAATCTCATGTCTAAGTCGCAGTAAAGTTCGACGAGCAGTATGGAAATCAAGCAGGCGGGAGGAAGTTCGACATTGATGAGAAGAATCTAAAGTGGAGGGTTCGAGACAAAACCATGTTGGTAAATACCAATGTTCATTTCAAGGCAAGAAATGTAAGTGTTGCAGTTGAAGAAGAATTGCAGAAGAATCCAGCAGTTGAAGAAGAATTGTTGGAATGCATTCGGGGAAACCCAGTGCAGCGGTTTTGCCCTGTCCCTAGAGATGATGCAGTTCGAGGGCAGCAAAATCACCAGGAAACTCTATGTCCTCTGTATTGAATTTCAAGCAAGCTACAGATGGGTGTGGCAATTCATGGCAAGACATGAACTCTCTATGGCGTCAAACCATAACACAAAGACTGATCCAAACTTATGAGGATAAAAGCTGATGCTGTTTCAGAGGCACAATCAACATGTGAAAGCAGCTTGGTTACATCCTAAGGCAACTGGGAGTCAGAGCAGATGCCCCTTTTTTTTCGATATACCCGATACAACTGTGCATCCAACAGGTAAGAGAAGTGTTCCCACAAGAACTGCAGGAGCAGAGAAGCAACACTGCATTGTTATGCTGGGCATAACAACGAACAAAGACAAGTTGCCGCCGTAAGTGGTTTTTAGATGGAAAATTATCCCCCAGCATAGAAGGAAAAACTCCCCCCCCAGCATAGTAGTGTGTGTCTAGGAAAATAGATGGATGGATAAAAACCTTGTCCTGGACTGGATAAAACATGTGGTTGTAGCAACCAGATGTACTGCTCAAACAATGATCTACGCTAGTTTTGGACAATTTCTGGGCTCACACAACCGAGTGGTTAAGAAGTAAACTGAAGGAGAACAATGAGGATTTAGTAGTGATATCAGGTGGCTTGTCTGGGATGCTGCAACTTTTAGATGTGGCTATTAAATGGCATTTAAAGTACATATGTAACTGTTTGTATCATGCATCAAACAGATTCCATGACTCCGATCATCTGTTATAAGACTGCCAAGGTGACCAACAGGTGTCACGAAGTCTACAGAAGCCCTGTAGACTTTGTGGCCAGTGGACTTCGAATGCATGGGCATTAATTTCAGGCAAACTGGTCACCAAAAGTTTAAAAGTTTGCAGCATTTCAAACAAGATATATGGGTGCAAAGATTATGTATTATAGAACTTTTCCAGCCATTGTGAAAGTAACAATGAATCGGGGGGGATGTAAGTGAATCTGGGAGCGATGCAAGTGATTAAATTTACCTTAACATACATATTACATACATTTGTGAAAATAAATGTTATTTTCATCATCTCCCTCCCTCCATTTCTTTTTTAAAGAAGAATTTCATTTGCACGCTGCACCCCCATTTCATGAGTTACTTTTAGGGGGAAGTGTTGCTTACACACAAGCATATACAGTATGTTTTGAAAATGTGATCTAAATATAGTAAAATCCCGTTTTACATTCCTGCATTTTATGTTTTCCTGCCTTTTACATAATTTTTTACTGATCCTACCATAAAGTCTATAGTTACAATGCAGTCTCTTCCCTGCAATTTACAATTTTATATGAAAAGCGCTTCCAATCTTTTACATCATTTTCTTTTCTTTTTAACTTTTTCGTATACATGAATATTATGTGGAGAAATATATGAAGTGCAAAGAAAGTTACGTAAAGTGGCAGCAAAAAACGATTTTTGACAAAACTAATACAGCAAAAGTGAATAAATCTGCTCCAATATGTAGTAAATTAATTGAGACGTGCTTTACTGTATAAGTAGTAAACTCGTAAAGCCCCGAGTTTGTTCAGATCAATTGGGGAATAATAATTTTTGAGAAATTCAACTGAACTGTTTTCGTGCTAGCATTGACCATAGACGGACAAACACATTTTGCTGTCAATTTTTCGGTATCACCGACCAACAAAACAAGGGATTCTGCCTAGCACCATGTGTTAGAGAAAGTAATTTACTATATACAGGAACGTGATTTATCTACTTTAATGTTACTAGGGCCTGCCAATATGAGTTTTCTGGGGAAAATTTATTTTCCGATGCATGATTATAATACTTTCTCTTCTTACAAAGTAAGGGTGAGAAAGTAAAACACAACCACTAGTAAATAACATGATGACATGTTGACAGATTTCCTCCCAGGACTCTTACACTTTCAAAAATTTGAAGTTCTCTGACATTTCCAGGAATTTTCATGCAAATTTTTCAATTTTTCCCAAATCTACGTGACGTAAGGATCTAAATGTAGAGGGGATATGCCACTGCTATTAATCACACAAATTTCTTGACTGATTACCTTGCTTCCCCCTCTGACACAATAAACAGTTGAAGGCAAAAGCTTGCAGCAAGGACTGATGACAACATTCCAAACCATCTTCACTGACGTGAAATACAAACTATTTTCTGTTGAAGACGAGAACTTCTGTCCATGATTTTCTCCAAAAAATCTAAAGAAATTACCACAGCAGGAGATACTTCAAACTCCTGAGAAAGTTAGAACGCAAATTATTGAGAAAGTTGCAAAGGCATGACTGATTCTTCAGAGATTGGCATCGCTTCAAAAAATCTAGCGGCCACTTTCATAACCACTACCCCCACTAATAATACACACCAAACTTATCTACCAGCATTCCTTCAATCCATCGGTCAAGAAAAGTTGTGCAAGTAATACCTATTAATTAACCTGTGTTGCATTGAATTTGGGAAACATTACACATGGTGAAGTGATGAGACCTGATGTTTCTCTTAGAAAATGGGAGCAAAGTTGCAATGGTTCTGCGTCAGGCACAAATTACTCAGTTCCATACACTTAGAATTGCAAATTATAGATAAAAATATTTTTTAAACAGGTTTATTAAAACTCCTTGACTTTTTCCATGGCAAAAAAATAATTCCATGGCTTTTCTCAATTTTCCAAGCATTAACAGCCCTGCCTCCAACCTGTAGGATGAATTTCTCACACTAGTTTTCGTCAATGCCAAGGGTTATATAAAAACATTATTAGTAAACAAAATTGTATGATACATTTTCATCAATTCTCTGACTCTTCCAGTATAACATTTTTCCAAAAAATTCCAAGTTTTCAAGGTGCACATGTACCCCCCTTTACTGGAAATTCATATGTTTAACCACAAACGCTGGTTTTTATACAATACATATCTTACCTTGCCGCTCGTGGTGGAGCAGTGCTGGCTGGCGTGACTGGAGAAGCTGCAGGCTGGCCCCTACCAACACCAGCAATGGTGCTTGCAGCAGTTGGCTGCTCATCCTCATCTCCTCCAAAGCTGGTTATGTATGTGATCTGCCCTGCATTTGCTGGTGATTTCGAGCGACTTCGACTGTGTGATCGACTTGGTGACTTGCGATATGCATCGTATGTTGGACTCGTACGAGCGGCATAGCTATAAAAAATGAGACAGCACATGGAAATCCATTTCAAAATAACTTATTTCATGAATAGAAATGCAAACTTTAACAGTGGCTCCTATGACTGAAATGTCAATAATTTGTCAAATTAGTAGTACTAAATCATTCATCATACAACTGCAGCCAAATTTAAATTTCTCAAAGACCTTTAACAGCAAGAGGCCAACATATGTTTTTTAAATTTGCAGCCTATGAAGCTAAGGAGCAAATTCTTTTTTATTCTGAAATTGAAAACAATGAAAATACCAACAATATACTCTGTTAATAAAAGTCATGATGTAAGCTTTATTCACAAACTGCTGAATGATAAAATAGTATATTTTGCATTTCTGAAATGTATACATACATGTCAGGAGTCCCCAATTTATGCAAGAATTCAACATTTTACCACTATCAAGCAACAATTCTCAGATTTACTAGCCTTGCAAATAATTTTATATCAACAGAAAAATTTTAATCTGAAGCGTGTTATCATTCTCCAAAATATGAAAGAAGAAATATAAATCTACCAAAACATCACCACAAACTGTTGTGTAAGTCAATAAAAAATAATTTTAAAAAATCTACTTTAAAAACAAATCAGGTCAATTAAAATTGTGATGTGTAGTTGGACCTGTTATTGTGTCACAGCACACACTTATATAGAAATAAACAAAAGATAACACAAAAATATTTTTTCTACCTGGGAGGGCTGATCTTCCTTCCTTGGAGACGTTTCTCCCTAAAAGCTCTTCTTTCTCTGCGCGATTTACGACCCTGACAAGGCAAACAAAACACATTAATTACTACAAACTCCTACAAACCAGCTGAAAATAACACGCTAACAAATTCTCCAAAACCCCAACTAAGTATTTATAACTTATACAATCAAGTGAGGTGCCGATCGCAACCTAAATGCAATATAATAATTTTGTATGAGATTCACTCTTCGAAATTGTCATTAAGAGAAGTCATTACAGATTTGGCGTAAAGGGCAATGGAGAAAACAATGCCAAAACTAGATTATTTTCACACTTCATCCCCATCATTCATATTGTAACACACAATGGTCTTCTTCAGCAAAAGGAGACTGATTAACATTGCAGTGTTACAATGTAGAATGCTGTAAAGGGGGGGGAGGAAGGGGAAATAATTAATAAGTGAAAGGAACAGATGAATCAGAGGATAAGGGTGGAGACAATCAACTTTGCAAATTATATCACTAGAAGACACAACCAAATTGAAAGAGAGACATATAAAACACTTGTTTTCTCCACTCCACTCACAACTTAAGAATCAAGAATGTAACGTCCTTAATGTTATCAACATTTGTCACTAACATTGGAAAATAAAATACTAGTTGCTGAAGATCATATTCCCTTATGAAACTAGTCACAGAAAGAAATAGTGGAACAATTACATAGATCTACAACCCACAGACATAAATGTTTATTGGTTCCTTCAAGAAATCCCCATTCAATTTTACTGTTAAGAAATTTGTATCATTTAGAAAGAAAATATATAACGTGTGGTCAAAGACTGTAACTAGACAAGGAGGTCTTGTCTACTAGTTATAGTCTTGTCATTTGGTAACACTTCCCGACCCTAACAAAATTGTACATAATTCATTTTCTTTGAAAGTGCAGAGCTGGAGGCATACCAATGAACGCCACTGATATGCCCCTCAGTAGTTCAGTTTTTTTATCAGTGAGTAGTTCATAGAATACAATAGGGGAATGGTAAGTGTCCTCATGCTTACGAGGAGGGCAGTAGTGGCAGTCACACAACAGATACCTCATTGAAGGGAAGCAGCCACCCAATTAACTAACCACTCCAATATAGAAATGTGTGCAGATTGCAAAAAACCAACAAGAACAAGAGTACAAGAGAACTGTACTTACCGAGTACATGGCCTTCTCCTCCTCTTGTTCTCTTGCCTGCCTCAATGACTCCCGCTCTTCCAAGTCACGTGTCAAGAAGGTGTAAAAATCGTTGCCACTCATACCATAGGCTGCCCCAAAGGTGTTCATCTCATGAGCCTGTTGCGGTCCCACCTGGCTCACATCAACACACAAATCTGGAACAAAGAAAAGTTTCCAACATTAGTTCTAAAATTAGACAAATTCTACTAGAGAAAATAAATGTGATATACTCCATAAACACACTATACATTACAAAAATCACTTGTCTTTGACTATTAAGATGGAAAAATATAATATTCTCAGGCTCAATGTGATTTGATATTCTTTATAAATCTTCTTTTTGAGAAAATGCAAGTGTGTACATTAGTCTCTCTTGACCCCCCAAAATTTTTTGCACTTCCCTCTAAAAATGTTGCATCAGATACAAAATTTCATGTCTAAAGTTACCTTTAACGCATGTTGAATTGTGCTCAAAGTTTAAATGTTAAGAGATCACTGGTAGATATTGTACTGAACAAATCAGTATTAATGGTTAATGGTATTGACATTTAAATTGACATTGACATTTAAATATTCATGCTATTAATTTTTTATGTGAAATTTATTAAATCCACTTCAGTTCTTACTAATTAATAATTTATTTTCAACAATCCTAAATAATTTCTTTTGAAACAGTAAGGTAAAGCCTTAAATGATCCTGCAGGGATGTCCAGATTGCAAGGCCTCAAGGGCTGCAACTGAAATTATTATTCGGGTATCTGTACCTGACTTCCACGCATTGTTGATCTATGGAATTTGCCCAGCTGCTCTGAAACGGAGGGGGGGAGACAGAATGGAACCATGTACTAGTACTATTTTGTACTATGTGCTATTCTGAATTTACTAGAAAAAATTCTTAAATATAAACCTTATTTTTACTTTCTTGCTACTGCTTGCACAGTAGAGACTGCTGCTAGAGTAATGCTGCATGAAAAAAACGGCAAATGTTCAGCAGAGAAAATCCTATTATATACCTTGGTAACACAAAAGTTGACAAATCCAGTAGCTAAATTTACAAAAAACAAAATCCTCTAATACATGAAGTAGCCAGAATTAACTGTTTTGAGTGTTCTTGATATCAAAAATCGAATGAAAGCAAAAGTCTGTCCATCCGTCTGTGAACAACGCTAGAAGCTAAACCATTCAGCTGATTTTCTCCAAAACATATTCCACGATAGATCTGGCTGATGTTAGGGGGCCCTTGAATTTAAAATTGATATTTTCATTTTGGGGGGTGAAAATGAACACGTAACATTTTCCAAATTTTCAAAAAAATGGCTCCATAATTTTTTATTAAATCTTGTTAATGGATAGTGTGAAGAACGTTTAGGAGAATGGTGCAGGTCTCATGTTCATTGACAATTGATTTTTCGAAAATTGCAAGAGTTCAAAATTTTTTCGGTGTCTTCCTAGAACTACAATTAGGAAGATAAGAGACTTTTTCCCATAAGCAAATCTGTTTCTTAAAGATAGATTTTTAAATAAGGTCAGGTACAATTTATCAAAAATTCAAGCACTTTTTCACGTAATTTTATGTGAAAGTACGGGCAAGAAGGACGTGGCGTTTCAGCCCCACTAGTTACATTTAGGTATTTGACCTCCACAAGGCGCGTGCACTAGGCACACAATATTCTCTCCTAACATGGATGCAAGGGGACTTCCACTTTTGACTAATGACCTTTCGTAGGCCATAATAAATGGCCAGCAGTTGAACAACCCCTGTTCTAGACCAATCATTTTTATACTTTCAAATTAACATATCACACAGGGATGAGTTCACCAAAATGTGTGAAGACTTTATCAGTTTTGTAGCAAAAGGAATGACTAGTGAAAGTCAATCTATTGTACATCATTCTGTGCATTTAGAATTTATACTGCTCTTCACTTACTGCTTATTATTAACTTCATGTGTATCTTAAAATTTGTGGTCACAATGTCGGAACCACTTATTATTGTCTTTTGAGCAGGCTTACAAATTTCACATGACACTTTCTCTTTTGCACCTAACTCTTCAGTAACAGTGAAATATGTTCCATCTAGAATATATTTTGATGGTTTATCAATTTTCACACTTACTATATCGTAAGATTGTTTAAATGACACAAGCACAAGCTTTTTAATCAATGCACTCAATTCCCTTCCAGACAGTTAGCGATGCATAATGTGACAATATAATGTAACGTCAGTGTGGTGGTCTCCAAAATCTTTTAACTGATGCCTCCAGAAATAAATTTTCTTCAGCTTACTCTAAATATAAAAAAATCTGTGTTATCTTCCTTAGTTTCCTATTTTAAATATATGTATTTTCGATATTGTCCAACTATGCCAACAGGCATATGTCTAGCAGACTAGGGAGTGTCATGTCCAAACTTGGATATTCAAGCTCAAGCCAACAAAGGTTAAAATGATTCAATCACCAAGAAACTTGAAGGGGGGGGGGGGGGAGGTAGTTCAAAAATATTTAGTGGGTATGCTTTCAAAACATTTAAGTTGGAAAAAAGGGATAACCTAGTGAATGTATTGCAATTTTTATTAATCATTATCTTCAATGGATTGTATTGCATACCTTTGTTGTTAATGGCAAATATTCAGTATGGGACAACTTTGTTTGGTCGATTCATTTAATAAAATAAAAATCCGCATAATGGCTAATACACTGGATTAATAACTAGAAGGATCAGGGTTCAAACCGCAACATTGCCGGGCATTTTCATCTAGTCTGGTCCTATTGCGAAGAGTCCTGAGGTCCACTTAGCATCCTTTTCAAATGAGTCTAGCATAGCACTTGCCAGTAAATACTGAGCAAAACATTCTATCATGCTAATTGCCATGCCATCATCTCCTCATTTCTGAAGTCAAATTAAAACCTGCCACAGATACCTGTTACCTCTGATTAGACACCAATTATAATAATTGTACAGAGAACCATGGAAGTCGGTAGTTGCAAGAAAAGGAAAAGGACAGCAAATGAGACTGAAAAAAGGAAAAAGAAAAACAAAAAGGAAGGAAAAACAAAAGAAAAGGAATTCCTAACATCCATCTACCTCTAATCAGATGTATACTTGCAGTACTTTAGCACAAAGGATGATGATGATAATAACAATGATAATAAAACTCACTCACCAAAATCAATGTCGCTATCATCTTCCTCTTCCTCCTCCTCTTTCTCCTCTTCCTTCTCTCCCTGTGCATCGTCTCCGCCAGCAGCATTGTTACTCGAAGAACCCCCACCTCCCCCTCCGCCCCCTCCTGCGTCTTCATATGAGTATGGAATGGCCGCGCCAGCAGCCTGCTGTCGAGCTGCTGCTGCCTCTTGGCGCTGCTGAGCACGTTGACGGCGTTCATCACCAGGTCGCATTGCTCCAAACTGCTCCTCCAGATATAGTTGATGGAGAAATTTCTCCTCGCCAACTACAAATGACATCATGTCACAAGAGGTTCAGCAAACAACTGCTCTCAAGAAACAAGCCTGCAAATTGGGAACTGCAGTGAAAAGTTAGAATACACATTATCTGCAATCCTGCTCAACCTTACTACCACACACTTGACTGATATATTTTATACAGTTCAACAAATTACTTCATACTAATTGTTTGTTGAAAACAAAAAATCATCAGGATAATGTTACACTGTTTGGAAGTTAATGTAGATTTATGTCAATTAACAAGGCTTTTGTTGAATCAATAATTTCAATAATAGTTCAGAAAAAATGTTTATGCAACACTTTCTCAAAAAAACAAAACCTTAATGAACTACATTTTACTTACTACAGTGCAACACCACTTCTACCACGTATTTGCTCAACTCTGTGGATCTGTGAATAGACATGTTCAAATTTTGTATTTTTGTATATTTCAAAGTTTGTACTGAATCCTTTACCATGTGATAAATGGAGTATGGATAATGAGTTATAAAAAAGAACTAGTTGTTTGCGTGGTACCGTATCTAATCAAAATTTGAAAATTCTTACTTTCAGCACCTTCTGGTTCAATACATATCAGATTATCAAGACTCTTCCTTATTAAAGATTTGTTCTGGCCATACAGAGATTTTTCAAAAGGTTCTAAAACAGCTCAGTATGCCAAAGATAGCATCATTCTGTGAAACTTTATTCTTCCATCAGTCAAATGAGGGAAGAGCCAGCTGTTAATTTCTGAAAGTGGCAGTTCAGTGTATGCAATTGTGGGATAAGGTTAGTGTTCTCGAGTGATTTACAACGTTCTGATATCATCACTGAAAATAATACTGTAAGAATTGATACAAAACATGTCAAAAAGTCAATCACATTACGTGGGCATGTGAATTTGTCATCAAACAGGTGTAAATGGACAGGCCATATTACCAAATCTCAAGGATCCTGTGTTTATTATTTTCAACAAGCTTTAAATTAAACTCACGAAATACTAACTTTTAATCAAATAGTAATGCACTTGCTGACTGTACATCCCAATTTGGTTTGGTGTCAATGAGAGAAGAGAAACAAATACAGAGACAAGGGAGAACAGATCATAGAAGATATTCACATTTTTATCTATTTTGTACAATTTCAAGAAGTAATCCATTTTTTTCTTTCTCTTTCTAAGCTTCTGGTGGATGAAGGGATTGACGAGGTGGAGGGCAGAAAGAGGTGGTATATTAATTTCCAACAATGAGAGGTTAATTTAGCTAAACTTTCACAGGGAAGCATTACTTCCTTTTGATATGAGTACCGGCCCAAATTTCTTGTATTGTCTGTGTATATTTTTTAACTATTTTAAATTTTTTAAAATTATTATAAATTATGTTAAATTTATCTGTAATTAAAACAATAGACATCAGCCTCGTGTATCAATTCATTGCCAAGAATTCATCAATATTGAAGTCCTCCATTAAATTGTTAAAAAAAAACAACCTTTTTACCAGGCTAAGAAACTCAACTCTGGCCTTGGGGGAACCTTTAAAAGTCCTTTGAAGTTTCTGTTTACTGAGGAAACTGTACATCATTCATTGTTCCAATACAGAACATACCAGCTGGTGCCTTTAGTCAAATTGTTTAGCTACGTTCTGTGAAATCATCAAAGTGAAGCAACTCAAAACGCCACAGATTCCTGAATGGGTAACCATCTGGGAGCCCCAGGTACTAAAGGCGCCAAGCTGCATGTCAATGACTCACTATGACATTACGAGACAAAAGACAAATTTAACGGAGGATTATTCCAAATACAGTGAAACCTCTATATAGCATTTTTAAGGAAACATTAATTCTGAACACTGTATAGAGGAAACATTATGAAGAGCAAGACTGTATATGGGCTACTAGTCGGGAATGGAAAAAAATTAATGTAACATAGAGGAAAAGATTATACGGAGGAATGTTACAGAGAAGTTTCACTATATATACATATATAGACACACACACACAAGCACAAACCAATTCTTGTAAATAAAAATACAAGAATACCTCCTATAAAGTGAAGAAAAATCTGGAAATGCATGCTTTTGCTTTATTCCTCTGAGGAAGGGTGCATAAGTGTGGGATTCTTTTATCTGAGATGCAAGGTTTCAGATAATATTTTAGAGTTCATTAGGGTGATGCCATGAACAAAGTTTGGAAAACCCTACCTTTGTGCCATCGCCAGGCAAAAGAGAAGTCAACGTTGGAGGGACTCATGTTTGGGGGGGCTGTCTTTCGATATTCAAGATAGTGTCATATCTCCCATGTATAGTGTTGTTCACTGTTCAGTGTTATAGAAATTTTCATCTTCAATTTCAGTGAAATTCAACAAAACACCATGAAAGGTGTAAATAAATTTCTAGAGACACAAAGTCCAAAAACAATAAGAGATATCTCTATTTAACAACAAATGGATTCATGAGGCGAGTTATTGTACTACAAATATTATCACATAAAATGGTAGGTAATTATGTGAATACTGTGATTTTCATAACTCTGCCCCTGACAGGAATAAGCTGTTGACAGTTTCATCCAATCAAGAGCTTGAACATCAGCATAGTAACGTCACTGTAGTGAAATACAAGCCCCGATTGGATGGCAGCGAAACAGCTGATTTGTGTCACGGGCAGAGTTACAAAAATCGCAGTATAGCAGACTCAAGGATGTTTTATGTTATTCAAAAGGGCCAAAGGCCCAACCGTTGTCATCAACTTATTAATTAATAGTGTGGAAAGTCAACAGGGCCATAAAAGTAATTTGGCAAAAAAACACATAAAATTGAATTTGCGAAGCAAGTAAAATATAGTGTTTTTTAAATATCCACTTGTGTTGTACAGAACACAAACTATTTTATTGGAGGTGTCTCAAAGACCCAAGTGCAGATACGTAAGTTTCATTAATTTCCAAGCAATTGTTTTTTCATATTTTTGCAGCAAATTGTAATGAGATACACACCCTTGTCCCATTTTTCCTTTACTCTCAATACCCCTTCATCCCCTCTCAATCACTACACCCAAATGATATACCAGATTCTCTACTTTAAACATTGACTATGTTTTTCTAGTTTTTTAAATTCCAAAGTAATCTTTCAATAGTCTTTATTTTCCCAGTGAAATAAGATTATTTTAAACTGACTTCGCAAATAGTTTCTACTTAGATCAATGAAAAAATTCAACTGGATTATTTTTTATAAACATTCATTTTTAGCATCTGAAGAGAATAGAGAAGCATAAAGAAGGGAGAATCTTACAATTGCGTGGTTTAGAGAAATCAAAAATGATTTCATATGCAAAAGACAAAGATGTCACAGTGCATTTTTCTCCTAAAATTGAAAATCATATAACTCTCAATTTCGCAAAAATGTACAGCAAAATGAGAGTTCTATAAGTTTGATATGCCCCTCAAGTCATTTGAATGTCAAATTTAATGCGTAAGATATTAGAATGACACAAATTGAACACGTATTTTATGATCACATATTTTAATGATTTCTGTGATCACTAGAGACAGGATTTCCATGCAAATGCTATTTTTTTAAATTGAAGGTTCATAGAGATTTCAAACTTTGTAAATATGTTTAATGAAAAACTAGTTTAAAAAATGCCTACTTTTCCGTGCATATTGCATGTTTTGTATTTGGAGAAATTCATGCATAATGCATATTTGGACGTTTTTTTAAATTAATACTGCATATTTAGACTTCTATCTAGCATATTTAAGTACTTTCTTATTATTTCTCTGCATTATATGAGAATATTACAACTGACGCATATTTTGTATAAATAGTAAATTGATCTTAGATCCTGATGGCACGCAGTTCTCTTTGGTGCTTATTGTTATTCTTTACATTTTAACTTTTCTGTACGTTACTTGTATTTGCGACGCAAGTACACGTGCAGTGAGCAACGATTGCGAAATGAATTATATATGAATGCCATATCATACGTCGCAAAGGATACGGAAGATATACAAAGCCAAAACTCAATATCCTTTCTTAACTGATAATGAGAGAGGAAAATAGTCAAGGGCATGCTCTCAGTCTGCTTGAGGATTTACACAAGTGTCTTAATCGAAAAGTTAAGTTTAAAAGTTTCTTCCAAGACTTCGTGTGCAACACTTGTCAAACAAAGAATTGGAAACAATGGTTTTCTGGAGGACAGATGGAAATATAATTTATTCCAATTGTTGTAATAAAGAAGTTGACAATACTGTAAAAATTGATCAATTAAAAAAATATATCTAGGTGTTGTTCCCCTAGTTGAAATGTTTAGTGCTTAAGTCTGATGTTGCTGCAGAAATTATATAATTTGAAATACTGAAACTCAGAAAAGGATAAACCAATAGTCAATGAAACAGATATGAAACGAAGAAAAAAAACTTTAATTTTTATAAAAATGAAAATAATTATTATCGATATACTATTAATAATTTTTTTTACAGTTTTGAGCCTTTTTTGAGGTTCAAGAAATTGTTTTGTAGAAACTGTTTGGCACATTGTTTTTAAATAATTATTGTGTGTACTAGTATGCATATTCTTTCCAAACATTTTCATCGAGTTTCAGAATTTTACCTCCATTATTTTTTATGTTATTGAAAAAACAAACATGGAGTATTTCATATTTTTTCTTTTAATTTTGCTTGAAGTACTAGTAACATCGCTGTGTCCATAAAAAGAATAATTTTACCAACAAGAGAAAGTAGAACGGAAAAACAAGTTCGTACTAAACACAATTTCCACGGCCACTTCTCAAATTCAAGCCTATGTAACTTCTGCCCAGACAGTTTGAACCTGAACAATTAGCTAAATACATTTTAGTAAAAAGCGCTTGTCTTAAATTAAATCTGACATTAATTTGCGTCAAAAGTTGAGTAACATTTGTTTCAAAACATGGTAATTTGTAGCAAAATTCCAATACTCTTCTTAACCCGTCGATGCACCGAAGAAGAATATTACACTTAAACACTTAAGGGACCTCTGAGGCCCCCCTCCTAATTTACAACGCACGACGGAAAACGTGAGGTAATTTTTAGTAGAATTAATGATAATGGTATTTTATTTCATCACGTAGTTTACAACAGTAAGACTTTGTTTGTGATGTAATTTTTATTTGCAATTATTCCAATAAAATATTTAGTGTTCTCCTCAAATATTTCTTTCACATTTTTTACAAACACACTTACTCTTTCAGCCCATTTTTTGCGGCCATAAATAAGGACAGGAAATAATATATAAATAGTAATAAACCAAAATATTTCTTTACATTTGTATTAATATTTAATTTAAAAAATCACTAACCTTTCCCGTTTACTTGTGGAAATTCTATTGCTGGCTCCTATGGATACACATTTGTGAATTTCGAAAACATTTAGGCAGTTCAACGTTTTTCTGTGTTTTGGGATTGTTAATCATTGATTTTATGTTTCATTTTGAAAGTTTTTCGGTAGTTCATTTAGGAAAATCCGTCGCCACCAAGTGACATTTTCGTTCCTAGTTTTTGGGCATCTTGGTGTAATAGATATTGCATCAGTGCTGCAATATCTTTTACATTGTACGAGAGATGCATTGGTTATCAGCATATTTGAGGTCTTGACGTATGCTAGTTCATCAACCATCTGATCCATCACATCTACTCCAATCTTTGTTTTATTATATAATAAGATCATTCATGGTTTCATGTTTTCAAGGATCAATAAATTGCTGATTGTAATGTATGGACATGTAAATAAATATATTTCCTTTTGTTTTGGAAGACAGAAAAATTATTAGTATTAGCAGACACAGTAAAAAATGTTTTTAATGTTTTCAGTTCATTTGGAATCTCTTTTGTGTTTTGACATGAAATTCTTAGCAGTGTAAGTTTTTTTTGTGACAGGAACTCTGCGAGTAAGGACGTAAAAAAATATCCACAGAAATGTTGTATCTCCATTCCTCAAGGGTTGGGTCCGTTCTTTCACATTTCCAGCCAAATCTTTCGCCAAGGGCTCGTCCTTTTGCCTACCAAAGTATACGCTGCTGTTGAATGCAAACCCTTTCTCCACATCACAACACCAGAATATTTTTATGTCATATTTATCAGGTTTATTCCTCATATACATTCTGAAATATCACCAGCCTTTCGTTTATCATCAAAATGCATGAACGTTCAAATGTCTTCAAAAACATGAATATTCATTGTTGCTGTGAAAAACGGATGATTTCTTTACTCAAAAACAAATCCCTTCAGTATATAATCAAGCTCTTTTCAATACAATTTTTCACACATATTCACTGAAATGAGATTAATTTTTGAAGGTCGCTACTTTCCGCACAATTTAGACAACATAATCACATTTGTGGCAGATACAAAACTAAATTTTGTATTGAAGATCTGCTACCTCAAAAAAAGATAGTGTTGAAAGTATAAAGGAATTTCGTTGTGGTAGTCCATTGTCGATTGGGCAACATTTTTTATAAAAATATTTTCAACGAAGCCACAGAACAAATAGGGGGCCCTTCAGGTTTCCAACTAGTTTCCGTCTACTCTCTTGTAGTATTAATAACAAAAATGATTGTTTTAAGATGTCAAGAAATATTATTAGCCACAAGCAAAACACAACAGAATTACAGCGATGAGAAGATGTCAAGGGGCCTCCGAGGCCCCTTAAGTGCACCGATGGGTTAAGAAATATGTAGCTCTATATAATTTGAATTTATTTATGCAGATTAAATGTTCCAAAAAGTCTCAAATGGGCCAGCACCTTGACCTACTTCTCGTAGTGTCACAGCTAGAGGAAGGAAAGAAAATATATCACTCTTAGTGCAAACTGAGGCAGCGTGGAAGCCTATAACAAATCCATTTTTAATAAAAATGTGTATTCTTTATTAGGGGCAAATATACCCTTTGAAAAAGTAGCAAATCCAATGTTTAAAGGATTTCTAGAGAAATATACAAGAAAGGGGCATCCTGGACGCGTGTTTTGAATTTACACTAGACTTGTGCATGGGACTTCCTTTAAAGCTTCCCTAATCATTGAGGCAGCACATGAAACGCAAGCGACACATCTCTCTGAAACACATACGCTTTGAAGAGAGACACAGATAGGCAGCTGTAGACAGCTGGTGCATTCGAGAAGAGTAGTGGCAGGGCACTTGTGAGAATATCAGTGAGGTTTATGAAAGAACAATTAGAAACACCAAACAGTTTTAAAACGTATAATTTATGTAATCCGAATTTAACGGTAATCCGCAATTGAAAAATTTTGGGGCAGTTTATTAATGCAAAAAATTACATACTTATTAAAGGGCTTCTCATACTTTTTTTAAGAAATTTGGGAAACGTAATTGATATTTGAAGGAAGAAAAACAATTTTTGGCAATTTTGTGGGGAACAAATTTAGACAGATTTTAGTAAAAGCAATTACTTTTATTCTTCTCTTTTGACTTCAATGTTTACAAAATCGGTTGCAAGTTATCTCTCATTTATTTCACACCTCGCAGATGAAATTCAGCTCCAAACTCGTTTTGTTTACAGTAACCAACTTTCATAAACCTCATTAATATTCTCACAAGCACCCTGCCACTACTCTTTTCAAATGCACCAGCTATCCACAACTGTTTGTCTATTTCCTCAAAGAGTATGTGTCTCAGAGAGGTGTGTTCGCTTGCGTTTCCACCACCTCCATGTTCAATCAGGAAACTCTAAAATAAGTCCACAGGAACAAGTCTAGTGCAAATTCAAAACCTGCATCAAGGGCCTATACACATGAAGGAAAAATAGTCTTCCTTATCTTCAGAAATTAGAATCAGTAGTTCTTTCTCTGGTAGTGTCATTAAAAATCGTGAAGACATTAAAGTGTCTGGAATTAATGTTTGGAGGTATTGGTGAGACTGCTACAGAGAAATTACATAACGTGTTTGAAACTTGTGACTTGAAATTTCTCCAAAATGTAAAAAAATGTTAAAAAAAAATTTATTTTTTTTTCCTTCCCCGGGCAAAAGAATGAATTTGACATAGAACGGTTTAGAAAAACTGTTAATTTTTCACTTTTACAAAAGTCAATATAACTAAAAATTTAAATAAAATAAAATTTGATTGTGCATGTTTTGTCCATTATTATCCTCCATTGTGCATATTTGGCTTTTGATAGTGCAAGTTTGCAAGCAAATTTAGCATTTGATAGTGCATGGAAATCCTGTCTCTAGTGATCACATATTTCAACCCAAAGACACACGACTCAAATGCAAAAGGAAATCCTTTGAGGAGGATAATGGTTGAGAGATTTTAACTATTTTTTTGTTTTCTTCACAGAATTATTCCCATTTTGTTAATTTGTAATCCTTTTTGATAGAACTTCGATTCCCTTTAGCAGTTGGCTAACATTAGAACTACTTTTTTAAATAAATAAAAGTAATAAAATATTTTAAAATATAAATTAAGAAATTAAAATACACACTAATGAAAAGGAAGACTAATTGAAGATATTTACACATTTAAAATAAGGGTAGTAGAATTTCCTAATATTTTTCCTTTCTCCAATACTGTCAATGTTTTAAAAAACATTTTTTAAGAGAGAGAAAGCAATTTTTTAGCAAACTCATGAAAAAATAATTATTTAACAAGGAAGATTACATTTATTCATACCTGCACTGATTTTTATAACTTGGAAGCATATTAGATATTGGTTCATGATATCCAGTCACACTAGTAAGAAGCAACGAAGAACACACATTTTTCATGTCGTACATTACTACAATTTTACAGCAAGGGATTCAGTAATGAGCAATGCTTACCTCCCAGAAAGTCATTCTGCACAATGATGCGGTAACGTTCATAGTTGGCTAGTCGGTCTTCCCTTGACAACTGCTCCGGATCTGGAGGGTCAGTGCGCACTGGGTAGTCTGGAATGTGGTCCAGATGTGCCCGTACATCAAACCGATCTATCAGCACATCAGCACGACCCTGCCAAGGCATCCTACGGCCACATACAAACTACATGCAGAACTCCGGCAAACCACCCCACAGAGGATATAAATCGTGGGTCTAGACGCAGAGCACCAGTTAGATACAGCAATCCGAGGGATATATTCTTGACCTCGACACTTACATATTAGCCGGGCTGTCGCCTGCCAAAGCAACAGCCGGATCCAAATGAATTTTAACCGGACGGCCGTGCAACTGCAGGAATTGTGTAGGATCGGCTTTCTAAAACATGCGAAACCAGGATACAGTTACTCTTCCTTGCAGAAGCATACGCCTGAATAAACACTAATCAGGGATGTACTTACGATTTTCTCATAAAAATCTCGCCGCCTTTCGGCGCGTTTCTTGTAATCCACCATAATTCCGCGGATTTTCCGCTCTTGCTTACGTGCTTCGTGCCACATTTTCTTAGTTTTGTTCACTGTTAATTAATGCAATCTGTCGATAAATAATCAACACATCAAATAACCCCAGACACAACCCAAAGCTTGACCCGCTCGGGAAAATGGACGCGAAATGAATGCTCGACTCAACTTATTTCCGTTTTCGGTACGAAAACCTTCAACTGAACATTCAAATCGTTGAATTCACATACTTACTTTTTTGCTAATATTCCATAAAGCAATCACATTAACCCCCACACTACCTATCAATCAACAAACAAGCAAACACTTACTTCCAATATTACACCTGCGACACCATCCGCCATCTGCAAGACAATGCAGCCAACACCCACGCAGTCAATAGTACATTCGGAGACACGGAAACAATTTTTGAAATTGGTCATCAATGACATTGAAGAAAGATTCTGAAAAAAATTGCTAATGTTATTCACATAATACTTTCATTTATTCAAATAAGAGGACACAAGCATGTAAATTCTCTCGTTTATTCTGTCTGCAGCAGGTCTGCAGGAAGCAAGAGCGGTGCAGGACCGTAGGAAAAATAGTCTTCCATGGCATGCTCTCACAAGTCAAATCTGAGCATGCGCTTCGGTGCGCTGCACAGATCTCTGCGGTCCATCTGGGTTTTGATCTGGGTCCATCCCTGGTCCATCCACTCGAACTTCATTTGTGCAGTTTTGTGAACACGCAAAAGTGCAATGCACGTTCACGCCAACGCGGTGTGACCATTTCATATACTCGGCTGGCGTCGGTGGCACCAGGTAGCACGTCACAAGTTTCACCAGCAGGTCTGAGGCATCAAAGTATTACCATGGATGAATACTTGGTGTTAATCCATGATAGTACTTAGTACATACTTTATACGAATAAAATTCGAGAATTGCATTAAATATATTCGCCGTAAAAAGAGTAAAGTAATTCACACCGCTTCACTAATGTGGGCATTAATAGGTGCATTAAAACCATCGAAAACTTTACCTTCTCACCCTTATGAAGGTACTACGCAAGAAGAGCAAGTTATGTAATCGAGCGACGGAAAACGGCAGAAAAACTCGTATTGACGGGTCCGTTACTAAATATAGAAAAAAATCCTCTAACACGTGTATCCATTTTGTGGGTCCTTGATACCGAAAAATCGTCTGACGGCAAACCGTTTGTGAACAACGCTAGCGGCTAGACCGTTCAGCCGATTTTCTCCGAAATTGATATTCCCCAATTCGATCTGGCTGATGTCGCCTTCCCTTGAATTTGAAACCGATATTTTAATTTGGGGGGTACTTTGCATGAAGCCTCTGGGATATTTTCAAAATTTTCAAAAAATGTCTGCGACGTTTTTTATCAAACCTTGTTATTGGATAGTGTAAAGGACATTTAAGAGAATGGTACAGGTCCATTCGTAAAACTCCTAATTTTTCGAAAATTGAAAAAATTCAAAATTTTTTCGCCCTACAACTACAGTTACAACGGTTAACATTTTTACTTTCTCGCGCTT
The DNA here is from genome assembly GCA_031308135.1 of Acheta domesticus. Lineage (NCBI taxonomy): Eukaryota > Metazoa > Arthropoda > Insecta > Orthoptera > Gryllidae > Acheta > Acheta domesticus. The sequence goes on along the minus strand of JAHLJT010005437.1, from coordinate 34,637,559 downwards.
AAGAAGGAGCTTCTTAAGAAGATAAAGATTATGTAATGCTGCGCGAAAAAACGGCGAATTTTCGGCAGAAACTCTTATTACAGGGCCCTGGTAATGAAAAAGTCAATAAATCCAGTTGCTAAATTTAGAAAAAAATCCTCTAACACTGTGTTGCCAGAAGTCATGTATTATGACTTCCTGATACCAAAATAGATTGACGACAAAACGTCTGTCCATCCTCTGTCTGTGAATAACCAAATGTTTTGCACGATTTTTTCCAAATTATTCCCTGATTGATCTAGTTGATGTCAAGGCATCTTGAATTTGAAACCGATAAAATTTAAATCATTGACCATAATCAAATAAGTCATTGACCATATTCGGACTAATGTGGCCCACTGAGTCAAATGAGTAATGTTTGATAATCATAAAATTGCTGTGAAATAACTTGGGCACCACCTCAGCCAAAAGTACGTTGATACAAATACCATTACATATGTATTTGTTATTTTCTAAAAAGTAGCGAAAATGCCGAAAAAATGTGGTGTTTATGGGGGATTGTAGCACCTCTGAACTCGCTTAAAAACAGTTTTATTGGTGCCGATGTTATTCTTGCATCGAAAACACTTTTTTTCCCCCTAAGCCTCTACAAATATCTTCAATACAGCCTAATAGTGAATAAAGAAATCATATAGAACAGTGTGGAAGAAATATGGGCCGTAAATAGTGAGGCGCGCGGCGCAATTTTAGCCGATTGTAGTGCAATAGTTAAAATGTGCGAAGCAAAGTTCTTAAAGTAGAGATTTTGAGCTCTAATCTTTCCTAAATTAAAAGTAATATTGCGTGAAAACTACTAAAATGTTCAAAAAAATGCACATGTACTTAATGAAAGAACTCACTATTGGACAACAAATTTTATTTGAAAGAAAACTCTGTCTTCAATTTTGTAGTTCCAGAAAGACGCCAAAAAAAATTTTAACTTTTGCAATTTTCGAAAAGGCAGAGTTATCCGTGAAAATCGGACCTATGCCACCTTTATAAGTGTATTTTACTCTATTCTTACAAGAAATTTAAAGAAAAAGTTTGGAGCCGTTTTTGAGAAAATTTTGAAAATGTCGGGGGGGTCTTCATGTAAAGTACCCCCAAATTTTACAGAAACTTTTTCAAAATATTAAAGCTTCGACTAGAACCAGATCGACCGGGGAATATCCATTTTGGAACAAATCGTACGTATGTTTTAGGCGGTAGCAGTGTTCACAGACGGACGTTTTCCTTTCAATTGGTATTTTGGTATCAAGGACCCACAAAAGAGAGTTTCTGACTTCACCACGTGTTAGGGGATTTTTTTCCTTAATTTAGCAACTGGTTTTATCCACTTTTTCGTTATCTGCGCCTGACGAATTTTTATCTGGCGAAAATTGGCCATTTTTTCGCGCAGCATTACATAACATTCCCTATACTATGTATATTACACCGTGTATACGTACGTATACGGGAAAGTAAAAAGGAGTCGAATTGTGTAAATTGGGTGCTTTTTTATTTCTCGCTTAAATTTTCTTTCTGAACAAACATATCCATTTCTTTTGTAAATCATAAACAACTTAAATGTTTCTGGAGTGTTTCTATGTTTCCATAATGCAAATTTTTGCTTAGAAATCATTTTTTCAAACCAACTTTTGAGTTCGTATTGTGGCTCAACCATTCGGAAAATCCACGTAGTTTATTAGACAAAAATGCTTAGAATTGTCTTAAGAGCTTATTTTCCAAGTTTCGACGTTTCCTCCCCGGACATCCTGTATATAATAGATAAAGATCAGATACATTTGTATATTCTCATAATATATTTGTATGAATCGCATCCGTTCTAATCCGCCGTTCGTACCTGCACATAGGTTTGCAAGATGTTCAAAATTAAATTTCTTGTGCCTAGGACATATCTTTGAGAAGCCATAAATATTTGTACAAATTTTTGGAAAAAGGTGGGTACTATTGAAGATTTAAGCAAAACAAGCATTGAATCGCCTAAAATCCTTCCACGAAACAACGGATTCTGCCATTTGAGCAAAATCCCGCAAAATACTTTTTTTCTGTTTTGTTTTCCGAAGTTGCCTCCCAGTTGACGGAATTCTGCTCAATATGGTATCCCTGCCTTTGCCATGAGCGTACTGCAAGATATTTTTTGCAAATGCCAGATTTCAGGCCTTTACTTTTGATATTTTTCAGCCCGATATCTATGTACACTGTGTGGGCATTTTAGAGATGTGATATTTTGATATTGGGCGACATAACTCCGTGGCAGAAACGCCCAGCTGATTCGACGCTCCATCCCCTTCAGTTATTAACTTTGAATTGGTGGCAGCAAGCAAAGATTACTTCACTGGAAATAATGCAATTTATTGCTGTCCAATTTAATTATAATGACGTCTGACGTCTGAATATCTGGGAAGTAGTTATCCAATCGAGAACTTCGATAACAAAAATTCAGTCGCAACAAATGCCCCCGATTAGGCAAGAGAGCCCAGCTTCTCAAACGCCAGAAGTCACTGTAATTAAATTGGGCAATTTTGCGTCTCACCATGGAGGAATATTCTATATTCTTCCATGGTCTCACTATGAAATCTCTGCGGGAGTCGATCTGGTGACTCTGAAACGTCAAGCACAAAGAAGTTCGATGAAGTGCATGCTGGATGCATGCCTCAGGCCCTGCCGCCTTCCGATGTTCGAGACCTTTTACTGGTAAGTCTTCTCGAAATTAGTGAGAAAGTTTTTAATGGGTTGATAAGTTTTCGGATACGAGATGGAAGATCCTTCTAAAGTTTTCAAAATCAGGGGTCGACGGATGTATTTTCAGAGAGTTGTAGCTGGATGAGATTTTCTGTAGGCTATTAGAGGCGATGTGTCCCGTCATGGATACACGCGGCAATGGCGAAACAAAATTATAAAAATCCACGTGAAAATTAGTTAAACGAAAGAAAACAATGCTGACTTCATATTTAAGGAAATATTGTTCTGTTTTGCTAAATTAATACTAGCTTCGTCAACATTTGTAGAAAGGAGTTTTTCTGCTTAAAAAGACATAGTTATTAAAGAAAATTTGTTAAACGAAAGAAAACAACGCTGACTTCATATTTAAGGAAATATTGTTATGTTTTGCTAAATTAATACTAGCTTCGTCAACCATTTGTAGAAAGGAGTTTTTCTGCTTAAAAAAGACATAGTTATGAAGAAAACAAGAGGAAGAGCCTGTCCCTTGTTGAAATGAATTGATATTGAATAAGAACTCCTGGAAGTCATAGAAGGGGAAGATGATTTCCACAATTTTCAACCCAAAATTTGCCACAGGACCGCTTAGGTATCTATATGTTTAGTAATGTAGAATGTTTAGAAGTATTTATACATATTAGACGTGTTTGGCCACAGAGATTACTTTGACAGACTCCAGTTTAAATAAAAAATATTTTAATTGTGTCATTTACTTTAACGTCAGTAACTTGTTATTTATATTCATTAAAAATAGTATTTTCTCTATACATTCTAGCCTGAAGATGGGGAAAATCCGTCCTCGAAACGTCGCTCGACAAACTATGGTGAATGAAAAATAAAACTTTTAAGTTTATGTAATGTATTTCTGTTCTTTTTTTTAAAAAAATATATAAACTCGTGACTGTCAAAGTAAACTCTGTTACCAATCCGTCTAACATGTATGATACGACCGACAATTTCTGTGTTCCATATATTTGCGAGTATTCACATTTGCTTGTCGTTCATGACTGTCAATACACGACAGCTTCGAAACGGCATGCATTATTTTGGAAGAGGAATTATGTACGTACATTAGTGGTAAGGCATTTGGTCATCAATCGTATCGTAGACAAGAACTCAGGCGCGGCTCCTCATTAAAGGCTGTAAGGCGGAGCCTCTCCTAGAGAACTCGCCGTCCAAAAGAAATTTAAAAATGTTTACAAATGTATTTATTTATTAATAATGGAATTCTGAATTGTATTATGTTACAATCATATCAAAATTTTTCTTTGTCGGTTCGTTAACGGCCGTTCGTAACGCATTTAAAGCTGTTGACTGGGAAAAGAGAAGCGTTAGGCTCCCACTTTATTCTCCCATAAGGCCTGTATAAAACGAGGAGGCGTGACGTCATGCATTCCCTGCAGACGCTTACCAGCGGACGAAGGCTGCAGCGAGACAGCCTTTGGTGGAGCCTGGTGGAGCCTAGGGTCTGAAGAACGGCGAGCTCACCAGATAGCATTACTGTGCAACTCCGCGAGTAGCATTGCTCTTCAACTAGTTTTCCCAGTATGCGGTAGGAGCGCTGTACTTGGGTTTTTCTTTCTTGGCGCATGAGGTCTTGTCTTCTGGGTCCCGGCAAAATCGTTGTGAAACAGAACTTACGAGTACTTGAGATTACTAGTACTAGTAACTTGTAACCTTTGTGAAACAGGCCCCAGGATGGAATATCTCACAGTATTTCGCGTCGTTCTCAATCGCCTGTACCAAACTTATTATTAACAGAAATAAAATGCAGGCAATGAAATGCACTGTAATGTAATGCAATGCATTTGCAGCCTTCCCCATTTATAAAACCACGAGCTGCGACTGCAAGAAATCGAACCTTGATGACTCGCAGATGTGCTGGTACGTTGAAAGTGTCTTGCAGCGCTGCAAACAAGTCTCTCCGTTTGGCCGAGTACGGACATAATCAATACAGCTCTTCCTTGCGTCGTCTTCTCTTGTTCTTCGGCCTTCTCTGGTTTTTCTCTTCAATTGCGACTACCAGTCGTCTCTTCTTTCATACTGAAATTACACTCACATTAATCACCATCAATTTGTTCTGTATTCGCCTTCCCACCAATAAGGACGATTGGAAGGGCGGATGGATGATCTTTGCTTAGATCTAAAAGTGTCCTCAAATAAAACATGTAATCACCACATATGATGATGATGATGACGATAATAATAATAATAATAATAATAATAATAATTATTATTATTATTATTATTATTATTATTCCTCTAATTCACGACTACAGATGTTTAACTTATGAGTCGGTTGATTATAAGCCTACTCCGTTGTTGCAACCAGCTTCCTAAGGAGCAGATCTAAGGACTGTCGGTACCTCTATAATACTTTGCGCAAAATGTGGGCTGTTCCAAATAAAGCAATTTCTTGCACTTCCCAGTATTTTGCATTACCTGAGAGTTTAGCCAACTTTTTACACAAATTTTGCGGAACAAATCCCAAAGCTCCGATGATTATCGGTACGACCTGTGCTTTTACGCCCCACATTCGGCTGATCTCGATTTCCAAACTCCTGTATTTAAGACGTTTCTCTGCCTCCTTGGTTACGATGTTCTGATCGCATGGCACAGCAACGTCTACAAGTAGACACGATTTTTTCTCCAAATCCCGGAAAACAATATCCGGTTTGTTTGCCACTATCGTGCGATCAATTTGAATTTGCTGATCGCACAATATCGTACACACTCCAACAGATGTCACCGGTTTTGGTGAGTGTTCGTACCAGTTGGGGCATGTGTTTGGAACTTCGAGGGAGGTACAGATCTGTCAGTGGAGGTAACTACACACCCTATCGTGTCTTTTCAAATATTCTGTCTTTGCTAGAATTACACAAGCTGAGACAATATGATCAATAGTTTCTACTTGCGTCTGGCTAGAGCTGAAAAAAATCATGATATTTTAAAAAAATAAAAAAACAACAGATTTTTTAAAATTAAATCAGATTTGTTTATTTAAATGAGATTTTTATTTAAATCCGATTTATTTGATTTAAATAAGATTTTTGAAATTGTATTAGATATTTTACTTTAAAACAAAATTGTTAAGTGATTTATTTATCCTTAATTACTTTAAAAGCAGAAAAAAGGTAACTAAATCATCCGTTTTTACTTTCCTGTATACGTACGTATACACGGAGTGATATACGTAGTATAGGGAAAGTTATGTAATGCAGCGCGAAAAAATGGCCAATTTTCGGCGGAAAAAAATTCATTGCCGGGCCGTGATAACGAAAAAGTGGATAAAACCAGTTGCTAAACGAAGAGAAAAATCCCCTAACACGTCATGTAGCCAGAACCCCTCTTTTGTGGGTCCTTGATACCGAAAAACCAATTGAAAGGAAAACGTCCGTCCGTCTGTGTGGGGATTTTCAAAATTTTCTCAAAAACGGCTCCAAATTTTTTCTTTAAATTTCTTGTAAGAATATAGTAAAATACACTTATTAAGGTGGCATAAGTCCTATTTTCGCGGATAACTCTGAATTTTCGAAAATTGCAAATGTTTAAAATTTTTTCGGTGTCATTCTGGAACTACAATATTGAAGATAGAGATTTTTCTTTCAAATAATATTTGTTTTCCAAAGTGAGTTCTTTCATTAAGGTCCTATGCATTTTTTTGAAAATTTTAGTAGTTGTCGCGCAATATTGCGTGCAATATGTGCAATTTAAAAAAAAATCACAAAAACAAGATTTTCTAAATAACGGCTCCAAATTTTTTCTTTAAACTTTTGGTAGGGATAGTGCGTAATGTATTTTATGAGATGACGAAACGCCATATTGCTCTATTCTTTGGTTTTTTTCAAAAATCGGAAAAATGTAATTTTTTTGACTTGTCTTTAACGTCGTTAATATTTACATTAGCGGCGATTTTTTCACATTATTATATTTACGAGTACATGTGCTTTAAATAATGTCAAATAAAGTTTCTCGAAAACACAACCGTTTTCTATGAAAAGAAGCTCAAAATTCCACATTTTCAGAAACGTTCAAACACCATTTTCTCATATATGGCTGCAATTTTTTTCTTCAAACTTTTGTAATGGATAGTACTAATTACACTGTTTAATATAATGTAAAGTTTATTTTGAGTTTTTTTTTAAAATTACATAAATGTAATTTGTTTAAAGATCTCTCACATCTTTAATATGCACATTACCAGTAATTTGTAAACATTATTATATTTGTGAGTGTAAGTGCTTCAAATAACTTCAAATAAACTTTTGAAAACTCAAAAATTTTCTGAAAAATGTACTTCAAATTCCGCATTTTTAGTAGCGCTAAAACGCAATTTTCTTTAAAATGGCCTATAATTTTTAAAAGCAAAATGCCATTTAGGACTAGGTTTTGTGTTCTTTAATATTCTAAAACTACGGCCCGCGGGCCACATGCGGCCCGCCGAGGATATTTATACGGCCCGTCGGGTTTTTATGGTTTACAGATTGTTTTTCTTAAAATCAGCATATTTTTACTTTCCCGTATACGTACGTATACACGGAGTGATATACGTAGTATAGGGAAAGTTATGTAATGCTGCGCGAAAAAATGGCCAATTTTCTGCGGAAAAAAATTAATTGCCGGGCCGTGAAAACGCGTAAATGGATAAAACCAGTTGCTAAATTATGAAAAAAAAAATCCCCTAACACGTGGTGTAGCCAGAAACCGTGTTTTGTGGGTCCTTGATACCGAAAAACCAATTGAAAGGAAAACGTCCGTCCGTCCGTCTGTGAACACTGCTAGCGCCTAAACCATACGTACGATTTCTTCCAAAATGGATATTCCGTGATCGATCTGATTTTAGTCAAAGCTTTGAGATTTTGAAAAAGATTCTTCAAAATTTGGAGGTACTTTACATGAAGCCCCCCGGGGATTTTCAAAATTTTCTCAAAAACGGCTCCAAATTTTTTCTTTAAATTTCTTGTATGAATAGAGTAAAATACACTTATTAACATGGCACAGGTCCGATTTTCACGGATAACTCTAAATTTTCGAAAATTGTGAAAGTTTTAATTTTTTTCGGCGTCTTTCTCCAACTACAAAATTGAAGATAGAGATTTTTTCTTCAAATAAAATTGGTTCAGGATATTGAGTTCTTTAATAAAGCTCATGTAAATGTTTTTCAAAATTTTAGTAGTTTTCGTGCAATATTGAATGCAATATGTGCAATTTAAAAAAATTACAAAACCAAGATTTTCTCAAAAACGGCTACAAATTTTTTCTTTAAATTTTTGGTAGGGATAGTGGTAAATGTACTCTATCAATGACATAAAAGCCATTTTAGTCTATCGGTTGTTTTTTTTCAAAATTTACAAAAATGTAATTTTTTTACTTGTCTCTCACATCGTTAATATTTACACTATAGGCGATTTTTCACATTATTATATTTATGAGTACATATGCTTTAAATAATGTCAAGTAAAGTTTCTCGAAAACACTACTGTTTTCTGTGAAAAGTAGCTCAAATTTCGTCATTTTCAGAAATGCTCAAACGTCATTTTCTCGTATATGGCTGCAAGTTTTTTCTTGAAACTTTTGTAACGGATAGTGCTAATTACACTCATTAGTATAGCGTGAAGTTTATTTTGAGTTTTTTTTTGTTTTTTTCAAAAATTATATAAATGTAAATTTTTTGAAAGATCTCTCACATCTTTAATATGCACATTATCCGCAATTTGTAAACATTATTATATTTGTGAGTGTAAGTACTTTAAATAACTTCAAATAAAGTATTTTGAAAACTCAAACATTTTCTGTGAAAATCTGCTTCAAATTTCGCATTTTTAGGAGCGCTAAAACGCCATTTTCTCTTAAACGGCACATAATTTTTAAAAGCAAAATTGCCACTTTCAAAATTTTATTACATTAGTGCATAATAGAAGGAGGTCATTTAACGAGAAATACGTACGCAATTGGGGTGAATGTTTTCTCACATAGAAGACAGGAATGAAAGCGAGGGAGGACAGAGTTGGTGGAGGAGAAATGCTGTACAGCATTTGTATATTTAAATTTATCAATTTCAAGTTAGGGATGTAATATAAATTAATCCCAAATATATCAAGTTAAACACTACGAGATTTTACTCAAACTTTAGAGAAATTATCTTTCTGTGACTAGGCAATTTACTTATTGAAGAGGATTTGAAAGGGACTGTATAAATCGGTGAAATATTCATATGTACTTCTAATTGTTTCAAAGAGGTTTTAGTAGAAGCTATGATTGCGTACGTATTACTGAAATACCCCTAAATGAAAACGAGAAAGGGAGGGAAACTCGTCAGCATACAAGCGAAAACACATCAAGTCAAAAGTTCAAGTCCTAAGAGAAACGGAGAACATTGAAAGATAATGGTGAAATGATTTTACGTGTATTTCATAATAGTAATAATAAGAAAATTGGCAATAATAAAAGAATGTATTATCAATCTATTTAGTAAAAAATATAATGAAAAACGTGGAAAAGATCAGTTTTAGGATATGTTTACAATATCCTTTAAAAGACTAATGGGAAAGAGGTTTCCCAGAGCATTTCAACCCAGCGGTACCAATGGGATATTTTTCGCTTGACCTCCGGAGGCGTCCGACGGCTCATATCTATCGCTTGCTGACGGGTGACAAGCAGCGGCGCGGCGATTCTCACGTTCCGCGCTCCGGCCTACGCCATCCGGCAGGGATGTGTTGACGGAGTACGGTCTTGAGGCGCGAAAGGGAGCGTGGGCTGCTCCGACTTTTCATGCTTCTACAGTGCGCCGCAGCTTGAGAAACATAAGCGAATGTTGATCGCCATTCAACATTCGCCTGGAGACGCCGCTCTGACGGCAATAAAATTATAATAAGTTCACATACCACAGTAAGAACAGAAGAGATGATTTCTGTGTGCAATTTATAACGGAATTTGGGTTTCATGGGGTATGTACATATAACTTTCACAAATTTGTTCCATAATATATTCTTTTAACTTTGTATGTAATAATTAAATTGTATTAGAAATATATTTTTTCTACAGTAGCAGATAACAATAGGGTAAAATCAAGTTTATATCAGTGCAATAAATATATCGTTTTCATATTTTGTTATCTATTGTATTGTATTATTTGCAATGTCTTAATATTTTATTGTATTGGCATAAACCAAAGACGTGGTTCCATATAAATATCTCTTCAGCTCATCAAAGCTTTTCTTTTGTTAGGGCGCATTCTTCTTTAGGCCCTTGTACTTATATATAGCGCTTCATTGTCTACTATCTCCTGTCACACACCCCAGTCATAACAAACCCGCCTCGGCTCACGCTTCTCACGGGCGATCGCAGTCGTATTCTGCTAATAGTTGCTGCTTGCGCTTGGGTCCTGTGCTTTTTGAAGTAGAAATGGCTTGTCGAGAACAATCGCTAACAACTCGCAAAATTGAGTTACTTTTGGACAGTGACAGTGACTGTGCATCTGTGTCCAGTCTGGAAGATGATCCATGCCAATATAATTAAACATTTTCACCTCCGATCAAGCTGTCCATCTTCGTGCATTGATTACGTTCAAGATACTAAATCACTACGATTTAGCTTTATCCCTGGTGTACGAAATACATTTCTTACGCATTTAAAATTAAATTAAGAAAAATAAAATACTTTTACATTTTTAGAATTAATTTTTATTTTTTTACTTTCCCAAATCACTTAGAAAACTTTGAAAATATCATACTTTTCATAGTTTTATATAGATTCAATATCCTAAACGGATACTTTGAATATGTTAAACATTTTTTTTTGAAAAATAGATTCTTCAAATTCCAACTTTGTAATTGATTTTAATAAAGTATTATGTAAGTTACCTCTTTGCAAGTGGGAAATATTTTTTTAAATTTTGAAACATACTAAATTTAAAAGCAATTTAAATATCAAATGCGGAAAACTTCGTTGCACAGGCTGGGTGGGTGGAGTAAAGAATGAAAATTAGTAGAAAAAATTAATAGGATCATTGCTCAAAATATTACTTAATTTTGCAGAGGAAAAGTGGATACTGTCTTACTTAGTTAAGCCCTTTAAATCTCTATCAACAAGGACTTTCAACACTTGGGGGTAGCTGTCATCACTCGCCGCAGTTAAACCTCCACCGGGGTCAAGCAAATTCGTCTATTTAAAAAAGTCGGTACCGCACGGAGTGCAGAAGGAAAAAAACTCGGTCGCTAAAAGGATATAAAAATATTCCCCAACCTAGAAAATTGGAGATTTTAAAAATGTAGGATCTCATACAAATGCTGTGACAGCATTTCTCCTCCACCAAATCTTTCCTCCCTCGCTTCCATTCCTGTCTTCTATGTGAGAAAACTTTCACCCCAATTGCGGTCGGAGAAGTGAGAAAAGATAAAATATTAAAACTGAAAAATACAGTGACAACTCAGCAAAATACTTTTGTGAAGCAGAAGCAACTAAATATTTCATCATTGCGAGCAAATTTTCAAGTTGCCAAGCTATAATAGAACGCACTGGCAGTGGCGTATCTACGGTGCGGCAGACATGGCACGTGCCATGGGCGCCACACTCAGGGGGCGCTATTTAGAGTATACACATTAAAACAAATAACAACACCTCTAATTTGAAGTATCCTGACAGGGGCGCAAATTCTATGCTTGCCATGGGCGCTTGAATAGCTAGATACATCTCTGCGCACTGGGAGACCGTCCGTGGAGGGAGAATTTGTTAAAAAATGTCTTTTTTCTGTTGTCAAAGAGATGTGTCCAGACAAGGCTGATTTATTTAGTACAGTGAGTTTTTCAGGACCTACAATTACACAAAGAATTGAAGAAATGGGAGACAATTTGCATCAGCATTTGCGAAACTCCACAAAAAAATTCCATATTTTTCCTTGGCACTCGACGAAAGCAATGATGTTCGTGATTCTGCACAACTTCTAATTTTCATTCGTGGGACGAATGATTCTTTCGAAGTCACAGAAGAGCTTGCTGCACTGCAAATCATCAAATGAACAACTACAGGAGAGGATATCTATGAAAAGGTTTGCCAAACTGTGAATGGTTTGGAGCTGGACTGGGCTAAACTAAACTAGCCAGCGTTACAACTAACGGTGCTCCTAGCATGGTGAGGTCTAAGAAAGGAGTAATTGCTCGTCTCTTAATATGAGCAATTGCTCCTTAATACTTGAAATTACTCCGGACAAACATAACCATTCTCATTCAATAGCCATACACCAACAAGCGCTGTGTAGTAAATCACTGAAGTGGGACTCTGTTATGAAAATTGTGATATCTTGTGTTAACTTCATTAGAGCTCATGCATTAAATCAAAGACAATTTCAGGAATTTCTGTCTGAGCTAAATGTTGACTTTGAAGATATTTTGTATCACACAGAAGTCCGTTGGCTGAGTCGAGGGAGAGTTTTGAAACGTTTCTGTGATTTACTTCCACATATTACAATTTTTCCGCTTTCAAAAAACAAAGAAGTACCAGAGCTCAATGATAGAGAATGGAAATGGCACCTCGCCTTTCTGACAGATGTAACAGAGCTACTCAACAATTTCAATGTGCAACTTCAAGGAAAGGGGAAGCTCATCTGTGATATGCCATGACATGTCAAAGCTTTTGATTTAAAATTAGGCCTCCTCATGAAGCGAGTGAAGGAAGGAAACTTCTGCCATCTCCTCACAACGCAAAATCTGTTAGCGGAAAAACCATCGGTTGCTTTCCCAAACAAAACATGTGTGGATTCACTGGAAAAATTGCAAAAGGAGTTCCAATTTAGATTTAAAGAGCTTCATCCCCATGAACAGAACTCATTTTCTATTGACATTCCGTAATCCATTTTCTATTGACATTGAAAATGTGGATACAATTTACCAAATGGAGCTGGCAGATCTATAGAATTGTGACTCTCTGAAAGACGCATTCAAGTCAAACAGCCTTCATAATTTCTATGCATCTCTCTCCTCTGAGACATATCCTTATCTCAGGAACCACGCACTCAAAACGGCAACCATCTTTGGCAGCACTAATGTCTGTGAACATACTTTTTCTAGAATGAAACATTTGAAATCTCCAACCAGATCAAGACTAACAGATGAACACTTGCATCACTTGTTACGACTAGCAGTGACAAATATGGAACCGGACATTGACCATCTCATTAGCCAAAAGCAGGCCCATAGTTCCCATTGATGTACTTGTAAGTTTGTTGATTTAATTTTACGCCCTTTTAAATATTGTATTTGTTCCCGTTTTGATTCTTCACTTCAAAATAAGATATACGCAGTGTGTATAAGAATTTGTTCATAGTTTTTGTTTTTACTATAGTGCGATTTTTCTAACTCTGCCTCTCAAGGCCTGTCTTCACGATGGAATATGTCACGGTACCTCGAGTCTTTCTCAGTCATACCGCTAGATATCGCATGATCGCGACCGTATCAAGCAGTGCTTGCTTCCATGCGACATCTAGCGGCAGGACCGAGGAAGACGCGAAATGCCGTGTGATCGGCCAAAGGGGCTTGAGAGGCAGAGTTAGAAAAATTGCACTATATAATCCGGCCCTTCGACGGCCTGAGGGACAGTGGACTGGCCCCCCTTTTAAAAAGTTTGGGAACCCCTGGTTTAGACGCTAGTGTTGTTCACGGACGGACAGATAGACGAAGGGACTTTTTTTAGGGGGGGGAGAGGTCGGTGTCAGAGGCCCGAATCGTGTATTTCCGTTGTAATGTCGAAATCGATTTTCCGCAGCATTCCGTAACTTTATGCTACGTATATTATACTCGTATTCTTTGTATATACGTGCGTATATGAAACACTAAAATTGGAGTGAGGTATCACACTCTTAAAAGGCAGCGGGGTAAATCGCCAATGGAGATGCGTTTCTAGAATATGATTAGGTAGTGTTTCTGGGCGCTTCAATTGCTAAGAAAATTAGTCCCGTAAGTGTAGTGCATTTTATCGCAGGTGGAGGCGGTGATCTTCCCCTGCTGAATGATGAGATCCGGCGCTGACTCACTCGTTGACTTGCTTTCCCTAAAAAGGTATCTCCCACCAACGGGGCATTGTCTCAGTTGTGGCAAGCTCTAATCTCCTGACATGTGTGGTATGTAGTGCATGTAAGTGTAAGTAAGGCGTGAGGATATGACAGGGAAGGGGAAAGAACGATCGCGCGATAGTGGATTACCGCTCCGGCAATGCCGTCTAAATAGATACGGCACGGGCTGTGGCGTTCGCCTTGTGTTGATTGGACAAACCACTGAAAATAACCGATCAGCGCGGTCGGGGCTGATCACTTTGCAAGTTGGCAGATTATAGAAAAATAACAAAATAATGAACCTGGTCGACCTATGTGTACCTAAACTATTGTCAATACACCTTGGTCGCCCGGTGTATTCTGAAACAAATGAAATATTTATTTTTCAAGCAATGTTTCTAGGCGCTGCATGGCAAGGCCTCGTGCGTTAAATGCTTTTAAAAATTACATGAACATTTTATTAAACTCAAAGACTTTAATCAATGCGTCATTTTCCACTGATCAAATTCGTTTTATTACCTTCAGAAGTGCGTTTCAAATTACAGAAACTAGAAGCCGAAGATAATGACTTTTTAATGTCTTCGAAAGAACGTTCATTTGTTACTTTAATTTCAGAGGTTTTGCAGGAAAACGTTTTGGAAACTATTTTGACACACGAAAATAATGCCGTTTATTACAAAGTAAGGTTAGAAAATAAATGAGTTATACAATCGTAGATTGAAATAAAATATGTTGATGAGTGTAATTTAAATCGACGGAGTTCATCGAGTAAATCATCATTATTTCCTAAGTAAAAGTAATAACCTGAAAGAAGGGAGTTGCAACGGAAATACAACCATTTTCCCTCCTATGCAATTAGTAAAGAGAATCTGTCGAACCTTGTGGACTCGATTGTTATTGGCCCATGCTTTCCTGATAGAATTCCGTGGATTCGCGCATGCGCAACTCGACGTTGGAAACTGAGAGAGGTAGACATTGCTGGTGCGCTATAGCGAAATAATTATTTATGGTGACTTACTGTTTTACGTTTTTTTAAAATTGAAATTAATTATGTTGAAATTTGCTGTAAATTAATTTTCTTTTACTACATTTTAATATTCTCAAAATTCCGGGTTGGCAGTGCTGATTGAATCGGTACTTGGCCCGTAATCGCGCCATTGGGTTGCGTAGGTACAAAAATCAAATCCCAAAATTCAATGTCAGTACTATTACATGCTCCAAATTGACTTGCAACACCCACTGTCATATTTGATGTTTATCGGGAAAGTATGACAACATTGAGAGTGCTTATTTTTTAAGCGGAAGAAAAATGTAAACAATATAGTATTAAATGGAATAGTTACTGTTATTAACACACTATTCGAAATTTATGATCTATATGATCATTATTCACCATTTCAATTCCTTCTCAATACATTGGTATTTGTTATTTGATTTGATCTCAAGAATCATAGTATCTGATAAACTGTGTTCTGTAAAGACTTATTATATGAAATCTATAAGAAAGATGACTTAGAAATTAATAATAACATTTGCAATTCAATGACACTACTTGAAGCTTTATTTAAAAATATGTTACTATGTAGTGTATGTGTTGAAAATTACTGACAGTTTTAACTTGTAGGATAGAAGTACTGTCGATTATTTGTAACTAAATGTAATAACCAAGAATCACTATGTTGTTTCATTCTTTTAAGGAAAGAAAATATAAACAAGGAGAAAACAATTGATTTTAATATATCCTAAATTAACGATGGTGGAAAATGGAAATTTAAACTTTTTACATTACTATTTATTTTGAAGTATTGTTTTTAAATTTGAAAAAAAAAGAAAGAAAGAAAAAAAAAAAAGAGTATTGAACTGCACATGGCAGATATCACAAATAATGAACTTTGTTTGCTTTAATCCTCAGACATTGCCTTTGCGTACAAACCATATACATATCTTTTTTTTTTGCTTGATGTGGCCATAACGATGTTAATAACTACAAACAAGTTCACATTATGAACCTTTTAAGCACATTTGTTCTGGCATTCCTTTTAAGCTTCTATTTCTTGAGGCTCGTGTTTTTTGTTTTTAACTTGCTCTTATTTGTAATTTTGAGGTTATCGTAAAATTATGCTTTCTTGTCAATGAAAATATCCAAAACTGTTATGTCTATGCAGGACTGTTGAAATATTATATTTTCATAGATATCGTTTGATATTTTCATAGCCTAGCTTTCTCTATTGAGGGGCACTGGTGGAGACAGGTGTAGAGGGCAACAACATGCCCAGAATTGAACATTTTTGAATAGAGATTTTTTAAATTATTTTGATATACTAAATGATTACTTCAGGCAAATTTGCTATGTTAGTTCATAACATATGTTGCAATAGGTAATAAAAACACCATACTTTATGTAATTAAGTTTTTGAATATGTCAGATCAATTGAATCTTAGAATTAAAATTTTTTAATCTAAGAATTTTAAGTGATTTAACTTGTGTATTTGAATTTTGTTGTAGATCATCATTTAAGATAAAACAGTTTGTCGATATGGAGAGGAGGAATTGTTGAGTTAATGATTAGTTTTACTTTGAATTTTTATTTAATAAAAAATTATTTCTGACGTAACTTAAATTACATATATAGAGTAAATAAATTTAGTACATCCGTATGTCATTCTAGTCCTGTTAAAAGTTTATGGATGCAGTTTTCATGCAGGTTCAAGAGGTGGTAAATTCAGTGTTAGAGAATTAGGTGTAATCACGTTCACAAGTGCAGTCATCATTTTAGTTTTAAACTGCTGCATAAAAGAAAAAAAAATTCTGTATTTCTATCTTTTTATTGTGTTAATTGAGTGTACTAAGACCACATTTTAGTGTATGTATTACTTTGCATTTTACTTATTACATGAATATATATGTATATTATATACATACATATTATATAATGACTAACTGATTATTCCTTCTGGTGGCGTGCATCTCCTGGAGACCCTCAGGATTTTCATAGCAAGAATGTCAGGGTCTTGCCATCCCTTATTCTTCTGATTGTCTATTCCCTATCACTTGATTGACTGCACCTCTCCACTTATTTCTGTCCTGAGTGTTGCTTATAGTATCTAACTCATTCCCAGTGTTGTCATTATTTCTGTGGTCATGGGGTAAACGTTCTTAAGTCAAAAATCTTAGTTTGGAGAAAACAAGGGTTAGATTTTTGGGCCACCGCTTGTTCCTACATTAAACGCTACGCGTGACCACAGATTTCTTTGATCCATTATGTTCTCTGTCCTCTTTTCCTTTTTCCACCTGTGTCCCAACATCAAGTTCTTTTCCAGTGAATCATTCCTTCTCATAAATGTCCAAAGTATTTAATTTTAAATTGTGTGGCTATTGGCTCTAAGGAGTGTGTAGGTTTTACCTGATTTATTATCAATAAATTAGTTCTGTTTTATGTCCAGGACATCCTTAACATTCTCCTCCATGCCCAAAGCTCAAAACTGTCGGGTCCTTTCTTGTCACGTTTATTCAGTGTCCAACTTTCGCATCCATAGAGCACCACGGAATACCATCATCTGCATCATTCTGATGTTTGTGTTCATAGATATTCCTAACCTTTTTATTACCTTCTTTCGCTTCTCCATTGGCTATTTTGCCAAGAACTATTCTTCTTTCTATTTCTTTCTTACTTGATCTGTGTTGGTAACGAGTGATCCTTAGAAAATTGTAAGTATCCGCTGTACAAAGTTTTTCTCCATCTATTATGTTCTCCTGTTCCCTGAACAGTTTACTTTTGTTTTATTTGTGTTTAATTTAAGACCTGCTTTTTCGCTTTCCTTCTTCATCAACTTTATTATTTCATTTATGTCAGTTTTATTTTTCGCCAAAAGTGTCTTTTCATCAGCATACCTGAGATTATTCAATTTTCTACCCCTAATCCTTATTCTCACATGTAATTCACTGTATAATCTGAATGAAGCTGGAGATAGGATGCATCCTTGTCATACTTCCTTCTGTATTAGAAAACAATCTGTTGTACCTTGTTCTGTTTGTACCTTAGCTTCTTGGCCTGTGTATAGCTCCTTAATCATCCAGTTCTTGTGGCATTTTCCTTTCTACATGTCCTAATCTCTTTTGCAGAATTCTTAGGAAGATTTTGCTAGGGTGCGGTATTAAAGAGATAGTTCTGTAATTGTTACATTCTCAGACATTACCATTTTTTTTTTAACAGTAGTACAAATATAAACTGCTTCCAGCTTTCGAACTATTTTACTCTATCCCAAATCACGTTACAGAAGTCAATGAACATTAGAGTTAACGTCTTTTTTATAATCTTTATTAATTCATTTGGTATATCTTCACCTGGAGCTTCGTTATTTCGCAAATGGTTGGTCGCCCATGAAACTTCTTTTTCTAAGATTGGTGGTTCTCTCTCGTAGTTTACTGCCTCTTCTTTCCATCCTAGTGTCTTCTATGTGTGTTTATAATTCTGAAGTGTACTCCTTCCATCTCTTAATTATCTGTCTTTCACATGTCAGTATCGGGATATTATATAATATGTATGTATGAATGTTTATTTTAGTTATTCAACTGATGATTTCTTTTGTCTTGAAAGCCTTTACCTTGGTGTGACTGTATATGGATATCATTTACTATTTTGAAAAATTCTGTCTTGTCAGTGCCGTTTATTTTATCAT
>JAHLJT010005437.1:34553114-34618993 GCA_031308135.1 Acheta domesticus | reverse complement strand
TTTTCGGCGGAAAAAAGTTAATTTGCCGGGCCGTGAAAACGAATAAGTGGATAAAACCAGTTGCTAAATTAAGAAAAAAAATCCTCTATCTCGTGGTGTGGTCAAAATCCATGATTTGTTGCTTCTTTATACTTAAAAATCGATTGACGGCATTCCGTCCGTCTGTGGTCAACGGTAACGCCTAAACCGTTCGGTCGATTTTCTTCAAAATTGATATTCCCCCGTCGATCTGATTCTAGTCGAAGCTTTGTGATTTTGAAAAAGATTCTTTAAAATTTGGGGGTACTTTATATGAAGCCCCCCGGGGATTTTCAAAATTTTCTCAAAAACGGCTCCAAATTTTTTCTTTAAATTTCTTGTATGAATAGAGGAAAATACACTTTTTAACATGGCACAGGTCCGATTTTCACGTACAGCTCTGAATTTTCGAAAATTGTGAAAGTTTGAATTTTTTTCGGCGTCTTTCTCCAACTACAAAATTGAAGATAGAGATTTTTTCTTCAAATAAAATTGGTTCAGGATATTGAGTTCTTTAATAAAGGTCATGTAAATGTTTTTCACCATTTTGGTAGTTTTCGTGCAATATTGCGTGCAATATGTGCAATTTTAAAAAATTACAAAAACAAAATTTTCTCAAAAACGGCTAAAAATTTTTTCTTTAAACTTTTGGTAGGGATAGTGGTAAATGTACTCTATCAATGACATAAAAGCCATTTTGGTCTATCGGTTGGTTTTTTCTAAAATTACAAAAATGTAAATTTTTTTACTTGTCTCTCACGTCGTTAATATTTACATTATCGGCGATTTTTTTACATTATTATATTTACGAGAATATATGCTTTAAATAATGTCAAGTAAATTTTCTCGAAAACACTACCGTTTTCTGTGAAAAGTAGCTCAAATTTCGGCATTTTCAGAAATGCTCAAACGTCATTTTCTCATATATGGCTGCAATTTTTTTCTTGAAACTTTTGTAACGGATAGTGCTAATTACACTCATTAGTATAGCATGAAGTTTATTTTGAGTTTTTTTTGTTTTTTCAAAAATTATATAAATGTAAATTTTTTGAAAGATCTCTCACATCTTTAATATGCACATTATCCGCAATTTGTAAAGATGATTATATTTGTGAGTGTAAGTGCTTCAAATAACTTCAAATAAAGTATTTTGAAAACTCAAAAATGTTCTGTGAAAATGAGCTTCAAATTTCGCATTTTTAGTATTGCTAAAACGCCATTTTCTCTTAAACGGCACATAATTTTTAAAAGAAAATTGCCATTTACGGCTAGGTTTTTGTGTTCTTTAATATTCTAAAATTAATGTTTCTGTTCTACCAATAGGAAACCGAAAAATTAAGAAAATGACAAAAAAATGTACTTTTGGCGATGATAGATGGTAGCTGGCAAGAAAGAGTGTGTGGCAATTCCGAATAGCTAGCGAAGACCCAGGAAAATAGAAAACTAATACGGGAAAGTCTGTGCCATTCTGTAGCACCACTAGTTTAGAAAATAGCGTTTGGGTGTTTTTTGAAAATGCGGAAATTTAAACTCATTTTCCTAGATCACAGAGTTTTTGTGAAACTTTTACGGACATCTTTTCAAGCACATTTACTCATAAATGCAGTAATGTAAATAAATCACCACTAGTGTAAATGTTAATATTAATAACATGAGTGACATGTCAATTAAATTACATTTTTATAAGTATGAGAAAACAAAAGAATGGAGAAAAATGAAGATTATGTCATCTTATGCAGTATATTTTGCACTATCCCTACCATAAGTGTAAAGAAAAAATGTGAATTAGTTCTTGATAAATTCTTGTTTCTGTTATTTTTTAATGTTTCACATATTTGATGCAATATTGTGCAAAAACTGCTCTAATTTTCAAAAAAAATTACATGATCTTAATGAAAGAACTAATTATAGAGAACAAATTTCATTTGAAGGAAAAATCTCCATCTTTAATTTTGTAGTTGCAGGAAGAAGCCGAAAAAATTTCAGACTTATGAAATTTTAGAAAATTCAACTGTGATAATCTGACCTATGTGAATAACTGTGAAAATAGAATTTATACCATCTTTATAAACGTGTATGTGTATGTATGTGTGTGGTTTTTTTTTACTCCATTCTTACAAGAAATTCAATGCAAAAATTTGGAGCCATTTGTGAGAAAATTTTGAAAATGTCTCACTAACTCAGTACTCCCAAAATGTAAGGAATGTTTTTTAGAATCAGAGAGTTGTGAATGGAGCCATATTGAACATAGTTTATTTATTTATTTATTTACGTCAAAAACAGTTAAAAACTGCGTATGACGAGCTATGGGGAGAAGTGAAATTTGTGCACGTTTTCATAATTCTGTGGTCTCTATCCTAAACCATATTCTAGTCGAATTTTGAATACAGAAAAGAGAGGGTTTTTTTTTTCGAGTTTTGTTGACAAAATATTCGCTCCTATATAATAAAATATATTTTCAAAGGTAAATTAGCTATAAATTCCTGCCCTGAACCCTCATGTTCTTCATGAAAGAATAATACTTTTTGCCGCGATAACATGAAAAACGATAATTTGAAATAACTATATTTCCCACTGAAATTCAGAAGACGTGCACAAATAATGAAGTTACATTTATGTCCAGAAGCAAAACAAGGGACCATCTCAGCATTTGCTCAAGGATCAGGGAAACTGGACGAAAAACCTGATCGAGATGGGGGCCATCAACCCAGAAACTCTGGTACAATACTTGTTACAGGTTCTTTAGAATTATACAGTCCAAATGATAAATAATTACATTAACTCTCATTGTTAAAATTAATTCTACTTTCCTTTTTGATGCTCGGTATAGTCTCGAATTGTATAGAAACAGTTATGCAGCAGAAAAGATTTTACTTGGGACTTAAACTTTTCTATTGAATTTAATCGTTTAATGTCTTCTGGCAAAGTGTTGTAGAGTAATGTACATGAATTGTATGTGAATTTTTTGTAGTGAGCTGTTGATACTGCCACCTGGTGAATATGATTACTACGTCAGTGTGTTATACTTATAGACATCGGCGTTTGCTGAAAATATATTCCCGTCCTTAAGTAAGTCATTTTTGACAAAAACTACTGATTCGTAAATCAGGAGACAAGGTAATGGTAAAATTCCTAGATTAATAAAGAGTGACTTACAAGAATCACGTGGGTTGGATTTGCTTATTATTCATACAATTCTTTTTTGTAATCTGAAAGTCTGTGAACTATATGATGTGTTTCCCCAAAATATTATGCCATATCTCAGGCGGGAGTGAACATTGGCAAAATATACACAACGAGCTGTATGAAGGCTGACGGAATTTGAAAGAATTCTGAACGCGTAGCATAATGAGCTTAATTTTGTGTTCAATTCATTTAAGTGGGCATTCCATTTGAGGTTTGACTGAATTGATAGACCTAAAAATTTTGTTACATTAACGTCAGTCAATGGCACACCGTTCATTTTCAATGGAGTACAGAATTTTTTATTTGATATGGAAAACTGCATTGAAACTGTTTTATTTTCATTTACTTTTAATTTGTTATTACAGAACCAATTTGAAACGTCTGATATTGTACTATTTACGGTTTCTTTGTTGCAAAGAATATTTGTATCATCCGCAAAGAGAACTGTTCTTCCGTTTCGAATCGCTAAGGGCATGTCATTTACGTATAATAGGAAGAGAATAGGGCCTAAAATCGATCCTTGCGGGACTCCACGTACAATTGGCAAAGAACCGGAAAGGTGTGTACATAAGGTTCCATCATTCCAGTAAGGTATTTCTACTCTCTGAGATCGTTGTTTAAGGTACGAACATAGCCAATCTAGAGCAATACCACGGATTCCATACGAAGGTAATTTTGAAAGTAAAATGTTATGATCAATGACGTCAAAAGCTTTTGAAAGATCTAAAAATATTCCAATAGTTGCTTCGTTTTGATCCAATGATGAGGCAACATCCTTAAGAAAAGAAAAAATGGCTGTTTCCGTAGATTTTGATTTCCGGAATCCATGTTGGCAATTTGAAAACGCGTCGTGTTTATTGAGAAAGGTTTCCATTCGCACATAAAAAAGTCTCTCTAATATTTTTGAAAAAACTGACAAAAGAGAAATTGGCCGATAATTTTGAACTTCATTTTTGTTGCCTTTTTTGAAGAGCGGCTTAATCTTAGCTGTTTTAAAAATATCTGGAAAAATTCCGGTGCATAAGGATGCATTAAATATGTGAATTAACGGGTGTATAATGGCTGGCGCGCACGTCTTTAACAAACAATCCGGAAATTCATCTAAACCGGCCGAATATTTATTTTTTAATTTACCGATTATTTTGAGAATTTCATAGGAAGAGGTTTCGGAAACGAACATAGTGTTTAAGACTTTTAGGGAAACGTCAGATGTTGAATTTTGTGGCTGAAAACCCTTAGTGAGATCGACAGCAATTCTCGAAAAGTATTGGTTAAAGAGACTAGCCACTGTTGCCGGATCGTTCACATCTCTATCGTTATCTTTTAAAACAACATTCTCTACAAGGTTTCTAGTTGGTTTGGTCGCATTTTTTACTATATCCCACATTGATTTTGTTTTGTTATTTGAGTTCAAAATATCCTGATCGTGTTTCATGATTTTAGCCTGCCTTATGACTTTTCTTAACAATGATTTGTATTTTTTAAAGTACAGGAGGAAATCTTGAGATACGTTATGATGCTTAGAAATGAAAGAAAGAACTCGTTTGTTTTTACATGATGTTCTAATCCCTTGTGTTATCCAAGAATTGTTTTTGCGTGAAATATTTAATTTTCTTTTCTGAAGAGGAAAGCAACGTGTTAAAACTGAAATGAAAGCGTTGAAAAAAAAATAATAATATTTATCGTTTGTATCAATAGTATTATAAACCGCGTCCCATGACTCCTGCAGCAAGTAATCAATGAATAATTTTATTTTACTTTTAGAAAACACTCTACTCATACGTGTATTATTTATTGTGTCATTGTTCGCATTTTCGTATAATGGTAAGAATTTGTGCATCGTGGTCACTGTATCCTAAATCTTTTGTTTCAATTTCATATCGAGTAGTGGTTTTGTTAATTATAATTTGATCGATTGCCTTCTTTGAATTGACTGTGATCCGGTGTAGGTACTTTTATTGTAATATCTAAATTGAAGGAATTAATTAAGTTAAGAAACTGCTCTTTGCTCGCAAGATTCGACCAGAAAATCAATGTTAAAATCTCCACATACAACAATGGATTCAAAAGAGCGATTGATGACTTTGATTAGTGTTATCTCTAGTTTTTCTAAGAACAAAATGTAATCTGCAGCTCTCTTTGTTGGAGGCCTGTAGATGCAAAGCAATATCATTTTTAGAACAGGAAGATGTACAACAGAAATTTCAAAAACATTTTCAACGGCGTACTCATTGAATTCCGTCAAGGAGATAGAATCAATATTATTTTTAACGTAAATACAAGAACCTCCATATGCCGGACTTTTATGAGATTCTCTTTTTCTACAATAATAGCCTGCGAGGTAAAAGTTTGGAATTTGGAAAATGCTAAGTTCATTAGGAGATAACCAATGTTCTGTAAAGCAAAGAACATCCATTTGATTTAAATCGCTCTGTAGAGCTGTCTCGATAAACTCAGTTTTATTTGAAAGGGATTGAACATTATGGTGCAATATCTTTATTTTTTGCAAGTACCTACACGAATATTTTTCTGCTGCATCTGACTGTAGTTGCTATATATTTACTCCATTTTTACCTCGAGTGCGTGGTCGAAGGTTGTAATGTGTCCCAGCAGTCACAGGTTGTGAGGAAATAGAGGCGTCATTGGTAGTGGGAATGGAAGAAACGGGAGTAGGTTCACAGGAGGGGGTAAGAGGGTTCAGAATAAGGGTGGGGGGTGGGGAACGTAAGGAAGGTGAAAGGGATGGATTTTTGGCAGGAGGCTGCGTAGGACTGGAGAATAGAATATTGAATATAGAACATAGAATATTGAATTCGGAAAAAATTGCAAAATTAGTTAGTAATTAGTGTTCTATTTTCTTTGGTGTGGGCTAGCTATTTGGTCTTGCCTCATACTCTTGCTAGCTGCCATCTATCGCAGCCCAAAGTACATTTTTTTGAAATTTACTCAATTTTCTGGTTTCTAATTATTATTAAGGAGCAGAAATATTACTTTAAGAATCTTATAGGAGAGTAAAACCTCTTCCTATAAGGATATTTCTGTAGAAAAATGTGGAGACGTTTTTAAGAAAATAGTGTTTAGCCATTAGTGTAAATGCGATATTTGAAGCTCTTTTCTGCAGAAAACTTTAGAGTTTTATGCAGTTGTGTTATAGAGGTCATTTTCATACATTAAATCGTTTCGTTCTGAGATTTTTTTGTCCAAAATTTCCATCTTAGTTACCTTCTTAGTGATGTATATGAAATCTCAAGAATTGTGAATGTGAAGGAGGGGCTGACCTTGATGGTCCTTGAAGATTTACACTACATGGAGAGTAAGGGAATTTCAATAACAGAAAGAAGAATTTTTTAATGTATGACTTACTTTTATGATTTGACTAATTTTATTACTTGACTTATTTTTATGTCCAAAGACAAGAATAGCAACTAGCACAGCACTAACAGAGGAAAGCAAACAATGAGTTACAGAAAACCTTTTACATCTGCTCCTAAAGGCCTTGGTTGGCCACCTGGTTTTGCTTTCTCGCTACTGAGTAGAGAGAAAGTTATGTAATGCTGCATGAAAAAACGGCAAATTTTCAGCAGAAAATCTCTTATTACAGGGCCCTGGTAGTGAAAAAGTGGGTAGATCCAGTTGCTCAATTTAGAAGGAAAAAACCCCTCTAAAACATGGTGTAGCCAGACTTGTGGGTCCTTTGTACTGAAAAATCGAATGACAACGAAACATCTGTCTGTCCATCTGTATATGAACAATGCTAGAGGCTAAAGCATTCAACTGATTTTCTTCAAAATTGATATTCCCTACTCAATTAGGCTGATATGGGGCCCCCTTGAATTTAAAACTGTTATTTTAATTTGGGGGGGGGGTACTTTTCATGGAGCACATGGGACATTTTCCAAATTTTCATAAAGTGGCTCCATCATTTTTTATTAAATTTTGTTGGATAGTGTAAAGGATTTTAAGAGAATTATGCAAGTCACATGATTGTTGAAAACTTTGATTTTTTGAAAATTGCAAAAGTTCAAAATTTTTTCAGCATCTCCCTTGAACTAAAAGATTAAAGATAGAAAGTTAGATAATGAAATAACATCACGGACAGATTTTCAAAAATTTGAGTAGTTTTCGTGTAATTTTGCTTGAAAGGCTAGAAAGTACATACTGTTTTAGCACCAAGAGTTGTTCTTTCGTCTTTTTAGGCAATCAGGCAGTCTTGTGTCACTTTATCAGAAAGAGAAAACATTGGTCCAAAAATATTAAGTGTTCTGTTGAGCTGGAGTATACTTGACTGGCAAGCAGTGTTTGGTTGTTGTTGTTGTTATTGTTAAAAGTAAATGCCACAAAATCGGGTATGGGAATGCATAGTTTTTATGGGAGTATATTGCAGGATGAAAAATAGACAATACCAGAAATTTACCTTGTGTGTTGGTTTACCTTTAAACAGGCTTTCACTAAATTGGGTTTTCACCATATATGTTGACCTATGAAATTCTCAAGCTAAACCAAGCAGAGTACTGCAGTTTTTCATTAAAAAATTCAAATTTAATGTTAGATGGCAAACAATATACTTATTACTTTCATGATATCTTAGTATACTCTTTTTGCATTTTTAGTGAACAAAGTTATTTTATTACAGATTTCCATCAAATCCTGAACTCTGTAAAGAATGGGTCAAAGTTTGTAATCTAACTGATAAGGATGACCTGACAGCTGTTCGGATTTGCTCTCTGCATTTCAAGCCAGAAGATTTAACAGATCCAAAACTCAAAGCATCAGGTTGTTACGTGAAAGTAAAATCGGGTGCCATTCCATGTATCAAAGTACCGAATCCTCCAGAAGACCCTGAGTCTTCAACTGGACGTCAAATTAAAAGTGAACCTCCGGATGAATTTGATCCTTCAAATCTCTTGGAAGTAATTGTCAATGAGACCAGCTCAAGTACATGTTCTGTTGATGTGGAATTAGAACAAGCTGCTGCATGTTTGGGTAATAATCATTTTGCCCATTACATGGGTTTGTCATTAGATTTCTGAAAACCTTTCTAAAGAATGATATGTGTTCAACGACATTGTGTTTTATCCATTGTTCATTTATGTTGTAGATAAAACCAACTCCTGGACAAGATCTTGTTTCTTGTGTGAATACAAAGAAAAAATTGGTATTCAGTCTCCAATAACTATGCACAGGCAAGTACTCTAAATGCTGTTTTTCATTGAATGGCCTCTGACATTCGACAACAAATCTTTAAGAACTATAATTATCTCAATAAATGTAATTCTGTAATTCCTGCGATTTCTAAACAGTTCATTGAAATTTTCTTCAAAGCTGAATTCTGCTATTATATTTCGTTAAGTGAATTTACTAAAGTGAAATTGATGGAAAGTTGCCACTATTAAACTTGGAATTACATGAAAACTAATAGTATGAAAAAAGTGTGTTTGAATTGATGTAATAATCTTGATGTGGCCTGGAAAACTTACTTTATTTTTTTTCTTCAAATAGAATAAAGTGGGCCTATATGTATGTAGTGCAGTTGATGTGGAGCTATAAAGGAGTGAAACTGTTGTTTAACTTTTCAAGGTTCAGATTGTCATGGAAGTATTGAATACAATCACAAAAAAGGAAGGTCCAATGAGTATTTATTGACAATCACCTTTTTATTTAAATCAGTAGTAAAATAGTAATGTTTTGGAGACCTACATTTTCTCCATCTTCAGACACTGAAATAATATAATTAAAATTGTATAATCAAATATATTATGTATCAATATATCATAAAACACCATAAATACTAGATACATTCCACCCTACCCGCATTTCTCCAAGCCATCTGTCAAGAAAAGTTGCATGGATCTTACTAAGAGCAGTTTTAAAGGTCATAAGATTATATAAATTTGCTCTGTAAATGATTTTTCGTGATCAAATAGCATGAGAGCTAATACTTTTCAGAATTTCACTAAATTTTCCCTTAGTATCTGAAGTTGTCCCAAATCACAAAATGACTCTACAATGTAGTATTTTTGGGTTCTTGAGGTCATTATAAGTAATAGCGATTAAATGCTAATGTTTTTTAATGCTCACTGAGCTTGAACTCTTGTTTGAACATACTAGTAGGAGTGGCAGTAAATCCATACGTTCTGCTAACTAACACGATTCACTTACATCTAACTTAAGTATTTCAATAGAATAAAAAGAAGTTCTTTGTATCATTATTACTATTACTACTACTACTACTACTAGCTGGCGTAGATGTGGAAGTTTCTTCGCAAATTAGTTTTTTTGTCCTGTTTCCTTTGATCTATTGAATAAATGCTGAGATGGCTTCCACGCTTAGCTTCTGGATGTCGCATAGCTTAGCTTCATTATTTGAGCATGTTCACTTGAGCACTTGTGGTAATTGCTTGGGAAATATGGCACTGGGGGTGGGTTGCTGTTGTTATTTCATCAACAATGCTGGAAAGAAAGAACTGAAGGAATGCCTCAATCTTCAAACTAAAAGTGCTTGTGCTTCCTGAGCCATTTATTTAGAGAATGTATTTCTTGAAAGACAACTAAAGTGATATCTCCTTAAAATACAGGTACACTGAATGTAGACACAAAATATCTTGTACCATATAGAGGAATAATATCAAGAAAGTGTCAGAAATGTTAGAGAATTTCCTTTAATGATTTTGTAGTCCACACTGAAGTGACTGTTTACTTGTACTTGCATAATGGAATGTTGAGTTTTCAAATGGTTTGTTGCAGATTCCCTCAAGATACCGAGGTGAATAGATTGTGGAAGAAGGTGTGTAATTTAATTGAACATGATTATATGAACACTTCATCACTGCTGATATGTTCCAATCATTTTGTGGAAGAAGACTTCATTGGTTTTTCAAATGAACCTGGTTGCCCACGAATTTTGAAACCAAGTGCTGTGCCATCAATTTCTGTGCCAAATCCTTTGAAAGCAGTTGCATCAAGTGAACCGAGCACAGTAGAAAATAGCGATAAGATCAACTCACCAATAATCACACAAGTAACATTGGAGTCTGCAAAGTCTGGAAAGCAAACTGTAAACCCAGTGAAAGTAAATGAAACAAAGACAAATGTCA
Source organism: Acheta domesticus (assembly GCA_031308135.1). NCBI lineage: Eukaryota > Metazoa > Arthropoda > Insecta > Orthoptera > Gryllidae > Acheta > Acheta domesticus. Next base: position 34,608,695 of record JAHLJT010005437.1, on the reverse strand, counting down.
TTAGTAATCAAAGCAACAGTTCTTTGAAGCCCCAGGGTATGCTTCAGGCTTTCCCAAAACCTCAAGATTTTTCTCCACAGTATAAACCTTACCATCACATTGTACACAATCAAAGATTTGCAGTACATTCCACAAACACAAAAAGTGTTCCAAATCCTAATGGTTATACAGCCGTTAGAGATCCGAAGCAATCCTATTTTTCTCAATTTAAACTCATCCGACCAGCACCTCCAGAGGGAGCTGTCCCAAAGGTTCAACCGACTATGGAGAATACAGCTATTAGAAATCCAGTATTCCTTGCAAACTCTATTAATTGGACTCAGCCTGTGAGAGTTCTGAACACCTACAGTGGTCCGAGGTTGCCTATGACACCACCAGTTACGTATACCATGGCTCCCCCAGGGCTTTTTGTTCACCCCCAGACTTGGAGGAAACCTGCGCAAGTTGCAGACGGCTCGAGTCAGACCCATGCTCCTGTCTGGCAGATGGAGCGGTCCTGTCAGACTGATGTGGAATGCAATGAAAGTGATGATTATGACAAATGAAGGTAAAGTTTTATAATTAATTTTGTTATTATTTTAATTTTATTTGTTTTAATCATGTTTTTAATTTGTTTATATTAATTTATGATACATTTCATATATACCTGGAATGTCGTTAGCATGTTCCCTGCTACCTTTTCCCATATAGCATATCTGTATTTTTAAGTCCTGATTTCTAAGCCATTAAATTATTCATTTACATGCTTAGCAATTCTGCTTAAGACACTTCAGGAGAGTCAGCAACATTTTATTTTTTAAATATTTATTTGTATCAAACAGATTTTCCAAACTGATAAGATCAAGTTGTCAGGTTGTAATGAATTGTATAAGTTTATTTATTTATTAAAATTACAGGCAACAGTAAATACTGATACTTTCTGATTCAGTACATTATATTAACTGTTATAAAAAATTGTGTGTAACAAAATCAAATAAATTAATATTATAATTTGAAATAACAGATTGTAACTTAAAACATTACAAGATCCCCCTCAAAAAGAGTTACAAAATAAGAGAACATATCACAAATAACTATTGTAAATAAAATATATGCAAAATAATTAAAAATGTGTAAGAAAGTAGTCCAAAATGACAGAGCTAAGACTAATTCACAGCTGTGACATTCATCCATGAAGTGGATTTACAAAGCTTTGAAAGAGCTAAAAGAGGAGGCTGTGGCCACTGCTTCTAGAGTCTACCACTCTGTTTTCCAAACATTTTTTGTATTGTGCTAGCTTGAATTTTGTCTTCATGAGTTTCATAGGGTGACCTCTGGGTTGGGGATTTTTTTGATCTTTGGAAGATTCCTTGAAGATCAGTGTTATGTTATGAGTGTAAGATCTTATAAGTTTCAATCGTGTCAGCACAATTTCGTGTATCAATCAAGAACAGCAGTCGTCAAGTTTTTCTAGTTGCTCTTCATGTGTGGTTTTCCTCATAACAGCTAGAAAATGTATGGCTCTCTTTTGCATGTTTTCGAGTAAATTATTGTCCTTCATGTGGTGGCGTGCCCATAGGGTGTTCCCAAATTCTTTGAAAGGAAGAATGTAAGTTTTGTACAGATCAGCAAAATATTCATTCTTAGTCATTGTAAAAGCTTTACAAATCATGAAGATTAATTTATTAGCTTTCTTGACAATATAAGATACATTGGGATCTCATTTGAGATCTTCAGTGATAACAATTCCAAAGTCCTTTATAACTTTTGATAGCATCAGCACACATATACTAATTTGATAAGGTAGCTTAGGGTTATTTTGCCCAATATGCATGAGGGAGTGGTTGGCCTCATTTGATGGGATCAGCCACTGTGTAGTCTAGCATTGAACTGCATCAAGGTCCGTTTGAAGTCAGGTGTGACTGGTGCGTGGGTTAGAATAAAACTTTGTGTCGTAAGCATATATCACAAACTGTGTTTCCATATTGTGGGGCTAGATGAACAAAATTTGGCCAAGTATCTAGCCTGGAGGAACTCCATGGGTAATCTGTCCTTCTAGATGACTTTCCAATTTTAGCGCATAAACTGTGATCTTCAAGAGGGGCTTGTATCCAGTGAAGAAGTTTTCCCATTATTCACAAGTGCTGAAGTTTGTGTAGCATTTTGGGTGTTGGAACTTTATCAGAAGCCCTTGAGAAGCCAAGGTAAATGATTTCAATAGGAATGTTGTCGAGATAAGCAAGCCAATGTGTGTTAACTGACCTTCCAGGAATGAAACCATGTTGACTTGGCAGGATACAACCAGTTGCCGTAGCATGATTTATTACACATTCAGCTGTAATTCTCTCCAGAATTTTATATATTGAACTTGTCAGACTAATCAATCTGTAGTTGCTGGGGTTGGTTTTATTTCCCTTCCAACAAGTTTTCCAAGTAGCTGGCAGGATTCTAGAATCCAAAGGCTATGAAAGATTTTATGCAGAATTGGGCAATTTGCAACAAGCACTACTTCAGGAAGAGAGGTGGGGATTTCATCTGGTCCAGCCGCAGACTTTGGATCAAAGCTGTTGAGAAGGTCACAATCTCAGAAACTTGTAAGACGATGTCCTCCAAAGATTCTTAAGTTGGTGATGTATTGAAGGTAGGAGAGGGGCTATCAGGTTCTATTGTAAAACATTTCACTAAGGCATCTGCAAAGGTATCAACAATTACTTGCAGGTCAGCTGTAGCTTCACTATTGACCAAACAGCAGAGACTGCAGGATAGAAGTGAAAGCATTTTATCCTTGAATGTATGAATAAAATAGTTTGCCCCCACTTGGACTACATTGTGTTCAAATTGATTTCTGTGGATTCTGATCTTCCTTAGTTATAACATAACATTGAGTCCTATAATCATTGTAATGTGTCTGAAGTTGAGTGAGTTGGAATTTTTTTCCAAAATCTCTTCTAAGAGCGAACGTGCTGTAAAATGTGGTTAATGTAGGATTTGAGCCTTGTTATGTATTTAAATTGGTGTGGGGAGTAAATATTTAAAGCATCAACATTGATTCCTCCAAAGCAATAACACTCTAATTCCTCCAATTGTGATTGATGCCGTGGCTTTTATGGAATTGCATTGCTGTTCTGAGTTGATGAATATTTCTTTAAAGCTTCAATATTGGCGTGTCAAAAATTTCTTCTTTTATCAGGGGATTGACGGTGATTTTGCAAAATGATTTATATGTCAAGAAGTAAGAAGCTATAATCATTGCTGCTGGTGGGGCTCATTGTAGTGGTCAGAGAAAGTACTTGTTGATCATTAATAAAGACTAGGAAAACCCGGCAGACGTTGTTCTACCCTTCATCTTTCTCTTCCCCCCACCCCCCCATCACCGTTTCTCACTGTCTCTCCCTCACTCCCTCACCTTGTCCCTCTCTGTCTCTGTCGCTCTCTGTCCCTCTCATTCACATTTACTTGCAGATTCTGCACGTCTCTGAGCAGGTGAGGTAATATCGGGAAGCGCTGGACCAGCAAAAATGTAATAAAATGTTGAGGAAGAGTGAATTCTGTAGATTACAGTGTGAGAAACGTTTCCTTGAGGCCTTTGCCTCAAAATTTTAGTTTTTAAGGCCCTAGAATGCCTCGTTTTCGAGTTATTTAAGGATATAGATTCAAAATGCTTCCGAGTGTATTGCAGGTTGCATTTGACATGAATATGTAGTGCCATGTAATGGAGTTACAACAGAATTAACAACTCATAACCTTCTTGGTGAAAAAAACTTGTTGAAGTGCCAACTTTCATGGAGATTGGTCATACGGTGTCGGAGTTTTGCTCTTACACACATACCAAATAGATGAAATCTAGGATTGATGGGTATTGCCCCTCTGACTCTTGTACACCTGTGTCCAGTTGAACAAAGCAAGTGCCTTTGAATACCTCAAGGAATTTTTTGGCAGCTAATTGTTAATATTGAGGTATGAATCTGATGTTGTTAGTGGCCATTGGAGAGTTGGGAAATTGAAATCATCAAAGATAAAAGTAACAAGATTTATATCATTGGCAGTATGCAACATATTAAAGAGAGCGTCGTCAGTGTCAGTTACCACATTTTTAGCTGAGGGAGTCCTTACGTATGGAAGAAAGTAATAACTGGAAGTCTTGTATATTTTTCTGAAGCCATAAAGATTCAAAGCTTTCCCTTTGCAGTGCAGGCCATGGTGTGGCTATTAGAGGATGCTCTTGGAGATCGTTAGCAATATAGATCATCATTCATCCTCCCCACCTGTCCTCCCTATGTCTGTAGAACATATAATAACCTGGAATGCTGACCATTTGAGCTGGCATGTAAGGTTTGAGCCATGTCTCAGTCAAAATAAGTATGGTTGGACCATATCCAATATCTACTAAAATTTGATAAAATGCTGGCCATATTTGTGTAGAGTATAATTCTCCTAGTCATAAAACCTCTAACAATTCTCGACAGTCATTTTGTCAAAATGGTATTGTAATCCCTATCAGCCAGTGTCTCAGTGCCATTATTATCTGGGATTTTCATATGATCACCCATCCAAGGATCCCTCCCCCCTCCCCTTAAATATCTTGAACCACTTAACCTCCCTGACTTCATGGAGCATGGTTAAGTGTTCCATTTGCCATTGTCAGCATTTGAAAATGGCTTCTTTTTTACGTGTGAATTATTTAAATAAAATTAAAAAAATGATTGCATATTTCAAATGTAATTTTTGTCAAGAAAACATGACCAAATCTTGTGCAACTCGTTAAAGATTTTGGGGTTGGATTCATTGTCAATTATTTTAATTCCAGGGAGTTCATCATTTGCAATAATTCGTGTTGATTTAATTCATATTGTTAAAATCTTCCATGTCATTTAAGATTTTGGAAAAGTTAGTATCAGCCTTTCTCAGATATATTGTGAAATCAGTTTATCAGAACATCTAAATGGTAAATGGATTGCTTACAGATTCTAGTAAATCTGGGAACAATTGTACGTGTTGCTGAGTTAATATTCAATGAAGTGTCCTTTACGGAAAGAAATCAAAAAATTCATTTTTCTGATATCACTGATTCATTTCTCTGGTAGATTGTTTACAATATTTTCCTGTAGTCGGTTTACATGATGTTTCTTATAAATTGCTACCAGGACCACATATGATCCTTTCTTTTCCATATCTTCTTAAATCTGTTCTTTGGAGCAAGTGTGTACTAGTGAATGAATACAGTCAAAATTTTGGTTTTGCTTTACATAGTTATAGAATTGGATGATTCTCCACCTTTGAAAAAGCGACGCCTCTCTCTTTCCTTGGCGGAGTCATCTTCTTCAGAGAGCACCGAGCCTAAGCAAGCACTGAAAGAAGGCCAACTGAAAAGATTGAGAGACAGAAACTTGGTGGAAGAACAGACAAATCGCATCAAGCAGCGCATCAATTCATTGGATGATTTGCTGTGCCATCTCCAGAAAAGGGATCTTCTGTCCAAAGATGCAGCTGACTTCCTAATGGTATGTTTGAATGGGTGTTTTAGAATATGTCAGAGTAACACCTAGCTGGGTAGCCCAGAATGCAAAGGTGGACATGCCTTAGCTTCTCAGGTCACAGGTTCAAATTTCGCCTCAGGCATGGATGTTTGCTTGTGGGTTGTTGTATTGTTGGGGCTTTTTCAAACCACCATCATCATCTCCTATTAAAACAACCTCTCCTTCTCTTGACTTCCCCTGGCCCAAATGGATGCAAAAAGGCAAAGCTAATGGACATATGGAGGAAGCAATGTTAGTGGGCCCATGGATTGTAATGTTTGCTCCATAAGTCCACTGTATCTCCTTAAACTGTTAAATGCTCCAAGCATCCCTTCAGCCCCATGGGCTTTAGCGGCAAGTTGCTGTGGTCCTAAGCATGACAGCATGAGCCTGGGGTAAGTTTCCCGGGTGTAACATGGCTGAGAGTTAGACTGAGGACATGGGATGTTGGTGTAAACCTGTAAATTGCTGTAATACAGTACATTCACTAATTCACTGTATAATTAATAAAAGATATCAACAAACTATTTTAAAATATTTTAACATCATGTACATTTCGCACTATAATAATTTTTGAAAAGTCAAGGGGAGGTCAAAGGTTAATATTACAAATTATGTCCACAAGATTGATATTTTGGACTCTGGTGGATAGAGGGGGGCATGAGGGTCAAAATTGTAAAATTGTGGACGTCTTATAAGGATGATTTCTTAGTGATTGAAATTTACTGGAAGAAATATGCTAAACACTTCTGAAACCTTCGTATCATCAAATTAGAACCTGTACTGAAGGTAGCAGGCAATTGAATGGTACATAAGTAGAAATCATTGTTTTACTGTGCGGGCGGGCAGGCGGGCGTGCATGTGCGTGCGTGTATATTACTCATTCACATAATGTAATCATTGTTCAAATATCTTGTAATAATGGAGATGCTGTCAATTGAGTGAGATTCTATTGTCCAAAAATGTTTTATCATTTGAAGCATTGAGAATAATATAGGCCTCGGTCATATTTTTTTGGAGTGTACCTTTTTCACTTAATTCAACCAGAAACCATGTATAGCAGCTCATAGTATAATTAGCCATCAGACAGTACCGTAATGACTCATTTACTTATAATAATAAATGCTGTAATGTGATCTGTAAACTTTCTTTCTCTAGCAAAATCTAATTCTTGTGGCTTCAGCCTCTCTCATTCTCAGTGCTTCATTTACTACTGATAGTATTATGCATTACTATGTACTGTTTGCTGTAGCACCAATGGATTAACTGATTTCATTCTGTTTCAGAATTCCATGTCTGAAGAGCACAATGAACTACATGGCGTAATTTCAAAAAAATTACAAGAGAGGGGTCATGGGGCTTGGGCTATCGAATTGAGAACTTTTGCTGTGACTCTTCACTTTTTTTCTGTGGAAGCTTACAATTACGTTAATAATCTTTGGCCAAATCTCGTACCTCGTGTGTGTACAATTAAGAAGTGGTTCAGTGTGGGAAATGCAAAACCTGGTTTTTCACAAGAAGCCTTAGATGCTATTTATCTTCAAAGTGCAGGCAGAAGTGAAGGGATATTGTGCAACCTTACAATTGGTGAAATGACACTGCAGCAAGAAAAGGTGTTCAAGAATGATAGGTTTTATGGTGGTGTGGACATGGGCACGGGACTGAAAATGGAGAGTGACAGTTTTTTTGAAGCACAAAGTGTGTTGGTAATTTTTTGTAACAGCTTTAAATGCTTCATGGAGTATACCTGTTGGTTATTTCTTTATTAAATCATTAAATGCTAAAGAGCGGGCAAATTTGCTTGCAAATTTGTTTAGGGTTGCTTCATGAGGTTTGTGCTAATGTGATATCCATAACATTAGATGGTTCCCTTGTGAATACAAATGTGTGTACCCATCTTGGAGCAAATTTCTTGTATGGTGAAAGATTCCAGCCATGGTTTTTGAATCCAGTGACTGGGGAAAAAATTTTTGTATTTTATGATGCATGCTCTATGATGAAATTGGTACGAGATGCTTTAGGTGACAAAGACATTATTTTAGACTCTGAAAACAAATTCATTAAATGGGCTTACATAAAAAAACTTTGCAAAGTGCAATCAGAACTGCCTTGGGAAGTGGACACAAAGCTTACAGAATCACATATGTCATACCAAGATAAAAGAACAGATATAAAAATATGTCTTCAGACACTGAGCAGGAGTGTATATAAAGCTTTCATGAGTGCTCTGGAAAAAAATATGGAGGCATTTGAAGGATGTTATTCTACTGCAGTTTATTGTTTAATGTTCAATAATATTTTTGATATGTTAAACTGCAAAAATGGATTTTCAAAGAAGAAGTATAGAGTACCTGCCAATGAAGATTCCATTGAATCATTGCGACAAAGAGCCAGTGTATTCATAAAGTACATATTGGGTTTAAAGAACAATTATGGTACACCGTTGGTAGAGACTTGCAGGAAAACAGGGTTCTTGGGATTCATTGCCTCTTTAACAAATATTTTTGAACTGTATGAAAAGGGGAAATCTCTGGGTTTGAAGCATTTATTAACACATAAATTGTCACTAGACAATGTAAGGACATTTTTTAGCGCCATGCAGAAGAATAATGTGAGAAATGGCTATTTGAGTGCCAAGGAGTTTGAATGTTTCTACAGAAAATTAATTTTGAAATGTAGTGGGAATTTTGAAAACATTGATTATTTGATTAATGGAATTGATATTTTACGTGTGTCTTCTCTAAAAGAAAATTACACTGATCCAATTTTTGATTACAATAATCGCATTTATTTTGAAGGAGTAGATCATGAATGTTTCAAATCTATTATGTCATTAAAGCCAATTATTGGAGATGTAATTAAATACATGAGTGGTTTTGTTGTCAATAAAATTTTGAGCCGAAAACTTTGCCTAGTTTGTGCAGAGCATTTAACAGATATTCAGAATATACAATTGCTTTTAAGGAAAGAAAACAAAAGCAAGTATGTAGTTCCCTCTGAGGATGTATACAGGATATGTAAAATTGCTGAAATGATTTTACAAGAAAATGGAGCTTTGACTGTTAAACAATCAAACACCAGATTTCTTGTTCTGAAAATTCTGGAACAAGTAGGTGGAAAGGTATTTGACACTGCTAAAATGAAAGCTCATCTACTTGAACAAGGAATATTTGATAATCATTTGATTCAGCTTTGTCACTTAGTTATAGAAACATTTCTTGGCATGCGGATGTTCCTTGAGAGTGGAGCATAGACTCTTCCAATTGATGATGTAAGAGGCTCATTTCAATAAAATTATTATTTGTGCAATTAATAATTCACACCATCCTTTTATGAAGGCACTGTGAAAATAAGCAAGATATTTTCTAAAAAGATTTTTTATACAATTTTTTCTAATATACTTTGTTCATTAAAAACTGTAAGGAATTTTTGTAGACGTTTGTGAGCGATGCCTCTTAGTATTGCACAAAAATCTGTACATGTTCATGATTGGCTATGTTAATAATGCCACTTGAATAAGATGTAATGGAATAATGGTTACAGAGTTCTCTTTAGACATCAAAGAAGTGGAAATGTGAATGAAATTTGAAAGTTAATGAATTTTGATGATAAAATTGACTTTTTTAAGAGACCTTAATTAGAGGGGAATGAAATTCAGTATTTGGAAGCAAGCTAAAAGGGAAAAAACGCAATCAAGGATAAGAAATAATATTCAGTAAGGGGTTGATTGTCAAGTAATCATATGTTTACTACAATATTCATGATGAAGTTTTGAGAGTTAAAATATTCCATTTTTTATATTTGAAAATGTGCTTTTGAGACATCTGTACCTTGACAAAGTAAAACCTTATTAATTGTAAAAATATTTTCTGTTATAGCAAAACCTGCTATTTAGAGAATCTAGTCAGTCTCAATTTGGGTACTAATGACTTTTTGTTAAAATTTAAATTAATTTCACTGTATTATGATCTTAGGAATATTGTACATGTTTGCTAATATGCAGCTCAATTTCCAACCACATTTTAATTGGAATTATTGCATTATTAATCTTTTTATTGGAATGATTCTCAGAACTAAAGCATTGCTTTGAAAAAAGATACCGCCGTCAGGAAAAGCAAATTGTGTTTATATAACATGCGTTCATTGCTTTTCAGTGTTTGTATGCAATACACTTCACATTATATCATGCATTCCATAATTATATTTTCTTTGTTTTGAATTGGTGTTGATTAATCATGTTGCCATCTTGTATCCTTTTTTAACAATATCTTTGTAATTTTCAAAATCTTTTATTTGAATGTTGTGCTTGCACCAATTTACATCAATTGCACTTTAATCTCAATAATAGATTAGTTAAATGTTGAATTTTTAGTGGTAATAAGAATCTTGCCAGTGAGGCCACCAACTCTTGTGTTGCTGGATTTGCACACTTATACATATGTTATATGTTTATATTGCTTTGCCAAGTGAATTAGGTTATGTGCCAGGATTTGTTTCTTCATTTAAAAAATTATCCTTCATATCATTTCATCCTTTTTCTGTTTATTATCTGTGAGTACAGTTCTATTGTTTGTTTGTTGTTTTTTTTTCATGAGAATTTTATTATTGCCATTGAGGATTCCCATGCATTGTTCGACATTACTACTTTTTAAAAGCAGAACTATCAAAGTTTGAAATATAAAAACAAAACAGGAAGGAGAGATTTTGAATCAATAAAGCAACTAATAAGTAATATGTCCATAACTTATGATTTACTCACTAATATAATGATTTTAAATGATGATGTACTTTCCTGACTATGTTTTGGAAATGTATTACAGAACTTCTTACAACTACAATTACTTCTTCCTTGTACTATTTTTTTTTTATTCCACAAGTTGAAAACAATGTCAGTTAATCCACAAGTTGCTATATATCACACTTGATCTTTATTGTCAAAATACAGGGCTCCCACTTCATTCAAATATATTTTTAAATTTCTGTGTCAGTACGAACCAGGATGGCCACTTTTTGGAAAATTAGGAGATAAAAGAGAATTTCATTAATCTAGTAAAGTCAAGGGAAAATTAGGGAATATTTACAAGAATTATGAAAAGACACTGTTGGGACAATTATAAAACTAAATATTATTCTATAAATAATCTTGCTACATTATTTTTTGGATCAGTTTCTATTTGGTATGCAAAGATTGTAAATGAAATTGAAGTGCCTTGAATCATTGTGTTTGTCTTGTCTGTCTGTTTTTCCCTCTCTCTCTTTTTCTCTTTCACTCTTTCACAATGTGCTGATGCAAGAGAATTTGAAGTCCTGAAGTGCATAGGTTTCAGTTGATAACAGCATTTTCATGTGAGTTTTCATATTTGTTCTATTAAAATAGTAAGGGTGAAAGATCAGTTTGTCTGTGTGTAAAGAAGGATGTCTAAATCTCATTCTCACCTATCACGTTGTTCTTTTGAAACTTGTCCGATGTGAAGACATTAGACATTAAAACTTCTTCACTTTTTGTCAGACCGAAAAAGATGTGTAATACAGTGAATTGGTGGATTGGCTTGCAATGTACTGTTTACTTGCTTGTGTGGGTGCCAGAAAGTGTTGCTAGGAGAGACAATCAAAGCTCACTCCTGTAACTGAATGTGAATTCGGCTTATTTTGGAAAAGAATAATCTTTTGATGGGGAATTAGAAAAGAGAGTCTTGCAACAAAACTCTCATGAGGTTTTCTAAGCACATTTTAGTTAAGTACTAAGCACGAGAAAGAAAACTACAAATATGACTATAAATATGTTTTTAAATCTTATTTATATGTATAAATTGTTTATCTCTCATATTGTTTCATTTACATTAAATAGTTTGAAATAGTAGGTGTGATAATCACATTTTCCAAAATAATGACTGGTTCTTAAATCTACCTTTTCTCTAAATAATTTGAAATAATGTACAAAAGTTTATCTAGGGGAATGAAACTACTGGAAAGAGCAGGAAAATTGGTTCCAGGTACAGAGTGGCCTCCCTTCTAATGATACATACTAGGCATTGATCCTGAAGAAATGAGATTTGAGTAAATTTGTGCTTAGCTTATTTGTGTTGTATCTAGTCTAATACTTGACGGTGCTAAAATATTGACTAGGACACAGTATAAGTAACAATAAAGATCTGAATTTGGTAGTATATCATTCATTTTTTGGTAAACTGTATCCGTGCCGATTTTACTTTCGGATAGAATATAAGGGAGGAAAGCAGTCTCACTTGTTACATAATTACCGAAAAAGAAACAACTACCTCTTTTTTCATTATTTGTTATTGTGTAATAATGTATAATATTAATTTCAAGAAGAGAGTACCATAAATCTCACAACCCAGTTAGCCCCGGTGACCAAAGTTGATTGTACAAATTTTAAGAGCATGGTGACTCAGTGTCTAGTTGTCACTTATCACTACTCAGTAATGACAATATTTGTTTCATCTGAGGTGCTGTTGTCAATTGTCTGCTTTTTATGCTGCCACCTACCAATAAAATTATGTAAAGCACCTGTTATTATTATTATTATTATTATTATTATTATTATTACGAGTTATTCTATGTTATGTATAGCCTTAGTACTTGTTTGAAGTCATGACTTAACAAGTTTATTAGTAATCATATGAAAGCATTTTATTAAATAAGTCCAGATGGACTATTATGTATGTCTATTATGAAAAGCCCACAATCTTCTATTTCATGAAGCAAATTACTTGGAGATTGCACAGGATGCCATTATATCTCATTCAGCTTGCAGTGCAATAGTGGGAAGCATTTTGACCGGCAGTATCTAAGGAAGTAGATCAAAACAAGTGACATATCAGCACTTAACACTTTTAGGGGCAAGATGTAGCATCATCTCATTTCCTCTTGGCCATGCAGTGTCATTTGCCTATTATGGTTGCAAAATTAATGGGACAGTGTATTTTATTGACAAGAGAGTCTGCTTCTTTCTTACAAGGGAGAAAATGTTTCATGTTTAATTCTTTCTATATTTCTGCTGTAGGGCCTATGTTATTGGAGAATACCTATGTTATTATCTGTCTGTATCACATGGTGTTTGTTAAGTTATATTTATTCAAGTGTAACTTAGCAAATGATAATGTTTCAGAAAATGAAAAAGTGTTTGCTCAAGATATAAAGGAGACCAAACATAAGTGTATTTTTTTTTACTATGTACTGATTTCATAATTCAGAATCATTTTGTATCCCTCTTTTTACATCTAATCAGTTTTTCTCTGAATTGCACGTATTGCATTGAAATACATTAAATGCATGCCTACTGAATGGAAATTATTGTAAGAAATCTCTACTGATATTTTGATTTATGTAAGAGTGGCAAAGACTGTTTCTCTGTTAGTGCTGCATTACAGATCAAATTAAACTCACTGCTTCTTTATTATGCACTTTGCAATACTCTTGTTCCAAAATATTGGCCTGAAATATGTTAAAACAGGTTTTTCACACAATCTGTTAATGTTGTTTGATATGTGTGCCCACAAATCGTTTATAAAATTAAATGTATCTATTTTTATTGTAATACAGGAATATAGGATGTGAGAAAAGTTTTGTGTCATATGTATTTTCATTACAGCCATTTTCATTAGGACCTTCATAACTGCAAATAAGCAATCAAAACTTTGGTGTATAAGTTTTATATATTATGATGTACATTCGCAATGGTATAAGGCTTGGTTGGAGGGAAGTATTGATAATTTCAAAGATGGTGTTTTTTCTCAAAGCCAATGTATTAAGATATCTCAGCAGTAGCTCATTATCAAATATTTTCAGGAATTCGAGGATCTGCAGGAATGAGCAATGTGTAAGTCACACTGTTGAGTTATTCACTAAAATTTCTTCAATCATACACTCTAATTGTGTAATTTTTGCTCTCTTGTAATTTTGGCCCCTTCAATTTTTGAGCCCCTTGTGTAATATTTTAACCTGTGTTAATTTATAATGTAAAATATTTGTAGAAAAAAACAATTCCTGTAATGTCAGTTATAACAGAATCAGTAATGCAGTGGTTCTAAGTATTGGATTCCAATTCCACTGAATCGGTCAGTTACAGGGAACCTGTCTCTTCCCACTAACAGTTTGAGAATATAGAAAGTGTGTGTTTGCCTGTGGTGTTATAAAATGTCAAAAGTTGAAAACAGTTATTACTCTGTGGCGGGCAAGTTTTTGATTCAGTGTGGAGTGAAAAAAATTGTAATCAAATTGCGGTGAGTAAATTTGGTACGTCTAAAGCTCCTGTCCAACATCAGCATAAACAAAATTTGGTAGGTCAGAAATCCAGCCAGTAATAATTCAACAATGTAGTAATTATAGATACATAACAAAACTGTGTAATGATGTTTTTTTTATATCAGGGTGGTATATATTACCATGTTCATGTACATAAAGTTCTGCTTTTTTGTTACTAGCATATTTTGTACACCCCCATTTTAAGACATTTCATTTGAAAAAGTGCAAAAAGCATGGAGTAAATTCAGCACATGTATATTTGCAAAACTTTATAGGCCTATGTATATAATAAAAGGCAACACACTTTCCAAAATTATTTTTTAAATATGTTGTTGTAAAAGAAAAAAGTTATTTTGTCAAACTTTTAAATTGGACTTAATATAGATTCAGGTTGTGTTTCAAAACAAATTTTTTTACAGCGTAGCTTTTAAAAATTAGCCATCATTAGTAATATTGACACCATAAACCTTCAATGTTGCAGATAACATTGAATAAAGAAACATAAGGGAAACTAGGATATTGTCTATGTGTGGGAATGTACGTGTTAATAGAAAATCTTATGTAAATCTTACTGTTGAAAGATGAAATTTGTCATTGGCCACTTTATAAATGGTCAGGCACAGACCAAATGTCTAATAACTTACGTATTTATAGGCAGATTCATTGTCCATCAGCAGGTAATTTTAATTGCCTAGGGTATTGCTGCTACAAATATAAAACTAATGGAATTATTGTCACTTCAATTGAGAACGGAATTGGGGTGGGCACAGACCTACAGTCTTTTCCAAGAAAATGGCTTACATTGCTCAAAGAATTTTCTTAAATTTTTGACGTCTTCAGTGTAGATCAGGAGAGGTTGACTGCTGCACTTTTTTGTATTTTTTTATATTGGTGATTTGTGCTGGAAAAGAGTTTTCGGGAATAATTTATAAAGTTATCTTTCTTCGTTAAAGGCCTCATGAGTTGTTTTTCTTAATATTTTTGTAGTCAAAGTTTTGAGTTTTTGATCTGCTAAATGTTTACAAGTTAATAGTGCATATAAAATGGTGAACTTGCTTTGTGTGCATTATAATTCAGACAATAGATGCATCTTGTCCTTTACAATTTCCAGTATAATGAAGTACATTTGTATTTATGAAATTAAATGAATTGAAGTCTATTTGTATTATTTTGTATGTTTCTTTTGTTTTTGACTTTTTTTTGTGTTTGAAAGTGACTTTGCGTAAAAAGTTCATTGAATTTGTTTTATTTTGAGGTCCTAACTTCAGTGGTTTATGAGAATACAGCTGTCACACACAACTTTTTGGTTGACTTTTGTCAAACTGTAAATGTGATATATTAGATACAAATGTTCTTGTATATATTGTGTAACATAGCTGTGTCAATTGAACAGGATTTTCTGATTCTTGTTCTTTTTGTGATGTACAAAGAAAATTAAATTTTTGTATAACTATTTTTGGTTTTAATAATTTATTTCTTTTGTGAAAACCTACCTCTAATAATAATTCACAAGTTTAGCCCCCTCCCCCTGCAAAAAGGATATTGATCCTTGATCCCAAAAAGGAGATCATTTTCAAAACATCTGTATTTCCAACTGACCAATTCTAGAGCCCAAACAATTCATAGGATTTTCCTCGACGATCAGGTGCCCAATTGATCAGGCACAACTTGAAGCCCTGTGAATTTGAAACTAATCTTTCATTTTTGGGGGGGTACTTAACAGGACCTCTAAAACAATTTTGAAAATGCAGAAAAAAGAAAGCTCTAGAATTTATTTTTAATGATTTTATTTAGTATTGAGTGAAGTGTACTTATAAGAAGGCACAAATTTGGTTTTCATTAAGACCTCTGAATTTTTAAAAACTGCAGAAGTTACAAATTTTTAGTTGCACTCAACAACTACATTGTTTTCCTAAATGAAATCTCTCCTTCAAAATCAGATCTTCAGTTAGTGTTACGTACATTTTTTGAAAATATAAATAGTTTTCATGCAATTTTAAGTGAATTTGGTATAATTTTAAACAAATATCTAAAGATTTTTTAAAAAATAACTCTGAAGTTTTTCGTTAAAATGTTTGTATGATTAGAGTCAGTGGCGTGCGGTGATAATTTTAGTAGGGGAAGCACTTTTGAAGTCCAAGGTATAAAAAACCTAAAACAGTTAAAGATTATACGAATTTTCACAAAATGTGAATATTAACCCGGACGTCTTGCATACGAACGTAACTGGTCGCCCGGGAGTAAACAGACCCCAGGGAAAATTTCGTTGGCTAAATGCCTTCTAACATTATAAACAAATATAATTCGGTATTTATGTGACTTACAACTTAACCTTATTTATAGAGTCCTTAGTTATTTAAAATTATTAACAAATTTATAAAATCCATCAATGCATCACAGCATATTTTTTCTTCCATCAAATGAAAAATAAGTGCGTAAACTTTAATATATGGTGAATGTTAATTTGAAAATGCATCTATAGAATCCAGTAATAATGTTTTTCACGATCTATACAAACAATGGATGCGATGTCCGTTCTCCTGTTTTCTTTTACACTTTTCACATTCTCTGGATGCTCTGCGGTGTAAATTCCTCGGACAAATTTCACGTCCTGTTAGTTCTCTTTCATCTTGTGTCTCTTGTTTTTGCTCTGAATGCAAATACTGTATTATTTTTGGTATCAACTCTCGCGACAATCCTAGTAGAATTTATCTCATAATAGACCAAGGGCGAATACGATCCAAACTTCCGTCTGCAATTCTTATGTGTGGTGATTCCTAGAAATATCTGTAATGTTTTATTCTTCTGAAAGTTGATCGTGCCTACTTCAAATGTATCACCGGAAATAGAGATTATCGCAATCCGTGGACGTTGCGCCGCCCATGTCGTGCAGCTCTGCCT
Source organism: Acheta domesticus (assembly GCA_031308135.1). Taxonomy (NCBI): domain Eukaryota; kingdom Metazoa; phylum Arthropoda; class Insecta; order Orthoptera; family Gryllidae; genus Acheta; species Acheta domesticus. The sequence goes on along the minus strand of JAHLJT010005437.1, from coordinate 34,592,034 downwards.
GTCAACGCGGGTTGTTCCTACTTTCCTAACTAGATGCCATGACTACTGCTCGGAATGAGTTCACCGAAGCATTCCCTTTCCGCAAGGGAGAACTGCAGAACGGTACGCAAAGAAGTAGTTTGTTTAAAATACTTTCTTTAACTTAATATAAACGTTCCCGCTATTACTACGTGCTTTATACTTTCATTGTAATATAATGTAGTTAGTACGTACATAAAACTCTCTCAAAAAGCCAAAATAATAAATTATTTCGAACTTAAAATTGCTACCAGTCGATCACAACAGAATGAATTCTAATATTCATTCTCTTCGCTCACTCACGGACTGACCCGACTTTTCACGAGGCATGACGAAGTCGAACGCTTGCATCGAAGAACGAAGCTTCGCTGACGTCACGAGACGAATTTACACACCGTTTTGAAAACATCGATTGTGGCGGTTCAACCACTAGTACTTAGCTCAGAATCTGAGTTGAGTAAATAGTTTTGCTGTGACCATAAGCAACGAATGTTTTAAATATAGAAAGGATTTTTCTGTGCTTTGCGTAGAGGAATGACTCATTCCCTTCATTCCATGGAATGCACGCCACTGATTAGAGTAAAATACATGAAATCACATGGCATAAGCGCCATTTTGATTAAATCTTCATTTAAAAAAAATTAAGCGCGTAATTTTTACTTTCTCGCCCTACTTCTTGAGAAGAGAAAATGTTGCAATCGGGCGCCGAACAATGGCGGTTATATGACAGAAAAGCCACGACGACTCTACAGTAGGGTAGAGTCGGCCGTGGAAAACTCAGTTTCGAACCTTGGTAACGAAAATGTGAATAAACCTTGTTCCTGAATGTCAGAATCCATGTCCCCTCAGGGGGAGATCATGACCACGTAGGTGGGCACGGTCTCTGGAGAAGAATCGTAGGCGATCACCAAGACCTTAAGTCTCGCGGTCCCACTCAGGTCATTAGCGTAGCGTGTAGGCGATGCTAAGCTCCTGATTTTCGGTTCAACCTGGCAACCCACCAGTTGGGCCCCTGGCGCGTCGACCTTAAGGCAGGATTGGGTGAAGGAGACCTCGCGGGGTACTCTGGAATCCACAGTACGAAGTCCGGTGAGTAATTACCTACCGTCAGGTTGCCTTGGTTGCGGTCCGACCCAGATAGTTAGCCTGAAGGTGCAGGCAGTGGGGAGATGGGATGGGGGACCGTAGCCGCCTGGACCTTAGTTCATATGGCCTCCAGTTGGGCTCTTGGCTTCGTCGTGGCAGTGGCCCAAAACTCTGGGCATAAAGGAGGGACTTGGTGTCTCGGCGCATGTGAGTGGCGCGTTGTCATACAGGCAACATTGACTCCGGTACTAGCCCGGATAGCTAGTAGCTCTGAGCTGGCAGGGCCGCCTTAGACCCAGGGATTGTATGGGGAAGTTGCCGTGAGGGCTAACTGCGTTCCGGCGAGATCCGGATGTTGGCCAGAAGGTGTACTTGTACACCTGATGAGGGTAAAGATAGAGGCTAACGCCTAGGAGCCCACCCTGGGACTTCCGTCCGCTAATATGGGACAAGTGCTGGGGGTGCCGTTTGGCATTAAAAATATTTTAACCAAAGATTTTACCAGTGTTCATAAATCTTTGGATACATATGTCCCGCTTGGCCCTTTCCATTTTCTCCCATTTTATCCATTTTGTCCCATTGGTCCCACTTGTCCCGTTTGTCCCCTTTTCCATTTACTCTCTTGGCTCATTTTGTCCCCTTGTCCTCTTTTGTCCCGAAGTCCACCTTCTCCCATTTTAACCCCTTGTCCAATTTTGTTCCCATTGTCCATTTTGTCCCCTTATCTCATTTTGTCCATTGTCAATTTTTGTCCCCTTTCCCCCTTGTCTCATTTGTCCTGTTGTCCCATTTTGTCCCCTTGTCATACGTTGCCTCTTGTCACAGTTTGTCCTCTTAACCCATTTTCCCGCATTGTTCCATTTCGTCTTTTGCCCCATTTGTCCCCTCGTCCCATTTTATTCCCTTGCCCCATTTTGCCCCCTTGTCCCATTTTGTTCCCTTGACCGACTTTGCCTTCTTGTCTGATTTGCCCCTTGTCCCATTTTGCTCCTTGTTCCATTTTGCCCTCATCCCATTTTGTCTCTTGTCTCATTTTGCCCTCATCCCACTTTGTCTCTTGTCTCATTTTGTCCCATTTTTCGATTTTGCCCGACTGTCCCATACTCTCTAATTTGTCCCCCTTTCCAATTTTGTCCATTTGGTCCCATGCCCCATTTTATCTCCTTGCCCTCCTTTCTCAGCTTTGTCCCACTTGTCCCCATTTGTCCTTTTGGTCCTTCCGCGCGCTGCGACAGTACCAAGACCCTGTACCAACAACCCTTGCTACGAAACATCGAGACAATTCTGAATTCATGAAAGTGTTAAACAGGGGCGGTTCTTTTTAAGGTTCACGCAAAACCCGAAAAATTGAGAGAAAATAGAATATACTCATCGTTATTACAATATCATTAATAGTATGACTTTTTTCTGCTTCTTTGTATAATTTTCATACCAGTATTACATTGACGAACCGATGTGTCTACATGGCTCTTCACGTTCTCGAAACAACCTTGTTCAGACTTCGTTTCATAAGGACCATTGGGTACCACGTGACTTCGCTTCTGTGTTATCATAGGGCGCTTTCATCGAATCATGTTCACACTTACGCCGTGAACTCCGCTTGGCACAGCCAAAGAGTATATTGTGGAGTCGTGGTAGCTAAATAACGACACAGACACGAGCTCTATGTACAAATTGGTTTATTTACAGAATGTACAAATTTACAGCTCTGTGGTTATGTTCGCCAGTACCTCCACGCGCCTGCTCCCCGTCCCTAGGGCTAGTGCATCCCCCACCTTCCGCTTTACCGCGCCGGTGGCCGACACCGTGTTTCGCACACGCCGTGCCTCAAGGACCGCACTCCCGTCTCGGGCGAGCATGCACGTCTACTCCCGAGGTGCTCTGACAACGAACTGCCCGCCTCTCTTCTTACTTTGGCGGTCGGCTTCCGCCCTCTAAAGGCCGGCCGGACCCCATGTGGCGCACTGGGTCCGGTGCCTCTGCCCGCTCCTCTTGCGTCACGGGGGGTAGCAAGGAATTTTCCACTTTCCAGTGCCTTTGTCTGTCCCATGTGTCCAGCAGCCTCCGTGACCGGCTGTTTGGAAATCTGGCTGGCATGTGCCGACGTTACAATATACTGGGCGCAGCACTCGGGCAATCACGCCATCCAACTCGAGACGAAGTCTCCGGCGCGCTGTGAGTAAAACAGTGTCCTCGATACGTTACTCCGAAACACAAGTTTTGCTTCTCTTGTGGATGGTGAGAGCCGTTTTAAAATTAGTGTAAAAATGTATTTTACATCTCGGGGTCAAATAGTATTTAAGTTATGGTGTCTGTGCATCCTGGTATTCAATTATTTCTCTAAAACGAACAAAGTTGTTAATCTTATTGGGAAAAAAGTTTAGCTACGATTATATTCTTGAAATCACGAATGAAATGATCACTTGGTCCGTATCAGCCTGTTCTGAAAATTGAAACAACTGTGAAATCAGCAAAATGAGAGTTTCGTCGACGATTCAACCCTAATGAGTGCCGATTCAATTCGGCCCAACCAATGAGTGCCGATTCAATTCGGTGCTTTGGCACGCTCGCCACAACATTTGCGAGCATTACAAGGAGGCCGCAGTGGCGAGTGGATGGAAGGTCCTTAAAGAGGAGATTTAAATCTTCCAGACATTAATTGGAAAGGGTGCGTTTGCGACGGAAATGTGCAGCAACTTGTCAATAGACTTGTTTGGGACAACGGATTAGCGCAGGTAGTAGACCAGCCCACTAGACAGGACGCGCTTCTAGATATTTGCCTCGTTAGACCGAAAGACTTATTCTTATCGTGCGACGTCATGGAAGGTATAAGTGACCATAAAGCAGTTCTTGTCGACTTGGACTTAAGTACTTCAAGGAAAAGTATTAACGCCGGGTTTCCACTGAGGGAATACAAGAAAACGAATGTAGAAGGGCTTCGAAAATACTTAAGAGAACAGTACGAAGGGTTTCTTAGAATAGGAGGGGGGATTGAAGAAATATGGCGAGGATTTAAAAATATTCTTGAAAATGCCGTGCAGACATTTGTGCCGTGCAAATTGTTAAAAAGTAACCCCGATCCAGAATATTATAATGCAAAGATTAGACGCATGAAAAGAAAAACCAGAAAGGCGTTTAGAAACAGACACATTAGTGATAACCATATGTCATTATTTCAAAGTTATTCAAAAGCATTAGAGAAGGAAAAGAAAATTGCGGAAGAACGTCATTTGAAATATATCCTTGATGCGGACGGCAATAATTGGTCGAAATTTTTTAAGTATGTTCGTAGAAGGAAGGGAAACAAAGACGAAATACCAGTTGTTCGGATAAATAATTCGCAAGTAACTGACGACAGGGAAAAAGCAAACGCTTTTAATGCGTATTTCACGTCGGTATTTAAGCAGAAAACTAACGGTACACGGATACCAACGTTATCAGATAGAAATCTATTTTATATCGACATAAATACTCTACGGAAAAGAATAAAATTAATGAAAAGCGGAAAATCTCGAGGTCCCGATTGTATTTCCACGGATATCATTAAATTAGGCGGAGAGGCTATTCTACCGTATCTAATCAGGTTATTTAATGTCTCTATCAATAACGCTTGCGTACCGGAAGACTGGAAGTTAGCACTCGTAGTACCTGTTTTTAAAAGCGGTGATAAAACAATCCTTAGTAACTACAGACCGATAAGTCTCACATCAGTCGTATGCAAACTCATGGAACAATTAATTACTAACTACATCCGGAAAGAATGGGAGGACAAGGAATGGCTGTATCAAGGTCAACACGGTTTCAGGAACGGTTTCTCATGCGAAAGTCAGCTTGTTTCCCTTCTACAGGATCTAGCCGATGAAATTGATGATGGGGGAAGGGTAGACGCGATAGTAATAGATTTTGCCAAAGCTTTTGATGTTGTTCCACACGATCGTCTTGTAAACAAATTAATAGATTCGGGTATAGACACAAGGGTGGTGGCTTGGATAAACGAACTACTACGTGATAGGAAACAAAAGGTTCGAATAGGAAGCTATTTATCAACCTCCGCTAGTGTTACGTCAGGGATTCCACAAGGAAGTGTCATTGGACCTCTCATGTTTCTCGCCTTTGTGAATGACTTGCCAAAACATTTAGCTTCAAATGTAAGACTCTTCGCCGATGACTGTATCATCTATCGGGTTATCAAATCAGAGGAGGACGTAGATATTTTGCAGCGAGACACAGACAAATTACACTCCTGGGCAGAAACAAACGGCATGGAAATAAACAGTTCGAAGAGCAAAGCCATCACGTTTGGTAGGGGTCGATGTTATGGTGAAACAGTGTACAAATTGAATAACAATATCATACCTACAGTTACATCTTGCAAATATTTAGGAATACAGTTAGACAGTAAATTGAGTTGGGAAAATCAAGTAAATTTCGTTGTAGGAAAAGCCTGGAGATCTTTACATTTCGTTATGCGGATTCTAAAGAGCAGTACGGTGAAAAGTAAAGAATTAGCTTATATGTCACTAGTGCGACCCGTGTTAGAATACGGCGCGGTATGCTGGGACCCGTACAGAATATCGCAGCAAGGTAATCTAGAAAGGCTCCAGCGCAGAGCATCAAAATTCACTTTCAGGGGTACAAAAAATAAAGGTGCATGGGAGTCACTCGAAAAAAGGCGGATTAAGTTGCGACTCTGTGCTATGTACAAAGCATACAAAGGTTATCCTGCGTGGGGTGAAATTAATCGTCGTCTAGGAAAACCTACTTACTTCGGTAGAGCGGATCACAAGCACAAAATTAAGACAAGAGTGCAGAAAACGGACGTCGGTAAATTTTCATTCACAAACAGAACTATTAGAGACTGGAACAGTTTGCCTGCGACAATCTTTGAACCCTTTCCTCAAAGCCTGAGAAAATTTAAAAATAAATTAGTTTCCTAGCTATTCATCTATATTTTAGGTCATTGTATTATTGTTAAGTTTCTACTGTTAAATAAGTAGAATTTCCTATTAAGTAATTTGTCTAATTGTTATTATTAGTAGTAGTTGTAGTAGTATTGTCATTATTATTATTATTATTATTATTATTATTATTATTTATATTCGTGTAGTGCAGTGCAGTGCAGTGCAGTGTTGTGTAGTGGAGGGAAAGAAATGCGAAAGAAATGCATAACAGTTAAGTGTTGTGAAGTGCAGTGCAGTGAAGTGAAGTGGAGTAAAATGAATTGGAGTAAGGTTTGCGCTGTGAAATTATGTACTATTATTCTTAATTATTGTTTTTTCCCTAAATTAATTACTCTCTTGTAATTTAAATATTCTGCCACCAAGTAATGATACTTAATTGCAGAATTAATAATAATAAAATCTAAAAAAATAAAATCTAAAGAAAGCCAGGTAGTGGTGGATAGCGAGCGCCCGGATCTCGTTCTCGCGCGGGGGCTACACTCCATCATCGTAGATGCAACGTTAGTGTCGGCGCTCGCCGGTAAGCCGCAGGAGAAATATGAGGAAAAGAAGAGTAAATACTGTGCCTTCCGCGCAGCTCTCCTCAGCGCCGGCTACGCTTCCGCCGAAATGATACCGCTGGTGGTGGGTGCCCTGGGTGAATGGTAACCCGGAAGCGACGCTGCGCTCCTAAAGGTCTCGAATGGCTATCAGCTGAAAAAAACTAAGACAGCGCATCATAGCTGAAGCTATCACTGGGAGCAGAGAGTATATACGGCCGGGAGCACGGCGTGCTACTTCACCCACACGGCCAGACCCTACCTCGCTCCGCGCGAGTACAGAGAGATCGTTGACAAGATCTGTGCCCCCCGCCCTCGCCGCACCAACGGCAGCAGCAGCAGTACCGGAGCAGCACTCGCGTCACAGGCGCCACACTCGTCCCTCACGGAGCAGAACTGCAGATCCAAATTAATTGCCTCCTTTTTTTCTTCTTCTTTCTTTTCCCTTTTTTCTTTTTTAACATTTAAACCTTTTCTTTAGCTATTAACTTTTTTCTCTTCTTGAACCTTTAATTTTTTGTTAACTTTTTTAAAATTTTTCTTTAACTATTAACTATTTAACTCTTTAACCCGTGTATTAGAAATTGTATTCGAAAAAGTCTGAATAAAAATGTTTATTCGACCTATAAACTGAACGATCATTTTCAACAATGATGCGGATAAAAACATTTCTTTGAAATATAATCACATTTAACAAACTCCAAATTTTCCAAAATCAGTGTCTCAGAAAAATAACCAAAGCTCCGTAGTTTATAAGTAACGACCAACTGCATAGAGAACTAAAAATAGAATCTTTTCAAGACTACATAATCAAAATTTCAAAAAGCTTTTATGAATTACTACCAGAATCCCCAGCTACGGCAACTTACCATTTAGGTAAAAATTACAGCCAACCACGGAGAATTCATTCACGCTACCCTAAAGACATTTTCAAGCCTCCCTAAGTAACTGAAAACATAAACTGTTGCTCTCTCTCTCTCCCTCTCTCTCTCCCTCTCTCTCTCTCTCTCTCTTTATTACACTCTCGCACACACAACAACACCAACTCTTTTTTCTTTTTTTTTCCCTAACAAACTTCACAGAAAGAATATTGACAGACCTGAGGATGGTTCATCCTAAAACGTTATGTAATCGTATGTTATCACCCTTGAAAGGCAGAAATGCCGAACAAGAAGAAATAAAATTAAAAAAAAAGAAATATAATGACAACCGAGCGATTGTGCGCCCTAACCATGCTGTCAATAGAGAAGCAACTTATCCGTGAAACCAGTAACTTCAATAAATTAGTGATGGAGAAATTTGTGCATCAGCAATTAGATTTTCAATTCAAGTAAACAAGTTTATAATTTCCACATTTCTGGGTAGATTGATAAAATTAATGATAAATGCTTCGTTCTGATTGTTGCCAAATGAAACTTGTAACATTGAGGCTACGTATAGAAGCGTAAGGGTCAAAATTAATTTATAGCAATAAGCGAGAAATTAAGCTTTATTTTGAAGATTAGTTCTTAATGTTATAAATTGTATCAATTTTTTTCACAAGCTGGTCAGGTCACTGCTAAAGCATAGTAGACAGCGTGCTCCTTGACCGCAGAAAAGCAGTCGGTCAACGTTCACATATTAGTCGTTGTGTGTATTGAAAAGAATGCGATACGCGGACGTGCTGCGTGGGCCGACTTGTCGCCGGCGACAAGTCGATGTTGCGCCATAGACTAAGGATGCTAATACATCTTTACTCTATGGTTGCGCTGACCTCAGCTCGATTTCGGAGCGGCCGCGCGACCACGCTCTCACGGCGCGTTGTCACACGTGGGGGGCACGTCCGAGAAAAGTTTATCATCAGTTTCTTGGAATGGAAAGGATAATTTTTCGTGTCATTCCTTCTTTATAGCAGCTTTCAGTTTTTACATTCATTTACAATTATTCGTCAAAAATCCAAATATTTTAAAATATATTTGAAATTTAAGGTGAAATGTTCTTAACAAATTTAAATAGTAATTGTGCCTGTTAATCAATAATTGTGTCAATTAATCGGGAAATATTGGCAAGACCCACCTCACGACCAATGCGTATGCAACACCCTTAAATTTAACTCACCTACCGCCACTGGTGTTAAATGCTTATGTGAATAACTAGAAAATCGAGAAATAATAAAAAAAATATGGTACGTAACACTTCCTCTATTTTACGACTATTAGTCTTAACGACTAATTTAGAAGACCTGTTACACACACACACACACACACACACACACACACACACACACACACACACACACACATATGTTTCGGAAGTTCAACATTTTCCTGGCTTACGCAATATAGAGAAAGTACTGTAGTACTGCGAAAAAAATTCCCATTTTCGACAGAAAAATTCTTGTCGGGCCCTGGTAACGAAAAAGTGGATTAATCTTGATCCTGCACTTAGTAAATTACTTCCTCTAACACGTAATTTATTCGGAATTCAAGTTTGTGTGTCTTTGATGCCGAAAAATCGATTGACGGAAAAACGTCTGTCCATCTGTGAACAATGCTAGCGGCTAAACCGTAAGCAAGATTTTCATCAAAATTGATATTCCCCAATCGAACTGACTGACGTTGCGGCCCCTTGAACTTAAAATGGATATTTCAATTGGGGGGGGGGGTTCTTTACCTTGGATTTTCCCTTGGATTGGAGCCCCTTGGATTTTCAAAAAAATGAATCCAAATTTTTTATTAAATTTTGTTGTTGGGTTGCTTAAAGGACGCTTAAGAGAATAGACAGGTCTCATTTTCGTTAAAATCCCTGATTTTTCGAAAATTGCAAAAGTTAATTTTTTCACCGTTCTCGTACACTAAAATATTGAAGATTCGGAATTTTCCCCCTTAACGAAAGCTGTTATTTAAAGACAGATTTTGAAATAAAGTTATGAACAATGTTTTGAAAATTTTAGTACTAGTTTTCGCGTAAGTTTGCGTAAAATATAAGCAATTTTCAATTTTTTTCGCAAAAACGGCAACAGTTTTTTTATTAAATTTTGACCTCAGGAAGCGTGAAAGTCACTTAAGAGAATGGTTCAGGTTTCGTCTTCGCTAAAACCCCCGATTTTTCGAAAATTGTAAAAAATCAAAATTTTTCCTTCATTCAACTACACTTATGAAAATATTTTTTTCTTAATGTAATGTGTTCATCGAAAACATCCTCAAATAAGATCATATTTATTTTTTTCGAAAATATGAGTACTTTTTGCGTAATTTTCCCCAACTCTGTAAACAGGCAGTTTTTAATTTTTAAACTATTATTTCACTAAACGGCTCAACATTTTCTTGGTTTATTATTTTACACAAACTATTTCTTGGTTTAATATTTTATATGGTTATGATGGTTTTGCGTGCTCTCAGTATTTTTACTTTCCTGTATACGCACGTATATACGGAGTAATATACATAGTATAGGGAAAGTTACGTAATGCTGCGGAAAATCGATTTCGAGATTTCAACGGAAATACATATTTTGGGATCCCCTGATACTGAAAAAGTTATTTCAAAACATCCGTCTATCTGTCCGCCCGTTTTTCTTTAAATTTCTTGTCATTATAGAGTAAAATACACTTAAGGGAAGGTGAGGGAAGGGAAGGTGGCCCAGGTCCCATTTTAACGGTTAACTCTGAATTTTCGAAAATTGCAAAATTTTGAATTATTTTCGGTGTCTTCCTAAACTACAAAAATGAAGATAGAGATTTTTCCTCCAAATAAAATTTGTTTAGGGATAGTGCTAAATGTACTTGATGAGACGACATAAACGCCATATTGCTCTATTCTTTTGTTTTTTCAAAAATTACAAAAATGTATTTTTTGACTTGTCTCTCACGACGTTAATATTTACATTAGTGGCGATTTGTGAAGGGCTTACTCCAAATCCTATATCCGACTAACGAGATTGGAAAAACTTCGAGAATGTCTATGCCATTCTATAGCACCATTATTTATTTACCGTCCCTTATTACACATGTGGAGAAAATTTAAAGAACTAGTGGTGCTACAGAATGGCACCGACTTTCCCGAATTAGTTTTATATTTCCTTTGGTCTCGGGTAGCTATTCGGATTTGATACTGTCAGCGCACGGCGTTCTCGTCGGAACGACACAGTGTGAATTACGCCGGCCCTGCGGTAGCTCTGTCAGGTCCCAGTTCCTTTTGAATTGGATGGTGGAAGGAGGTTGGCGGTCACTACTTCATAAGATAAAAAAAACATAAACTGATAAGCACTGAATTTATTTCTGACGAGCGTCAGGGAAGTTACACTGAAAGAAATTTAAAGAAAAGGACCCTACCAACGGAGCTCATTTAAAAGAAAGTTTAAAATTAAAAGAAATCAAAAAAATAAATTCTAAAATTACAAACAAGTTTGGTTCTTAATTCTGATTACAATTTGTGCCAGAGCGCGGCAACGCTTGTACGATAATATGACCAACAAATTCCTCGTTGCGCTTGAAGAGCGTAAGAAAGAGCCCATTAGCGTGGGTTTTGCCTGTTCGGCGACTTATGTTATAAGGGGTAGCAGTGGAGCTTCCCCAGCAGGGAAGCTTCCCCGGTCGTTGACCTCATCAGCTGGGGCGGCGACATAGGCTGGGCCGCAGCGGCGAGGGCGGCGGCTGGCTGAGGGGCGGCCTCGTAGTCTCCGAAGTTCCCCGACATCTTCGCCCCGTCCAGGCGGTGGCAGTGGCGTCAGATCACGGTGTGGCTCAGATAATTCTGGGTATTGGTTACAAGGCGAACATTCGTCTGTCGCTAATTTCGCGGGTCTTTAACTGGCTGAATAAAATTCCTCGAGAACATTAATCGTGATCTAGATGGCGGATTCACTTTGCCCAGATTCAGTGAACTGCCTAACAGTGTCCGAAAGCGGCTGGCTTTGGCACCGTTCCGCGAAAAAAAGCTCGGCCCGATCCCGTGAGAATTCGGAATTAAGCAAAATATACTTTTCCTGTAGAACTATGTGGAGTCTAATAACGGTCTCCTTGCGAGCGTTCCTTGCATGAACCCCTCCCTTCGAGTCCCACTTTTTCTCTCCCATCTCCCGACGTACGCTCCTCGCATGAACCTCTCGCCCCCCCAAATCGTTCTCTCGTTTCTAAACTCACCCCTTCCTGGTACATGTTGCCTGATTGGTCTAGATCCGTGGCATCGTATTTAATTTTCCACCAATCAGCTATAGGAATTCTCTAAAATTTTCAATACGCCGGTCATTCTCTTTCTCTCTCTTGCTTTTAGCACTTGAACGTGCGCAATGGCTTTCAGGCTGCCTCTGTAAATACTCGGTTTGATAACGAAAGCCTGTTAATGTTCCTGGGTTTCCCTTATTGAGTTATACATGAACTGCTTGTTGTGAGGAACAAATTACCTCGTTTATTTTTATGGGGGGGGGCGCCCAAGGGAGAATGGATCCTTTCTTCCGGGCGGGCGCGGCCGTGCACAGCTGCAGGTCATAAATTCCTTTTGAATTTGGGTCACTGTTATGTGTTCGCAGGCCGGGGAGAATATCAAAGAACAGTGAAACTTTCTCCTAAATTGCAATTTTCTTCGAAAAAATTAGAGCCGTTTTTAAGAAAATGGTATAATTAGCGCGACTGTAAATGCGAAAATTGAAGATCTTTTTCACAGGAATCTTTTGATTTCGAAAAACTTCATTTGAAGTGATTTGAAGCACATTAACTCACAAATACAATAGTGTTTACAAATTGCTGATAATGTGCATATTAACGGTTTAAGAGATCTTTCAAAAAAATTACATTTGTGTAATTTTTGAAAAAACAAAAAATATCCGAAAATGAACTTTACGTCGTATTAAAGAGTGTACTATCCGCAATTAGCACTATCCGTTCGAAAAGTTTGAAGAAAAAACTTGGAACCATTCACGGGAAAATGGCGTTTCAGAATTTCTGAAAATAAGGAGTTTTGAGCTAGTTTTCACAGAAAACGGTCAAGTCCTCGAGAAACTTTACTTGACATGATTCAAAGCACATGTACTCATAAATACAATAATATGAACAATTTGCCGCTAATGTAATATTAATATTAACGACGTGAGAGACAAGTCAAAATATTTCATTTTTGTAATTTTTGAAAAAATAAAAGAATAGACCAATATGGCTTTATGTCATCTCATATAGTACAATAGGCACTATCGTTATCAAAAGTTTAAAGAAAAAATTTGAGACGTTTTTGAGAAAATCTTTTTTTTGTATTTTTTAAAAATTGAGCATTGCACGCAATATTGCGCAGACTATTAAAAATTTCAAAAACTTGTACATGACTTTAATGAAAGAACTCAGTATTAAAGTGCATCAGAACAATTCCGACATGTTCTTGTACTTCGTAAATAAACATTGACGCGGCAATTAATAAAGATGCGGCATTATGTAACGTGTTTGTATAAGAACATGACAAATTGTATTATTTAATTAATATTGTATTAGAACAATGCACGTATACAGAGACATTGTTATAACAAGAAATGACAGTCGTTGACTTGTTTTGACAAGTAGCAAGGGATGGTTGAATATCCAGAGAGAACAAACCAAGAATGAAAACAAAAGAGAGGTAAATTTACAAATATTATTGGTAGAAGTGTTTTGATCGCGGCAAGGTACAGATCGTGAGCTGTAGGCCGAGACGCGAGATTTTCTTAAAGTTCGCAGAAGTGAGATGCTAGAGTGACGCGATTGAAAGTGAAAACATTCAGATGCGACACGAACGAGTAGTGGAATATTTAAATTACGTAATTTTTGTGTTTGGATGGAGCAGAGATGGACTTTGCAGCCTAAACGAGAATGGTAACTTATGGTGAATGGTCGCAGCAGACGACGGTCAAGAGTGCAGTACAGCCTGTCAACAGGGAAGTATAATCGTGAGGAAATAAGAACTAAATTTGTCAATGATATCGTTGTTCAAGGCCCAAGAATGTCTTTAAATTTAAGGTTAAAGAAATTGTTTTTCAAGTTAATTGATGGCCTAAAAGGAATTATTAAAATCTGAATTTTGGAAAAAAGTAAATTAAACAATTTTGGAAAAGAGATTATTAAATAAAGAACGCGGTCAACACTTCATGTCGCCGATGTTACAGAGAAATACCATTGTTGTCATTAATTGGAATAGAAACAGTTCATAAAACCATCCTTTTCATTATATTTATTTGTTCGTAAATATAAGAATCACCAACTGGAATCTTGTACAAGCGGTATTTTTCAGCACACGGTACCAGAAAAAGACCCCTGAGAGCAAGTATGGTAAAGTCATGAGACATCTGAGAACGCATTACTAAGCTAGCCACCCAAATTATTGTGTCCATAATTCGGGGCGAATTTAAAGTATTATGTAAATAATTGTGAGAGGGGGAGGAAACATTACAGTATGGAGAACAATTTTTTTGTGTGTTTTGTGTTTGAATGTGGTGAGGAGAATAACTCCGCTGATCATTTATCATGGCATTGTACATTATTTGACCACTTAAGAAATATTATGATGGAAAAACTCAATCATCTTAATGTTACCTTAATCCAAAATATTGTGGACATCCTAAAAGTGTAATAGTTCTAAGTTTTGGATCTTTTTTGGAATGTAATTTGCTATATGGCTGTATACTTATGCCTGCCAAAATAAATAAATAAATATTTTTAAATGTTACTTCATTTGGGACTTTTGTAAATTTTCATTACTTGTATATATAACATTTGATAATAAATGAAATTAGTATTAATATTTGTACGTAGATCTTACATATATACGTACTAATAATATTATTCCTATATAAAATATGTAAAACAGAAATGAAGTAGCCTACGTATATGGATTTAAGGCCAGAGGTCGTTAGGTTGAAAGATATTAGGTCTAATGTCAGAAGATTTATGAAATCACGTCTAATTAAAATTTGGTATGATTTTAAAAAATGTCTAATAATATTTGGTGTAATTGTCAAAAATGTCTAATAAACTTCGGTCTGTCGGACACGAATATCGAATCTATTATGATGTAACAAATACGTAACAAAATGTGGTTTGTCAATATATTATAGTCTGAAATGAAATCACAATAGGAATGATACACTTTAATTCACTAAGTACGTAATGTACATAAAATGATACAGGTGTTAAAATATTCAGTCTAACTCAAAGATCGAAAGTATAAGTCGATCGTCACCACGATCTTTAAAATTTGGTAACTTGCTACCATTCGAAAATTTTGAAAATTTAATTGACAATGTAAAAATACAGACTTTTGGTTTTCAGGCGTTTAAAAATGAATTATAAATTTTTCTATTACTCCTTTGTATATTCTGTTAGACCTTCGATGTCTATATCTAGTAGACCTTATTAATTGACCCTTGTAATTGTAGACCTCTTTTGGTATTAGATCATCTGTCGCGTAATATCGCATTAGACATCCTGTTCATTATATCTAACGAGTATTAGACCTTTTGTTCGTGGACCTAACGACCTGAAACCGGATTTAAATATGAAATGTATGTTACAACAAAAGGATCAAGAGCGTAATGAATGTAAGAAATACACATCTTTTTTTTCCTAATTTATTTTGTTAACCAAGGTATTCACTATTTCAGTAATATTTTAAAATCATATAGCCTATTATTTTGGGTATTCGAGCGATCTACTGGTTTTTTGTGGAGTGCGGCGTTCACATGTTCATGGATTACCCCTACCACGAGCCGAAAACACCAACCATGCAATTCATTCGCTGTTTCGCCTGGCTAGTGTGCACTTCATGTGGTTGTACTTGTCGCTATGTGTATACATACATATTGCGTGTTTTCTATCACGAAAACATTCTGAAGGAATCATTTCCAGCTCGTGCATTGAGCCTCGTAGCACAGTAAGGGCACTGCATTTCGACCGTAACAAGATTCTGTTGTACAATCCAGTCCACTCGAAGTCTGCTCTAAAGAAATAATTGCCGAGAGCTGCGTGAAATTAAACCTCGGCATCTTCGAAACTCAACTCTACGTATACCCACAGCGACAGGTACAACCATACGAAGTGCGCATCGCGCACCGCTCATAACCAGCAGATAGCTAGTATCTTCAATATTTTCTTCACACAAATAATGTGCCAACTTGATTGACGCAACCTACACCTTGAGATAAAACACTGACAAACTACGTATGAAAGTATATTACAGAAGCCCCTCTTCAGTTTTCAGATTTATGATACTTTAATACTGGAGAGGTGCTTCACAGTTCATGGGTGTGGTTGAAGTCAATTAATCCAAACATTTGGTATATTTGTAAGCAAGTAAGAAATTAACTATTCTAAAAAATCTTCCTATCAATAACGATTTCTATCATTTGACCCACTAACTAGAAACGATAAAACTTTTATTTTTTAAATTTTATTTCACATTTCTTTTACTTCTGTAGTTATTCACTTGACTTAACCAATAAATTCACTAGACATTTTACAAACTTTCACTAATACTTTCGCTTATTTATTATGAAGCCTTTACTACTTATCCTATGAATTAGAACTGACGATGTTTTCGAACAATTGAAAACTGGGAGGCTAGCAGTAGCACCAATTAAATTTTAATTAAATTAGTTCACCAGCAATTCACAATCACGAAAAGACAGTGCCACGTATGGCTCCATGGAAATGGAGTTTGCATGCCGTTTCAGTTGTGAAAAATTTCCGTATAAAATGGCCGAATGATCGATTTCCATGCGATATAAGTCGCCCGCTAATCCAGCGAAATAGTGGGGCCTATAGCCATAGCGGGGCTACAGTGCGACCCGCAAACACCGAATTCGATTTCGAGTTGGCGCATGCGCAGAAACTCAAAAATGCAGTCGATAGCTGCCCGTTAAGGGGGGATGTAGGTGGAATATGGGCAAAAATTGATTTTCAGTTTTTATTCTCATATTATTCCTTATCGCCTTTAGTACATTCTCCCAAAATTTTAGACCAATCAGATCGCGGTAAGACCTTTAAATTTTAAATATCATCCCGGGAGGCGGCCACTTTAAAAGACGTTGTCATGGAGCTGTTTGATAGGCATTCGGAAATCTCGTGTTTTAGAAGGCTGTGGTTATTTTCCGCGTTGCAAACGTGTGTTTATACATGTTGTTTTGAAGCGTGTTTTTCTTGTGAACCCAGTTCTACGTGTTGACAGTTTTCTTTTGAAACAGTTAGTGTGTTACGAAGTCGTTCGAGTGATATCATGGATAGAGCGGCAAGTTAGCATAAGAAAGTGAAGAAAGCCAAAATATTAACATTTCTTCCAAAAGATTAAACAGAGCAGAAATTGAGGTTAATACGAATGTGAACTGGAAACGTGATCCGGAAACTCCGCTAAGAGAATCAAGAAGAAAAGTGAGTGGAGGTTAATGAAATGATAATGGAAATGAGAATGTTACTCGTACCAATGGTTTTTGAATAATATACTTGCAAATGCTTTTTGAAGTAGTTTAATACATTTTGCTGCTGGTAAATTGTGGGAAACAAAGTCTACGTTTGGTGGATAACGGTAAAAAGAATATGCTTAGTTTGTACTTATATATCGTTGTGAAGGCTCCAAAATGCTCTTCATGTTTAAAAGCAATTTCCCGTAACCTTGATTTTTTGTGCTAAATGTACCTTTTTCTCAAAAACTATTCAGCGTACAATATTCAAATTTTGCACATAGCTGCAGATAACAAAGAATTTGTTTGTAAGGATTTTTTCAAATGTTGTTTAGATTCTTCATAATGATTTATTAAACTCAAATTTTTTGCAACTAATAATATGACACGAATTCAATAATTATATTTAAAAAACTATAAATAATTCCAAAATTTTCTTACACTTATTTGTTTATTTGTATTTAAGGAGCAGTTCTGCAAAATGTTAATGTGATTGGTTTTCAGGAAAAGTGTACCTTTGTAAAGTTAAACAATAAAATTTTTAAATGTTTATATTATGAACAATTTCTGTTTTTTTTACAAAAATTAATTATAAATATTTTCTCACATATATATTTCTTAAGATTACAAAATTTCGTTGTTGTACATCAAATTCTGACGGCTTAAAAAATTATAATACTACGTTGGGTAAATCCACCTACATCCCCCCTTAAGGCTTGCAAAAAACTCTCCTGTCACCTCTTACTCCAGCGCGTTAACGACGTTGTTCATGTTTCGCAGTCTCATGCAATCTTGCAAATTACATGGTAGGTGAATGAAAGTGAATGTAGGTAATTTTCCCACATTCTCACTTTTTCTCTGCCTATCGTTGTTTTCCTGTCTCGGTTGTTTTTTTTTTGGTCAGCCTTTTATGAAATTTGCGGGGACCCGGAGCGGCTGCTCTGTGCTTGAACGTCAATGTCAATTAAGATGCGAATGACACTAATACGTTTCACTGTCATCAAATAATGTTCACTTATTTCTAATTGTATTGAAAGAAATAAACAATGATCGTTTGAAAAAATTAAATTACAAAATATTTGTTTGGAGTTCTTTTAATTGTATCATGACCCACCACTGCACGATGCAGTGAAGATACAAGAATGAATTTTTATTCAAGATTTAGCAATAAGGTAATATTTATTAATATTTTAAAAACATCGAGGTTAAGAATTATCTTATCATTGCAAAGTATACTATCGTTTTAGCAGTGGCGTGCAAGTTTCGCAAGAGATGGCTGAAACAATAGTATAGGTTGCAAAATTCTGATAAGAATTGTACGTAACCGTCACAAATGCGAACTAGTGGTGCTACAGAATGGCACAGACTTTCCCGTATTAGTTTTCTATATCCTTGGGTCTTCGCTAGCTATTCCGAATTGCCACATACTCTTTCTTGCCAGCTACCATCTATCACCGCCAAAAGTACATTTTTTTGCCATTTTCTTAATTTTTTGGTTTCCTATTGGTAGAACGGAAATATTAATTTTAGAATATTAAAGAACACAAAAACCTAGCCGTAAATGGCATTTTTCTTTTAAAAATTATGTGCCGTTTAAGAGAAAATGGCGTTTAGCACTACTAAAAATGCGAAATTTGAAGCTCATTTGCACAGAAAATGTTTGAGTTTTCAAAATACTTTATTTGAAGTTATTTGAAGCACTTACACTCACAAATATAATGATCTTTACAAATTGCTGATAATGTGCATATTAAAGATGTGAGAGATCTTTCAAAACAATTACATTTATATAATTTTTGAAAAAACAAAAAATAACTCAAAATAAACTTTACGTCATATTAAAGAGTGTAATTATCACTATCCGTAACAAAAGTTTCAAGAAAAAATTTGCAGCCATATATGAGAAAATGGCGTTTGAGCATTTCTGAAAATGCCGAAATTTGAGCTAGTTTTCACAGAAAACGGTTATGTTTTCGAGAAACATTACTTGACATTATTTAAAGCACATGTACTCGTAAATATAATAATGCAAAAAAATCGCCGATAATGTAAATATTAACGACGTGAGAGACAAGTAAAAAATTTACATTTTTGTAATTTTTGAAAAAACCAACGTATGGAGCAATATGGATTTTATGTCATCTGATAGAGTACATTTACCCCTATTCCTACCAAAAGTTTAAAGAAAAAATTGGAGCCGTTTTTGAGAAAATCTTGTTTTTGTAATTTTTTAAAATTGCACATATTGCAGGCAATATTGCGCAAAAAATATTAAAATTTTCAGAACAATGTACATGACCTTACACAAAGAACTCACTTTAGAGAGCACATTTTATTTGAAGGAAAATTCTCTATCTTCAATTTTGTAGTTCCAGAAAGACGCCGTAAAAATTTTAAACTTTTGCAATTTTCGAAAATTCAAAGTTATCCGCGAAAATCGGAGCTATGCTATATAATAGGACTCCTTAATAAGTGTATTTTACTCTATTCTTACAAGAAATTTAAAGAAAAAAATTGCAGCCGTTTTTGAGAAAATTTTGAAAATTCCCGGGGGGCTTCATGTAAAATACCCCAAAATTATGAAGAATCTTTTTCAAAATCTCATAGCTTCGACTAGAATCAGATCGACCGGGGGAATATTCATTTGGAAGAAATCGTACGTATGGTTTAGGCCAGGAGTCCTCAAACTACGGCCCGTGGGCCACATGCGGCCCGCCGAGGACATTTATACGGCCCGCCGGGTTTTTATGATTTAAAGAATTTTTTTTCTTAAAATCCGCACATTTTTTTATTATGTGTTAAGGTGTCTAAGGATGGCAAAAAATCGATGGTTTTTAAACAACGATGTCTTTCACCAGAAACATCGGTGTTTTTTTATTAATTATTTTTTAAATATTGTATTTGTTCCAGTTTTGATTCTTCACTTCAAAATAAGATATATGCAGTGTGTATAAGAATTTGTCGATAGTTTTTGTTTTACTATAGTGCGATTTTTCTAAGTCTGCCTCTCAAGGCCTATCTTCACGATGGAATGTCACGGTACCTCGAGTCTTTTTCAGTCATGCCGCTAGATATCGCATGATCGCGACCGTATCAAGCAGTGCTTGCGATCATGCAACATCTAGCGGCAGGACCGAGAAAGACGCGAAATTCCCTCCGACAACGTGAGGGGCAGTGAACTGGCCCCCGTTTCAAGAGTTTGAGGATCCCTGGTTTAGGCGGTAGCAGTGTTCACAGACAGACGGGACGGACGTTTTCCTTTCAATTGGTTTTTCGGTATCAAGGACCTAGAAAACATGGTTTCTGGCTACACCACGTGTTAGAGGATTTTTTTCTTAATTTAGCAACTGGTTTTATCCACTTTTTCGTTTTCCACGGTCCGGCAATTAATTTTTTTCCGCCGAAAATTGGCAATTTTTTCGCGCAGCATTACATAACTTTCCCTATACTACGTATATCACTCGGTGTATACGTACGTATACGGGAAAGTAAAAAGTCTTTGTCATTTTGTAGCGTTCTGGTTTCTGTTCTCTTATTAAATCAATACGAAGAACACGTTCGCACAAAAATGCCGCCAATTTATTTGTGATGACTCGGACTTATAACTCATTTGTTTTCAGTTCGCAGAGCTCCTAGTGGCATCTTGTAATAAGTACTGAAAAAAAAAGTATTGAATAGTGCAGATTATAAAACTGACGATACGATGGAAGAATGACATTCAACTCCGGCATGGGAGATATAAGAAGGAACTTATCTCGTCTTTTTCCGGCCACAAAGGACGAGCATTCCCGTACATGACCATAGACCATTGACCGAAAATGCTGGGAAGGGTTCTGCCATTCACCGCGTGATGTCGCTGAAGTTAAAGTGTGCGGATTCGCAGTCGACGCTTTTCGTGTGTATTCCCTACTATGTTCGAAGTTAAATGTACACATAGACTTCGTGGTGTACTTTGTACTTCTAGATTGTAACTTTGATGATTTTAGATTGCGTTATTCTTTATTGCGTGCAGTTTGTGTTCGAGAATCCGCACTAAACTGTACGGTGTAAAACGGCTTTCAAACGATTCCACCTGTGAAACCATGAAGATTGTGAACTGACTGGAAAACTTTACTACGGTGCTAGGCACGGCATAAGATATATATCTTACACGGTGATGCTGGGTGTGAAGAGTGTTAGTACAACGACACACATTGAAGATATTATTGTTCCATAGAACTTGTTCTATACTTGTTCTAACAAGTATTCTTTCATGGTACATCACTGTTTTCAGCATTGGGCGGCAGATTAGGGAACTTATCTCGGCACTTTTCGGCCAATGGGCACTAAGTTGGACGTTTCAAATTCATGTGTGCGCGCGAATGGGCGTATGTCATATACCTGCTACATGTCGTGATGCTGCGTTGAACTTAATAAAATCTTGTGATGATCTGTGTTTCAGTAGCAATTGTGTCGACATCAAAATGACACGCGTGTGTTGCATAAAAACTTGTTTTTATAGCAAAGGGGACAATTGCCGTAATAGTCAACTTACTTTTTTTCGAGTACCACGGGTAAGTAATTTTCTAGAGGAAAATTGTGAGAATCTCAAACGAAAATATGTGTTATAATTTTAGTCAATATCAAGTTCAAGAATTAAATTTATTTTTTGCAGGTATCATTTTTTGACAGGTTGATATTCAGTTTAGTTCTTTTATATGTCTATTTCATTTTGTAACTTGTTAACTTCTTGAATTGTGCTTACACGACTAGTGAAACAAAAATTAAATGACTTAAATTTAATTGTAGAACAGAAAACCTTGAGTGTTATTCTGAAGATAAAATTAAAAACATTTTTTTAAGGATCCAACAATTCGTGAGAAATGGCTCTCCATTGCTGATGGAAAAATGCGAGAACGTTCAGCAACTGCAAAACTAATATACTTTTGTGAGAAGCATTTTGAAGAATCGGATATTATTCGATCCTTTGATGTGGTAATAGGCAACATTAGGGATACGATACCATGTAATATGGTGACCTTGAAATCCAGCGCAGTGCCATGTATTTTCCATGTAAATATTATTTGAAAAGAAAGATTTTCAAATTTATTGTTCTATTTGTACTAGACAATATAATTAAAAATACTTGTGTTCATGTTTCACAGAATACATTACCCAGCGAAGAAGGCATTGAGTGGTATCTTAGAAAAAGAAAAGAATCTGAAACTATTGATAAAAACAAAAATTCTTTGCTTGCAAATCCTGTAAGTAAATATCTATGTAGATTTTCAGTGATACCTATGTTTGTAATTTTTAAAATGAGTTTATTTTGAGTTTCAAACAGTAATTGAGAAGTAAATTGCAAGTTATAACTACTATTTTATATTAATACATTTTTGTTTTTCTGCCGATACCTCAACCCAATGACACATCAAATGTTTACCACATCAAAACATTAAAGGCAGCTTTGTTATCTAGAGTGTCAGTGAAATTTGGTTTTCCTTTTTTCACTAGGTTGTGGTACCAGCACTCTTTCCTCTATGGTAAAAAACAATTCTCAAATTGGGTGGGAAAGTTTTGAAATCATTTTATTAGAGAATAATTCTGTTTAAAATTAAAGCTGCAATGCAGTTGCGTGAGTTTCGTCTGTGGTCAAATTAGTCAGAACCTTTTTTCTGAGTCATGGCAAAATATGAGATATTTTGAATACAAGATATATGTAATATTATAGCTTTGGGACATGAAATGAATTTATTTGCATGTTTTTTTAATATTTTGTCTAAAAAAAACTTGAGTCAAAGCACGTCATTATTTTGGTAAAATTCTTACCATAATTGAGGGAAAGTAAAATTTGTTGAGGTATTCAGTAAATATAGAGTGAGAAAACGATGAAATGAAAAAATTATTTTCAAATGAGAAATTACATTATTTGGGAACATACTTTTTAGAGAAAGTATTTAGCACAAACAATACTCTGCAATTTGTGGAAATTGAAATCCAGTGCAGTTCCACCTAGTTTCAAAGTAAATATTATTTGAAAGGATGGAATTTTTAAATTTATTGTTCCTTTTTTATATCAATGTAATAAAAAATAATTCATGTTTGTAATATAAATTCATGTTTGACAGAATTTTGTACCCAGCAGAGAAGATAGGCATATTACTAGTGAAATAATAGAGACATCTGAAACTATTAAGAACAACAAAAATCCTTTGCCTGCAAATTCCGTAAGTAAATATTACTATATAGATTTTTGGTGATACTACAGTTGCAATTTTCAAAATGAATTTACTTTCCATTTCATACAATCATTGAGAAATAAATTGCAAATTATTCCTACTATATATACATACATTTTTGTTATTCTGCTGCTTCCACAACTAGTGACACACCAAATGTTTACAAGATCAAAAAATTAAAGGCATCTCTGTTATCTACAGTTTCTGTGCAATTTGGTTTCTCCAACAACTCCTTTGTCACTAGTCTGTAGTATGACCATGCTTCCCTCCCATGGTAAAACAAATTCTCAGATTAGGGTGGGAAAGTTTTGAAATAATTTTATTTGAGAATAATGCTACTTAAAATTAGAGCTGCAATGCAATTGCACAAGTTTTGTTAATGGTTATACCTGTCAGAATCTTATCTCTGAGTCATGGCAAAACATTGGATCTGAGATATTTTTCATACTATACATATATTAGAGCTTTGGGACATCAAATGAATTTATTTGCATGATTTTTTTTAATATTTTGACTTAAAGAACTTTAGAAAAAACACTTAATTATGGTCAAATTATTACCATAATTGAGGGAAAGTAAAATTTGTTGAGGTGTCGAGTAAATATAGAGGGGTAAATGATAAAACGAGATTATTTTCAAATGAGAAAAATAATTCTCCAAGAATTTACTTTTTAGAGAAAGTATTTAGTAAAAATCTTGTTAAGCTATAACAATGTGCAAGTACATGGTTTGTCTGGAAAGTAAAGTCATGACTTCAGAACAAAGAATCTCTTGACCGAATCAGTACAATCTCTTAATACTGTTCAATGTACATCCCTCCTGCATCGATACACCGCTGCAAGCGCAATTTTCGTGCGTCAAAGGCGGAGCAAAAGCCCTTTTCCGGGATGTCCTTCAAGGCGCGCGTTATAGTCGCCTTAATGTTGTCGACCGACCCGAAATGCTCCCCTTTCATCGGAGTTTTCGGTCGTGGGAATAAAAAAAAGTTTGGGGGGAGCAACGTCCGGGCTGTAGGGAGGTTGTGGGACTGTTGCGACCTCTATCTTGGCCAGGTAGTCGCTTAGAACAAAGCTGGTGTGCGCCGGTGCATTGCCGTGATGCAGCTTCCTGTCCGTTGTGATGGGTCGGACGCGTTGAACCCGAAGTTTCAACCTCTTGGACGTAAAATTTGCCTGTCACTGTTGTGCCTGGTGGTACAAATTCGTGATGGACGATATACGATGGAAGTGATGGACGATGGACAAATTCGGGATATCGAAAAACACAGCAGCGAAAAAATCAGAATTGGTTTGATTTTTGATTTCGACTTCCTGCCTTTTTTGGGGTGTGCCACTCGGCATTTTCCCTTATCGTCTCCTTTTCTTCCTTCGCCAATGATGTCTTCTCGACTTTCAGTAAAGGCCCAGTGCTATCAATAAACTTGCTTATCCGACAATCATTGCTAAAGGCAATCTTCAACGTTGGAACAGTGTCAGAAATAGTCGTGTAAATAAGTCATAAAATTACTTTGCAGCGAGTCAGACGAAGACACAATATTGATATTCCCTTGAGACTCCCTCGGTCGCCGCGCATCGTCCGACAGCGCCTCTCACTTGGTTGTGCCCATAGAGGAGATATCTCTCCTCTATGGTTGTGCCACTATACTGCGATTTTTGTAGGAAGAGCTCTCAAGATAACTCAAATCCCATCTTCGCGATGGAATATGTCATGGCATTTCGCGACTTTTCTCGGTCTTGCCGATAGAAGTCGCATGATCGCAAGCACTGCTTCATACGGTCGCGATCGTGCGAAATCTAGCGGAACGACTGTGAATGATACGAAATGCCGTGACATATTCCATCGCGAAGATGGGATTTGAGTTATCTTGAGAGCTCTTCCTACAAAAATCGCAGTATAAAACGCCGTGTGTTTGTCGTGTTAAATCGGATGGCCAAAGAGTAAATGTTGTAAACCCAATAACACCACAGTATAAATGAGGCAACACAGCCAAGAGCGCGGTGCAATACCCGGCAAGGCATCAGACACCGGAGAGAGCGCCAGTTAGACGCTCTTTGGTTTCAAAATGAT
Organism: Acheta domesticus; assembly: GCA_031308135.1. NCBI lineage: Eukaryota > Metazoa > Arthropoda > Insecta > Orthoptera > Gryllidae > Acheta > Acheta domesticus. The sequence goes on along the minus strand of JAHLJT010005437.1, from coordinate 34,566,756 downwards.
TTCATATACATCGACATTGCTGCAATATTTTGAATATTGAATGTCATTAAAAAGAAAATGTATCTTCCTAAGACATAATGAGATATATTTTGATTATCTGGGGGTTGTGCAACCACGCAACATAAGTACGAGCCGCCACTGTGTTTGACTGTCCAAAGAATTGTCTGCACTAGCTAGGAATTGTGCCCAGTTGCTCTAACTGCTTCAGCTACTGAGGCAGTCAACTCTCCTATGACCTTTAGGAGTTCAGAGCCCCTGCGTTTTTACAGGTTACATTTCAATAATAATAATAATAATAATAATAATAATAATAATAATAACAATAACTCCACCTAGGGAGTACACGACCTTGCAGTTGGTGGTGGAGCTTGAGTACCCCCATGAGCCTTAAAGCTATGTCAGTGGTACCCTAGCTACCGGTGGGGCCTCCCTTGCTGAATGGTTTGAAGGTGAGGGGTCAGACGAACAAGTACTCCATTTTGAGGAGAGTGGGAAGTAAGTAGAGAGGGAAGGGTCATGAACCTTTGGACTTCCTGTTGTCGGCCCATAGAGGGTACAGGAGAGAAACTGGGTTGGCACACCAGGTCACTGATTAGAGTGGAGGCCCGAACCTTGCATTAGCCAACGAAGGAGGCTGCCTTCAGCAGTCAGTGAAAATCCCGTAGGGTTTAGTAATGCCGACTGGCGATCGGAGGGACCTTGCTGGGCCCTGCGGGGGGATGCCCCGAGGCCACTGTGGGTCGCAGTAACGGATGGCAGGAAACAACCCGAGGGTTAAGTGTGATCTGTGAACTCGAACTTACGTCCTGCGAATCTTCAATTCAAACCAATGAGCAAAATGGATAGAACAAGCAATGTAATGAACCTTAACGTGCCTTGTTCTACCAATGTCCCATACCTGCTCAGAAACCGAGCTAATGTCACCTTGTCGACGTCTGGCCATCCCACGGATGTTAATCCCAGGGACCCAAAGCCGGCAGTAGCTCGAAGCCATCGTCAGAAATGGACCCGGGATGAATTAAAGGAGGTGATGTGATGCTTTTACTATGCAAAAGCGAAAAATGGGGGCTCAGAAATAGAAGTTTTCAAGGTATGGAGAGAGCGGAACCCAGATATGAGACCTACCCTAGACTCAAAGAAGCTTGCCAGTCAACGACGATACATACTCAGTAGTGGAAAATTCACAGCAGAACAACTTGCTGACATTGAGAGAAATGCGGAGTATGTACTTCGCTCGAACAATCCACATGACGAACATGTAGAACTTGAAAATGATGATCTCGTGGAAGGTTCATCTCTTTCCGGTGAAACACACGTCAGTGGTGAAAATTCATCTGGCAATGAATTACACGATAAGGACATAATGCGAAATCTCCTTCGGCGCGAGATAGAAAGAGTTGGTCAACTTCCGCTTGAATCTCGTGAACCGTTGAGGAGAATATACGAAACTGCCAAAGCTAAAAGAGTGATAGAAACAGTGAATTCTGTCTTAAATGAGGTGGTGGAGACCCCAGGCAGAGATCTAGATATTACTGAAATCAATCACATCATATATGCAGCTGGATATCTAGTATCTCAGATAATTTTGGGGCCAGCCAAGAACACCGACGGCCGACAGCAAAACAGAGTAAACAGCTCTGTACCACCATGGATGAACAGAATTATGAAACGAATAGCCGGCACCCGGCGCGAAATATCACTCTTAGCTGAGGCATCTTCTAAATCAACGCACACCTCTAAAGTTCAGCGAAAAATATTCAATGTTGAACAAAAATACCAAATTGAAAATGACACCAGCAGGCTAATGGTAGTTGAGAAGCTAAAAGAGAAAATTCAAGCATGGGCTCAAAGAATTAGACGTTACAAACGTAGAATAGATTTCCGTGTACAGAACCGGTTGTTTGAAACAGACGCGAAGAGATTCTATCGCAATCTGACTCAAAAACCGAATGGCAAAGCTGATACTCCTTCAAAAGATGACGTCGAGGCATTTTGGGCAGGAATCTGGGAGGAGAGCAGATCCTACAACAAAGACGCATCTTTGCTTCAATCTGAAGTTGATGCTGCCGATGAACTCGTAGAAACAGTGGAAGATGTTCACCAATTCTCGGAAGAGGACCTCTTCCAAGCAATTAGGAACATGGGAAACTGGAAGTCCCCCGGGATTGATAAGATCCAGATTTATTGGATTAAGAAATTAACAGCAATACATTCTCATCTAGCAAAGGCTGTTAATAAAATTTTTGAAAACCCAAAGGAAATCCCGGAATGGCTCACACGCGGCATCACGTATTTGCTACCCAAAGCGGGAGACAGCTCTTTGGCGAAGAATATTTTTCATTTTAAATGTATTTGATGCACACGTGAGGGTAACCAGTGCCCTCTAGAATACAAAGCCTGGCGACGGGCAGCCATCTTGCCAATGACGTCACGATGAGTAGGCCTAACAGCCCCGCCGTGGGCCTACGATCTATGCTGAACTTAATAGCAACAGCATTTCACAATATATTTCTCCCTGGCACTTCATTTTACACCAATAGATTTGGGTTACGAAAATTGAAGGATTCATATTTTAAGAAATATGTTGCTTTTATTTCAGGACAATGTTTCTTTGAAAGAAAAAAATATAATTTTTCCTACAACTATCAACAAAATTAAAATCAGAAGTTAATAAAAATACACTTTGATTAATTACAGAAATAGTAATTTATTTTGAAGAAAATCATGTCACAATTTACATATATTACTCAATAGATAGTTTGTGTATCACAACAAGAACATTTAAGTAGTTTCTCAATACATATTAATACATATTCCTACATTAATACACACAAACATCATTTTTACAGAATAGGCGATTTAAAATATTTTGGGAAAGAAAATTACAGAAGCAGAATCATGCTGCAGGCTAGATTTCGACCTGAGATATCACGTAACAATTATGTATTTATTAAAACACATAAGACATCCCACATAACGTAATATTTGAAGCTCTGAACGAAAAACTTGATAAGGGAAATTCATTTAAAATACCGAATGAGGAGATCCTGCTAGCAAGTAGATTAATGTTGAATAACAAATTCTTCAAGTTCAGTGATTCTTGTTACAAACAAAAACAGGGGACTCCAATAGGTGGACTCATGAGTTATCTCTTTTCTGAATCGGTTATGCAGCAGACACAGTCATCTTAAGTCAAAATGAAGTAATATTTTGTGCTAAATATGTGGATGAGACGATATTAATTGTTAATGAGGCAAAGATTGAATTCATTTTTCAACAATTCAATAACTATCACCACAACTATTACTATCACTATCACTGTCACCAACGTTTGCAAGTTTAAAGCATTTTTTAAATACCTATCCTTGAGTTATTGTTGGGTATGAAAGTTTTCTCTCTACAAATAGCTTTGATCCACGCACTCCTTGGCTCTTTCTCATTGGGAAAGCCGAACACACTAACAGCACGGCCGTTTCGGTAGTTGCCTTTACAATTGGGTACACAATAGTTGAAAGGCATCATTATGATGAGCTGTAAATGAAACAATGAGGGTTTGAATAGTTACAATTTTTTTAACATATGTTTACTGTCTAATCACTTAAGTTCTAAACACTGTATGATCAATATGCACAATAACCTAGAAGCCTCATAACACATTTTTACAAATTGAAGCACAAATATATCATTTGCTTATATTTGCCTTAATTTTAGATCTAAGACGTAAAGTGAACTTAATCAGAAACTACTGTTAATAAATTGTACTTACCAAGTTAGAATTTCCGTAAATAAAAATAATCAAATTGCTGAAAAATCACAACTAACACAACATAGCAACACGCATAACACACGGAGTATCCGGCCGGAGAGTCTCTTCTTGGGCCTACTCGTGCTTACGTCACAAAATCGTCGCCAGGCTTTGTATTCCAGAGGGCACTGGGGTAACTCACCAATAGTAGTTGACCTCTCACGATGTTCTGCGTTGACAGAATTTTTTATTAATGGTACAAAACCGACGTAGTTCTTTAGCGAATTATAGGGGATTATATTGCGATTTTTCTAAGAGCTACCCTCAAGGCCACTCAAATCCCATCTGCGCGATGGAATATGTCACGGCATTTCGCGTCTTTCTCAGTCGTTCCGCTACAATTCGCACGATCGCGACCGTATGAAGCAGTGCATGCGATCATGCGACTTCTACCGGCAAGACCGAGAAAATACGCGAAATGCCGTGACATATTCCATCGCGAAGATGGGATTTGAGTGGCCTTGAGGGACGCGGTTAGAAAAACCGCAATATACTGAGGAAGCGTGGGTTGTATGTTGTTTTTTTTATTATGAATTTTAGTCATGTGAGCTAGATTTCTTGCCTTCAATCACTGGGTTGCCACACATTCTATTGGGTTTAGATCAAATTTTTAATTTAGTAATATTTTGGCTTGTATGAAGCGTTCCTAAAGGCTATTACAAACAATCTTCATTTATCCAGCAACCAAATTTTACACATAACGATATAATGTATGAATGAAATCACTTAACATTTTAAAATGTTGCGAACTTCCTGTAAGTTTCAAATTCTTGCATCCATTTCTGTGCGCATTACATGCAAAATAACATAATGTTCTTGAATTAGGTCAATCAAAGGAAACCAACACTTTACATTGCCGACGTTTCGGCCATTTATTCGGCCTTCATCAGGACTACAAAATAGATAAACAATTTTTGTAAATGTAAAAAAGTGTTCGTTTCCTTTGATTGATCTAAACTCAAGAACCGCTAGACATAATTTCAATGGGTCAAGAATCATTGAATACTCAAAATAACACTCTACTATAAAAACTTATTACCCTCTTTCCTCACAAAGGTCATGCATAATGTGTCTGGCATCATGGAAATCATTCTGTATCAAGTGATGTTTAATTAAAAGCATGTCAATTAGTATGTCAATTGTTTGTTGTAGCCCTGAGGAAGGCCCCAGCAGAAATGTTGTTAATTTAAAACCTTTTGAGTCATTATTTGATAGATATTCTCACCGTTAATTTTATTGTATAAAATAATTTTATAAATAATAGTTACTTATATTTTTAAATAATAGATTCTTAATACAATGTTTTTTAATCTTATGTTAAATGTATATGAAGAAACATTTTGCCTAATTGTAAAACTTATAATCTAGTTAACAGGACCACCAACTTGTTGTATACCTAATTGTGAAAATTACAACAGTAAAACAAGAACAAAAACGAAAAGACTGAAGTATTTTACTTTCCCAAAAGATGAAACGGTTCTAAATGCATGGCTTAATGCAAGCCAAAAAAAACTTGAACATATTAAAGTTAAAACAGGTAAGAAAATATTAAATCATTTGCAATTTTGAATTACTTTCTGTGTAAAAATTGAAACATTCAGAGGTGTGGAAATTATTAGTTAAAATTATATTCTTTTTATTATTAATGAATTCCAGAATAATTTGTTATAGCAATGAATTAACTGAAATCTTCTATATAGCATTCAGAAGGATTTTGGGAAACACCTGTTAAATAACTGAGATGGAGCTAAAATCATGTTGGAACAATGTTTGTAATTTCCATTTTGCTTTTTTGCATATTACTTGTATAGAGAAAGTGTTGCAGCAAAAAATCTAGTAGTGCTACAGGATGGCTCAGACTTTCCTGTATTAGTTTTCAATTTCCTTTGGTCTGGGCTAACTATTCGGACTTGCTACATACTCTTGCCGGCAATGTTTCAACAGAAAAACTAATTATTTTAGTCACTGATATTGAAAAAGTGAATAGGTCTTGTTTCTATACAAGTATGTACCCTACAAGTATGTAACCTACAAAATGTGGCAAAATAAACTTTATGTATGTAATAAATAACTTCCACTAATGTGTTATCTAGTGAGCCTCCACATTTTGTAGGTTCTTGGTATCAAAAAATTGGGTTACAGCAAAACATCTGTCTGTGAACGCTAGCGGCTAAACCACAGGCAGGACATTTATGGAAATTGATATTACCCGATTGATCTGGCTGATGTCGCGGCCCCATGAATTTGATACGGATATTTTATTTTGGGGAATATTTTTTGTGAGGCCTTGAAGATATTTTCAGAAATTTCCTAAAAATGGTGACATTTGTCCTAAAGCTTAGTAGGTAGACAACAGATGAAGTAGGTCCTATTTAGCGGTTTTTGAAAATTGCTTAAGTTATAAATAGTACGAGGAAAAGTGTGTTGTAACACTAGCTTGTGGCTATGAAAACATTTTTTAAGGATAATGTTGCATAAATTATCTTAATAAAATAATAAATACTTTAACATAATTTTCACACTTCTGAAAATACCTTAAAAGCAAGTGAGGTAAAGTAACTAATGAGCTAACCTCTGTGAGTTGGAAACCTATCATACCTGACAAGAATCTCAGAACGGAACGATTTTAACGTGAGAATTACCTCTATAGCCTGGAAACCTGCCTAATGCGGAAACAGAATGGTTCTTAGAGAACGTGAAGTGATTATTACGTGGCTAAGAGGAAAATTTACTTTTAAATTTCCGCCACTATCTTTGGAATGGCGTAGTGCGAAGGGTCACATCCTGAGACAAATAAAGTAACTGAGAAGTTTTTCCTTTCATGCCTGCTGTGGAGGAATCTTTGGTGAACTCAGCATCTGCACTGTGACTTTCTCACGCTTTGGTGTGTTTTGTGTGATAAGCGTGACCTTGTCGCTGTTGCTCTGAATCCTTAATGTTTGTCGCCCTCACCCCATTCAAGTCTCAAAAGCACTTTACTTCAGTCAACAATGAAATTCTGGGAAGGCTGTCTTGTCATCCTATATTTGATCCTTGTCTATGTCATATTTTCCCTATGTTTGCTATTGATTTTTTTATTACCAGCAACATTTTTTAAGATAAATTTTTTCATTTTTTATTTTTCTTGCTTTATTTTCATTACTTTGTTTCAAACAAATTATGTCGAAAATACTGTACATAAATTATATGGTGAATTTTTGGCAACCCTCTATAAGATGGAAGCCTGTCAAGACGGACAGTTTTTTAAGGAACCGTTAGGTTCCATCTTAGATTTTACTGTATATGTTGTGAACCGCATTACAGATTTACACTTATAAATGAGGTAGTTTACTTGAAGAATGTGTTTCTTTTAATGACGTAGTACAATTTTATGTGAACATTGTTTTTCAGCTTGGATTTGTGAAGAACATTTTACAGATGATTGTTTTCATTATGCTTTATCAAAGCTTCGTGTAGAAGGAAAGAAACCAAAAAGAGTAAAAAAACTGAAACACGGTTCTATTCCAACTCTTAATTTAAATGTAACAAAACTACAAAGAAACACGATAAATGAAGCTCTGAAAACGAATTCAGAAGATAATAGTGAAGATCAAAATGTTTGTTCCCAGAAAAATGCACAATTTCGGTAAGAAAACAAAAAGTAATTTCGTTATTTAAGGATAAGTGAGGGTGTTTTTGACCCGATTTTTTCTCAGATGTTGCTATTAGAGACTTCGTGATCAGCTCAGAAAAGCAAAATATACATAGAAATATGACCGGTAGTGGGTAGTTAAACTGTCTCATAAATAAATTTATTCCAAAAAGCACGTCATTTAAAGAGGAAGAAAAAAAATCATATTAATGTTGTATTTTAGTTAGAATTTTTTGAAAGTGTTGTTGCTTGCGCACATAATGGATACGATACACTTCAAAATAATTATAATAGAACCATATTTTTCTTTCAATCCGAAACAGTCACTTAAGTGGTATTGAAATGGATGTCTTGAAATAAACTAATAATGCACTGCAGATACGCATAAATCTTCCTTTCAAATCGAAAATGTATGTTTATTATTACTGAAAAATGAACTGTCATGTTTATTATTAAATTGTCATCAAATTGTTATCTCATTTATTTGACATCACATTTATTTTCAGCAGAGTTAATTTTTGCAATCCAAAAGCAGTGCTGCGCTTTGCATTTTTTATATAAACTCATTTAACAAACTTTTGCAAATCGAATTTTTCGGTTATGTTGCTATAAACGTGTTTGCAATACATTATTTGAGCCGATCTTGCAACATAGCTGATTTCGTATGATTCGAGTCGAAACAGTACCGGGAAACTTTGTCCATTTCTGGGATTTGTTTTTTATGGAATATTTTCCTCACCCCAACTGGATGGTTGCCATGGTAATATCTTGGAAGGTTTAAGTACATACAAATGAAATATTAAGATTAAACGACTTGGAGGAAGAAGAATATAACATACATTTCATAAATAACATGTAAAAATTTATTTGTTAATTTAATGATATTAAATTAATATAAGTCGTCCATTACAAAAGAAAAATTTCATCTAATTTCAGGTGTGAATCTCCGGATGAGTTTCACCCTTCAAAGTTCCTGGAAGTCATCATCAGGGATTCTACGAGTAGGTCACTCGAAAAATCCAATAATGTAGTGCTAAAAAAAGAGCCTGGCAGTTTCGGTACTTAGACATTTTAAAGTTCTTATTTACTTTCTGAAAGAATTTCCAAACTTTGTTACTTTAGAAAATTCTCATGCATGTTATAGAAAGAAGAGAAGAACCTGTTCTGATGTCGTGTTTCTTGTGTGGCTGTAAACAAAATATTGGAATGCAGCCTGCAGTAGCAATGTATAAGTGAGTATTTATTTAGATACTGTTCTTCATATAAGCATTTAATGATAAGTGAATTAGATTAGTTTTCTTAAAACTCTGACTCTTCTCTGATTTCTTCCTGGAGAGTGTGAAATTGTTGAATTCAATTAAACATATCTGAAACAAATGAGCCACAGACTCAGTGATTTAAAAAAATCATAAATATAAACCATTCTGTCTTCTGAATGTAAAATGTAACACATTTTCTTAGTACTTTACATACGTTAAATAATAATAATAATAATAATAATAATAATAATAATAATAATAATAATAATAATAATAATAATAACTCCACCTAGGGAGTACACGACCTTGCAGTTGGTGGTGGGGCTTGAGTACCCCCATGAGCCTTAAAGCTATGTCAGTGGTAGCCTAGCTACCGGTAGGGCCTCCCTTGCTGAATAGGTTGAAGGTGAGGGGTCAGACGAAGAAGTACTCCATTTTGAGGAGAGTGGGAAGTAAGTAGAGAGGGAAGGGTCATGAACCTTTGGACTTCCTGTTGTCGGGCCATAGAGGGTACAGGAGAGAAACTGGGTTGGCACACCAGGCCACTGATTAGAGTGGAGGCCCGAACCTTGCATTAGCCAGCGAAGGAGGCTGCCTTCAGCAGTCAGTGAAAATCCCGTAGGGTTTAGTAATGCCGACTGGCGATCGGAGGGACCCCTTGCTGGGCCCTGCCCCGAGGCCACTGTGGGTCGCAGTAACGGATGGCAGGAAACAACCCGAGGGTTAAGTGTGACCTGTGAACTCGAACTTGCGTCCTGCGAATCTTCAATTCAAACCAATGAGCAAAATGAATAGAACAAGCAATGTAATGAACCTTAACGTGCCTTGTTCTACCAATGTCCCATACCTGCTCAGAAACCGAGCTAATGTCACCTTGTCGACGTCTGGCCATCCCACGGATGTTAGTCCCAGAGACCCAGAGCCGGCAGTAGCTCGAAGCCATCGTCAGAGATGGACCCAGGATGAATTAAAGGAGGTGATGTGGTGCTTTTACTATGCAAAAGCGAAAAATGGGGGCTCAGAAATAGAAGTTTTCAAGGTATGGAGAGAGCGGAACCCAGATATGAGACCTACCCTAGACTCAAAGAAGCTTGCCAGTCAACGACGATACATACTCAGTAGTGGAAAATTCACAGCAGAACAACTTGCTGACATTGAGAGAAATGCGGAGTATGTACTTCGCTCGAACAATCCACATGACGAACATGTAGAACTTGAAAATGATGATCTCGTGGAAGGTTCATCTCTTTCCGGTGAAACACACGTCAGTGGTGAAAATTCATCTGGCAATGAATTACACGATAAGGACATAATGCGAAATCTCCTTCGGCGCGAGATAGAAAGAGTTGGTCAACTTCCGCTTGAATCTCGTGAACCGTTGAGGAGAATATACGAAACTGCCAAAGCTAAAAGAGTGATAGAAACAGTGAATTCTGTCTTAAATGAGGTGGTGGAGACCCCAGGCAGAGATCTAGATATTACTGAAATCAATCACATCATATATGCAGCTGGATATCTAGTATCTCAGATAATTTTGGGGCCAGCCAAGAACACCGACGGCCGACAGCAAAACAGAGTAAACAGCTCTGTACCACCATGGATGAACAGAATTATGAAACGAATAGCCGGCACCCGGCGCGAAATATCACTCTTAGCTGAGGCATCTTCTAAATCAACGCACACCTCTAAAGTTCAACGAAGAATATTCAATGTTGAACAAAAATACCAAATTGAAAATGACACCAGCAGGCTAATGGTAGTTGAGAAGCTAAAAGAGAAAATTCAAGCATGGGCTCAAAGAATTAGACGTTACAAACGTAGAATAGATTTCCGTGTACAGAACCGGTTGTTTGAAACAGACGCGAAGAGATTCTATCGCAATCTGACTCAAAAACCGAATGGCAAAGCTGTTACTTCTTCAAAAGATGACGTCGAAGCATTTTGGGCAGGAATCTGGGAGGAGAGCAGATCCTACAACAAAGACGCATCTTGGCTTCAATCTGAAGTTGATGCTGCCGATGAACTTGTAGAAACAGTGGAAGATGTTCACCAATTCTCGGAAGAGGACCTCTTCCAAGCAATTAGGAACATGGGAAACTGGAAGTCCCCCGGGATTGATAAGATCCAGATTTATTGGATTAAGAAATTAACAGCAATACATTCTCATCTAGCAAAGGCTGTTAATAAAATTTTTGAAAACCCAAAGGAAATCCCGGAATGGCTCACACGCGGCATCACGTATTTGCTACCCAAAGCGGGAGACAGCTCTTTGGCGAAGAACTACAGGCCAATTACTTGTCTGCCAGTCCTGTACAAAGTCATAACTTCAGCCATAGCTGACAAAATGTACAGACATCTAGATAAGAATCATCTAATGCCAGCTGAACAAAAAGGATGTCGTAAAGGCTCTTATGGCTGTAAGGAAATCTTGCTACTGAATAAAGTCATCTTGAATGATGTAAAGAAACGCAAACGTAATTTGAGCATGGCTTGGATTGACTACCAAAAGGTGCAAAAATCAATTTAAGTGTGACAAGTGTGCAAAAATCAATTTAAAAAGAGGGAAACTCACAACGTCTGAGAACATTGAAATTGATACGCACACTGTGATTCAAGATCTTGAGCCAGGTAAAACTTACAAATATCTGGGCATTGAAGAATGTGAAACCATCTCGAATGACAGAATGAAAGAGAGAATTCGTAGGGAGTATTATAGAAGAGTGAGACTGGTCCTGCAGTCCGCTCTGAATTCCAGGAATAAAATATCTGCAATAGGTAGTTTGGCGGTACCTGTAGCCGAATACAGTTTTGGACTAGTGGACTGGACTGAGCAAGAAATTCGCACCATGGATCGAAAAACCAGAAAACTGCTAACAATGCATCATGTTTCCCACCCTCGAGCTGATATACATAGACTTTATGTGTCACGTAAGGAAGGAGGAAGAGGCCTCAGACAAATTGAGGCCTCCTGGTACAACGCAATAGTCGGGTTGGGGAAGTATGTAGTCAGCCATCAAGATGACCCTCTAATGAGGCAGGTCATGAAATCTGACCGAAGAATGGGAAACAGAGGCATTGTTAGTGTAGCAAGAAGCATTGCGAAGAAAACTAGGCAAGACACGTCGAATAACACAGACACTGAACTTCTGATACTGCTAAACATGAAGTGTGAGACACAAAAAATGTTAAAGAAATCGTGGAGAGACAAACCACTCCACGGACAATACCTAAAAAGAATGGACAAGGTGCAGATCAATAAAGATCAATCATTTATGTGGCTTAAAAGGGGAAGAATGAAGCCAGAATCGGAAGCACTTGTAATAGCTGCCCAAGATCAGGCCTTGAGAACACGACATTATGATAAAGCGGTTCTCAAAATTTCCCAAGATGATAAATGCCGCATTTGCCTGGAGCAAGTAGAAACCATTGATCATATTGTCTCAGCTTGTCCAATTCTAGCAAAGACCGAATACCTTAAAAGACCTGACAGGGTGTGTAGCTACCTCCACTGGCAGATCTGTACCGCCCTCGATGTTCCAAACCATGCCCCAAGTGGTACGAACACTCACCGAAACCGGTGACGTCTGTTGGATTGTGTACGATATTGTACGACCAACAAATTCAAACTGATCGCACGATAGCGGCAAACAAACCGGATATAGTTATCCGGGATTTGGCGAAAAAATCGTGTTTACTTATCGATGTTGCTGTACCTTGCGATCAAAACGTCGTTACCAAGGAGGCAGAGAAACGTCTTAAATACAAGAGTTTGGAAATCGAGATAAGCCGAATGTGGGGCGTAAAAGCACAGGTCGTCCCGATAGTTATCGGAGCTCTGGGATTTGTTCCGCAAAATTTGAGTAAGAACTTGTCTAAACTCCCAGGTAATTCAAAAGATTGGGAAGTGCAAGAAATTGCTTTATTTGGAACAGCCCACATTTTGCGTAAAGTATTGTAGAGGCACTGATATTCACCGAATCTGCTCCTTAGGTAGCTGGTTGCAACCTGGAGTAGATTTTATATTCAGCCGACTCATAAGACCTTTAGTCGTGATGTAATGGAATAATAATAATGATAGTAATAATAATGATGTTAATAATAAGTTCTTGTATGTTGCACATTTCATTGTACATCGCCTGGACGGTGTTATTCATCAATCGGCTATGCACAATTTTTGAAAAAAAATGAGATATCGACGCCATCAGTTGCATTGGACCATGTTCTAAGTGTACGCAAAATTTGGGTGCCAAATCTATAAAAATAGACTTATAATTAATGAAAAATGTAAACGGCATCGGTCACATCAGGGATTTTATGTTGTGCAACAACCGGCTATAAACATAAATCTTCAAATCTGCTGTTCTTAATTTCACATAATGCAGATAAGCACCAGATATTCTACTAATGTTTGTGTAGTTTCGTGCTTCAATGAATGAAATGATTAAATTACAGTTTTTAGAGCTGAAAATGTAATAAAACCTTTGAACGCGATTATCTCAAAACTTGTACGATGTCGCATAGCTGATTGATGCATAACACCATCCACCTAATTTGTAATTATTTTATTTGATTTTTTTGGAATGCCCTGTACTCTAAGTTCTTTTTAACAATCAAAATCACTAAATGGTTGTAGCATCTTAGTTTCATCTCAAGTAAATTGTTGTTTAGTGGGAAATTCTGGCAATATAATTTTTCTGACATTATTTGTTGTAGATTCCCTGACGATAGCCAAGTGAATAGGTCATGGAGGCAGGCATGTAATTTATTGGAACACGATTACATGAACACTTCTGCATTGTTGGTATGTTCCAAACACTTTATGGCTGAAGACTACATCTGTAATTCTACGGATGGTTCCCAAATATTAAAACCAATGCAGAGTACCTTCCATTTCGGTTCCAAACCCGGTGAATACAGTGTCATCAGTCGAACTGAAACCACAAAAAT
>JAHLJT010005437.1:34509787-34553014 GCA_031308135.1 Acheta domesticus | reverse complement strand
CCTTTAGATCTTCAGTCTAACGCTCTCCCAGCTGAGCTATTTCGGCCGGACGTTTCGCTCATTTGTATAATATTGTAGTAATTTTTTTATTATTTTATCAAAATATTCTGCCGAAACCCGGGATCGAACCAGAGACCTTTAGATCTTCAGTCTACGCTCTTCCAGCTGAGCTATTTCGGCGGACGTTTCGCTCCTTTGTATAATATTGTTGTTAATTCTTTAGTATTTTTTCAAAATATTCTGCCGAAACCCGGGATCGAACCAGGGACCTTTAGATCTTCAGTCTAACGCTCTCCCAGCTGAGCTATTTCGGCGGACGTTTTGCTCCTTTTGTATAATATTGTAGTTAATCTTTTAGTAATTTATCAAAATATTCTGCCGAAACCTGGGATCGAACCAGGGACCTTTAGCATCTTCAGTCTAACGCTCTCCCAGCTGAGCAATTTCGGCGGACGTTTTGCTCCTTTTGTATAATATTGTAGTTAATTTTTAGTATTTTATCAAAATATTCTGCCAAACCCGGGATCGAACCAGGGACCTCTAGATCTTCAGTCTAACGCTCTCCCAGCTGAGCTATTTCGGCGGACGTTTCAGCTACCTTTTGTATAATATTGTAGTAATTTTTTAGTATTTTATCAAAATATTCTGCCGAAACCGGGATCGAACCAGGGACCTTTAGATCTTCAGTCTAACGCTCTCCCAGCTGAGCTATTTCGGCGGACGTTTCGCTCCTTTTGTATAATATTGTAGTTAATTTTTTAGTATTTTATCAAAATATTCTGCCGAAACCCGGGATCGAACCAGGGACCTTTAGATCTTCAGTCTAACGCTCTCCCAGCTGAGCTATTTCGGCGGACGTTTCGCTCCTTTTGTATAATATTGTAGTTAATTTTTAGTATTTTATCAAAATATTCTGCCGAAACCCGGGATCGAACCAGGGACCTTTAGATCTTCAGTCTAACGCTCTCCCAGCTGAGCTATTTCGGCGGACGTTTCGCTCCTTTTGTATAATATTGTAGTTAATCTTTTTAGTATTTTATCAAAATATTCTGCCGAAACCCGGGATCGAACCAGGGACCTTTAGATCTTCAGTCTAACGCTCTCCCAGCTGAGCTATTTCGGCGGACGTTAAGCTCCTTTTGTATAATATTGTAGTTAATTTTTTAGTATTATATCAAAATATTCTGCCGAAACCCGGGATCGAACCAGGGACCTTTAGATCTTCAGTCTAACGCTCTCCCAGCTGAGCTATTTCGGCGGACGTTTCGCTCCTTTTGTATAATATTGTAGTTAATTTTTAGTATTTTATCAAAATATTCTGCCGAAACCCGGGATCGAACCAGGGACCTTTAGATCTTCAGTCTAACGCTCTCCCAGCTGAGCTATTTCGGCGGACGTTTCGCTCCTTTTGTATAATATTGTAGTTAATCTTTTAGTATTTATCAAAATATTCTGCCGAAACCCGGGATCGAACCAGGGACCTTTAGATCTTCAGTCTAACGCTCTCCCAGCTAAGCTATTTCGGCGGACGTTTCGCTCCTTTTGTATAATATTGTAGTTAATCTTTTAGTATTTATCAAAATATTCTGCCGAACCCGGGATCGAACCAGGGACCTTTAGATCTTCAGTCTAACGCTCTCCCAGCTGAGCTATTTCGGCGGACGTTAAGTCTCTTTTGTATAATATTGTAGTTAAATTTTTTAGTATTTTTATCAAAATATTCTGCCGAAACCCGGGATCGAACCAGGGACCTTTAGATCTTCAGTCTAACGCTTCCTCCCAGCTGAGCTATTTCGGCGGACGTTTCGCTCCTTTTGTATAATATTGTAGTGTAGTTTTTTAGTATTTTTTCAAAATATTCTGCCGAAACCCGGATCGAACCAGGGACCTTTAGATCTTCAGTCTAACGCTCTCCCAGCTGAGCTATTTCGGCGGTACGTTTTCGCTCCTTTTGTATAATATTGTAGTTAATCTTTTAGTAATTTATCAAAATATTCTGCCGACGAAACCCGGGATTCGAACCAGGGACCTTAGATCTTCAGTCTAACGCTCTCCCAGCTGAGCTATTTCGGCGGACGTTTGCTATTCCTTTTGTATAATATTGTAGTTAATTTTTAGTATATTATCAAATATATTCTGCCGAAACCCGGATCGAACCCAGGGACCTTTAGATCTTCAGTCTAATCGCTTCCTCCCATCGGAGCTATTTCGGCGGACGTTTCGCTCCTTTTGTATAATATTGTAGTTAATCTTTTAGTATTTTTTCAAAATATTCTGCCCGAAACCCGGATCGAAACAGGGACCTTTAGATGTATCAGTCTAACGCTACTCCCAGCTGAGCTATTTCGGCGGACGTTAAGCTCCTTTTGTATAATATTGTAGGAATCTTTTAGAATGGATTCAAAATATTCAAGCCGAAACCCGGGATCGAACCAGGGACCTTTAGATCTTCAGTCTAACGAATCCCAGCTGAGCTATTTCGGCGGACTGTGCTCCTTTTATTACTATGTGTATAATACAGTTAGAAGCTGATAGTATATTAGTAATATGCCCTTCTTTTGATGTAATGAGCTTAACATTCAAACATGTGGCGTAGATTCGACCACGTTAGAGCAAATATTTTGTAGTTATTTGTCCAAATTTGTCATTTCTCTTCGGAGACAATGAAGTGATTTCATTTACATGCCCTAATAAGTCTTCAAACACTACTAAGCAACAGAGACGTATAGTCTCGTATAGTCACAGATGTATGTTCATGATAATAAATTGTTTTGCCCACTTTTTTGGTGAAATGTCCATTTGAACACGCACAGGAAGTTTTCCTGTAGAGAATACACAAATAACACACATCTATACGTATAAGCTCACTGAACTGCTAAACGTACAAGCTCATTGAACTACAGGGAATCTGCAATTATTGTTAGCAGTCAAGGCAATAGGAGTCCACCAAACGTTCAACAATTGAGCAGATAAAATTGGTTACATCTAAGCCAATATCAATTCTATGTAAAATATGAGCTTGCCCCAGTTAATTTGCACACTACTGTAGGGGATTAAGTGTTATAAGAGTCGATAATGAGACAGGAAGGAGTAGGGGAAGATATTTGAGCAGGCCAAGATCAACATCGGGTTGTAGCGCGATATCTGTGGTCACGGGATAGAAGTTCTTGAGTCAAAAATCTTAGTTTGGAGAAAACAAGGGTTAGATTATTAAGCCAACGTTTTTTCCTACGCTCAATACAATTGACCAACGCATTTTTGTTGCAAAGGAGGCAACATCTGAATTCGGTCGTTTTACTGCAATAAAATATAGATACTTAACTTGTAGTTTCAGCACTTAACTATTTCGCCAAAAATTGACTTAAGAACTTTTACCCCGTGACCACAGAAATAAAGAAGACGTAGCTTCACTATGCACATGTTTTGTTTGGCACTCCTTTTGCTTGTAGTGGTAGGAGTTGAGCTGAGGGTGACTAACTATTTTGTTAACAATGTAGAAAAATGAGATCTGAATTTTTTTACGGTTGCAAATGTTTTCTATTACTCATTATTATTTGTTGATTTTTTTCCTTTTTTCATCTTTTCATCTTTCAACTATTGTATTTATAGATAAAATGTTGGGAAGGTATTCTGGCCCTCAAGAAAACATGCGCAGATAATCTTCTCCCCCATACGACACATGCAGTTTTTCTTGTTTTTTTTAACAAAATAAATCAAATCATGATAAAGAATAAATAGAAGTATAAGGATAAGAAGAGAAAGACGTACCTGCAGCGGAGGCGGCGGCTGCGGCAGCGCTGTGGTGTATGGGGAAGTGCGCACCCTGCGGGGAGCCCCTCGCCGCCTCGTCGTAGGCGTCGTCGTCAGGCTCGTACAGAGACGACCGCGCGCGCAGCGCCTCGCCCCCGGCTGACGATCAACCACGGGCGGCCTTCACTCATCCATCCATCCATTCATTCATTCATCCATCCATTTAGGCAGGCGCAGCGCCTCGCCCCCGGCTGACGATCAAGCACGGACGACCTTCACTCATCCATCCATTCATTCATTCATCCACTCATTCGTTCATCCATCCATCCATTTAGGCAGGCGCAGCGCCTCGGCCCCGTCTGACGATCAAGCACGAGCGGCATTCACTCATTCATCCATTCATTCATCCACTCATTCATTCATTCATCCATCCATATTGAAATATACCATTCTCAACGTCTCATCAAAAGCGTGGCTGTAATCATGTCCTGTTCCAAATTTATTAAGATTTGGGCGCCAGAAACAGGTTACATGAATTACTACCAAAGTTTTTCTATCTGATTTTAACAAAATTATCTAAACATCCAGCTAGCTTGGGTCGATGGGTCCGGATACAAATACTCGCTATCGCCTCGATAGCCAATTACCTGATCTGCCAACTATACAGTATGGCGTGGAATCTGAAATGTAATAATTATGCTACCAACTAATTGAAAATTATGATTGACAAATGAAAACAAAATTCAACAATTTATTTAACTTTAAATTAAACAATTAATCTGATGGCCATGACCCTTTTTTGAATAAATTGTCTCTTTTATACTGCAGTATTTTTTTACCGTTTGTGCATGCCAACGCTCCTTGGTCGCTTCTCACTTGGCCGTTGTTAATTCCAATTTCCGCTTCTTTCTTCAGTCTTGCGCCGCCGCTGACACGTCCAGTCCACACTGCCTAACTATTTGTTAGTTCTTGTCCGACGCTCCCGGTTCCTAGTCTCTCCCACTGGTTATGTAAACTATTGAAGTCCAACTGCAATGTCCGAAAATCGGAACAAGTCCGCCGCGAAATCACTTCTGGTAATTATTTTCAAAGTCCGGAAACAAACTATCACTTCTCGCCCAAGAAAATATACAAGTCTCACTTTCCCACTATATTGTCTACAACGATCTTTACGCTACGGCACCCAGAGTCAGAATGTACGATCTTCACTCCACGACACCCCGAGTCAGAATGTACGATCTTCACTCCACGACACCCCGAGTCAGAATGTACGATCCTTACCCTACGACACCCCGAGTCAGAATGTTCTATTTCATGCATTTTTAAACCCTTCATGGCTCGGTCGGCGTCCATCCTTCTATTATTTCAAAACACGGCGGCAACATTAGACTATCTGATCTTTTATAGCCAACCCGTGCGTCTCTTACAAATCCGAGTAGCCGTGACTTCCGTCAGTCATTCGTTTTTGCACCAATTATATCTTAGGTTCTTCAGCCCTCTAGCCGGCGTCCTGACGTCATCAAGGCCCGTGAATAGTTTGTTGACCTTGCCAACCTCCGCGCCGTCGTTGCTAAGTCCATATACCGCCATATTGTATCCCCATTTATCTACCCCATGTATAGCTAACATCATTAAATAAAATCTATCATATTCTGGTATATCACAATATAGGCAGGCGCAGCGCCTCACCCTGGCTGACGATCAAGCACGGACGGCCTTCACTCATCCATCCATTCATTCATTGATTCATCCACTCATCATTTATTCATCCATCCCTTGAGGCAGGCGCAGCGCCTCGCCCCGGCTGACGATCAAGCACGGACGGCCTTCACTCATCCATTCATTCATTCATCCACTCATCATTCATTCATCCATCCCTTGAGGCAGGCGCAGCGCCTCGCCCCCGGCTGACGATCAAGCACGGACGGCCTTCACTCATCCATTCATTCATTCATCCACTCATTCATTTATTCATCCATCCATTTAGGCAGGCGCAGCGCCTCGCCCCTGGCTGATGATCAAGCACGGACGGCCATCACTCATTAATCCATCCATCCATTCATTCATTCATCCACTTATCCATCCATTCATTCATCCATTTAGGCAGGCGCTGCGCCTGACCGGCTGACGATCCAGCACGTAGAGCTTTCACTCATTCTTTCATTCTTTTATTTAATCATAATTTTTTGTTTCCAGGTCCGTTAACTGCTATTGTCATTAATTCTTTAAGTAAAGGGCAAGCCCCTCGGGTAACAAATGGGCATCGTGCTAGCTTTCTAGGAGGCGGCCCCGGCTGTGGCAAAAATGAAGTGTTTTAGCTTTCTAATACATATCTTCTCCGTTTTCTATGGTTTTTTTGTCGTAAGAAAAAAGCTCAGGCTGGCAAAATAAGCCAGGCATGTAGACGGGAATTAGTCATACTCGCTATATGTCTTACATTCAGACAGGTGTCGATAATAAATAAAAACCAGAGATCAATCCTCAGAACATTGCTAACTGGCGCAAAAGTGGGATTAATCTTACCCTAAAATACATATACAAGTGTGCACATTTTTATCTCGTGAATTGGCTGGCGTTGTTCCTTCTCGCTGGATGGTAAGTTCTGGTGCCGAATGGCACGTTGCCTAGCGGGGTTTCCCTAGCCAGGTATCTCCCACCAGCGGGGTACCGCCTCAGCCGGGAGAAGTTCTAAGCTCTCTGTGGTATCCCCCCAATCAGAGGAGGAGCTTGGGGTGACGCCTCACCGCTCCGCTAGAGGAGGGGCACAACCCCTTCCCTTCCCCTCACCAGGCGACGGGGGAATAAAACCCCGAGTCAGCAGCGACGCGCCCTGTCACGAATGAACTCTCTACCCAGCGCGACATACGCGTACGAGTGCCGAGGAGGATCGACCCGGGAGACACGGCTCCTGGACGGAACGCGGGTTCGTAGGCGGTACCTCCCGCAGGACATTGCTCCCGTCTGTCAAGGGTTCCGCGGCTGCTACTACAGCAGCCACGACGCACCACTGCAACCGCCCGAGATAACAGCCGTTATCAGCAAGTCAGTCGGCTGCCTGTGCCGCCGGCTTATCAAATTTGGCATCGGGGCAAGGACGCCGCCCTGAGAACAATTTTGGTTGTGTTTCTTTTTGTTGAGATGTGAAGTGAAACATTAAAAGTATTCTTAGACTTATGTGTTTGACTAAACCTGATCCCGCAATCACTACACTCTCGACCTGTCTCCCGGCATATTTGGTAGTGTAGTGCATGCTAGTGTAAGGAAGAGAATGGAAACATCGCGCGCGGTCTGTGGTCCATTCGTTAGCGTTCGGCTCTGGCATTCGTCTGGTGTTGATCGGAGAAACCTCGGAAAAGTACCGATCAGAGCAGCCGGCCGCTAGAATTCTCCTCCAGACAGCAGCTGAACTCGACCTAGCTATCTAGCATGTGTCGAAAATCCGCCAATGTCGCGGCCCGAACCTGGAACCTCCCAGTCGACAATTCTGGTGAGGACAGAGCATCGTATTCCGTGCAACTCAAAACGTCTACTACAGTCCCTAGATACAGAGAGTAACGCATTCCATTGTTCCATCGATTCCGCCATTTTATATCCAATTGTTGGGAGAATTGGAACTGCGTGGTTTTGTGTGTGTTGAGAAACATGAATATATCTCAAAGCAATATTAACATTCTTGAAAATCTTTATAACGTCACCAGTTGTCATAATTTTCCTTCAGCTCCTGATTGCTGCATGGCGGAGTAATCGGGTGAGAGCACATTAAAATGGCGGCGGTTGCACTACTCTCCGTATCTAGGGACTCACACTTCTGCTAGAGTCCCTAAATACAGAGAGTAGCGCAACCGCCACCATTTAATATCCACTCATTCAACAACTCCGTAAGGCACCAATCAGGAACTGAATGGATATTATAACAATTATGAGATTTTCAAGATTATTAATATAGGTTTCGGGTAGATTCATGGTTCTCAACATATAGAATACTACACAGTTTCAATTCTCCTGACAACTGGATACAAATGGCGGGATCGGTGGAACAATGGAATGCGCTGTATCTAGGGACTCTAACTTCCGCGGAGCGCGAGCGCCACCTGCCGTCCCGCGCAGAAGGCGCCTGCGCAGCTCCGCCTCCGCGCGCGCAGCCGCGATCTCGCGCAGCAGCCGCAGCCTCTCCGCGCGCAGCACCGTCACCTGCGCACAAGCGCACGCGCAGCTCTTGCGTTCCGGTTATGGCCACCAAGAAGACGGCCAGAGTAATGATATAGCCATCACTAAGAAGGTGGCGACTCGGGTGTTTCAAGGATGTTAGGGTAAATAGGAACAAGCGGTGCTACAGAATGGCACAAACTTTCCCGTATTAGTTTTCTATTTCCTTTGGTCTCGGCTGGCTACTCAGACTTGATACATACTCTTGACAGTTGCCATCTATCGCCACTCAAATGTACATTTTTTTGACATTTTCTTAATTTTTCGTTAGCAAATATTAATTTTAGTCGTCAGGGAGTGTGTTCGGTAGATCGACGACACTACTCCCAAAGTGAAGTACTCCCAAAAAATTACAAAAATGTAATTTTTTGGACTTGTCTCTCACGTCGTTAATATTTACATTATCGTCGATTTGTTCACATTATTATATTACGAGTACATGTGCTCCAAATAATGTCAAGTAAAGTTTCTCTAAAACAACCGTTTTCTGTGAAAACGGTTGTTCTCTCCAGATTCATCATTTTCAGAAACGCTCAAACGCCATTTTCTCAAAAATATCTCCAAATTTTTTGTTCAAACTTTTCGAACGGATAGTGCAAATTACACTCTTTACTGTGCCGTAATGTTCACATTAGTGTATTTTTGTTTTATTTTCAAAAATACACAAATGTAATATTTTTAAAAGATCTCTCACGACGTTAATATGTACATTTCAAGCAATTTGTAAACACTATTTTATTTGTGAGTGTATGTGCTTAGAATAACTTCAAATGAAATTTTTCGAAAACTCAAACATTTTCCTGTGAAAAAGAGCTTCAAATTTCGCATTTTTAGTCGCGCTTAAACACCATTTTCTTAAAAACGGCTAAAATTGTTCAAAGAAAATAGCCATTATAGGACGAGGTTTTACTTTTCTTCAATATTCTAAAATTCATATTTTTGTTCTACCATTAGGAAACCGAAAAATTAAGAAAATGTCAAACAAATGTACTTTGAGCGGCGGTAGATGGCAGCTGGCAAGAGTATGTATCAAGTCTGGGTAGCCAGCCGATACCAATGGAAATAGAAAACTAATACCAGAAAGCCTGTGCCATTATGTAGCACCACTTTTTTCCTATTTACCCTAACATCCTTGAAACACCCGAGTCTCCTCTTTCTTACTGATGGCTATATTATTACTCTGGCCGTCTTCTTGATGGCCACAGCCGATCGGATAGCAGTGGGTGTGAAGGCGGACACTGGGTTCCCTGAGATCACGAAGCGTGAGGTCGCGGATTCGAATCACGCCTCGGCCGTAATGCACGTAATCATTCTGATCATGTCAGCTACCCATGTTTTTAGTCCCGTCAATGTAGTGCGTGTTATATCAAGGGAAGTGGCGGAGTTTCTTCCCGGTGGAACATTATATCCTGCGCCGATCTACACGTCGGATGGAAGGGTTTTCCAATACCATCGATAATTTCGAGACCCATTCATGACAAAATAAATGGAGGGCTTGTGATCGATAAGTAGCGTGTCAATATCATTCCCATTAATTTGGCTACCTTTTAGTGGTACAAATGGGTGAAGGGGCTGCAATTGTCTAATATATAGTCATTCCGCTAATCGGAGTATGTTTGCATTATTTTACTACATATTATTTTTGTAGAGTTCAAGAAAAGTACACTTCAACCCTTCTTTTTTCAATAAACATCATTTACACGGATAATTCTTTGATGAAAGTTATTATATTGCCACAACAACCGGTAATTGTGGCGTGTTCTGTAATGTCCCTTTGGTGTTTTAATTCTCCCTCACACGTAAACAATTATCATCTTCCTTAATTCCGTCTGTACGCAGTAAGATTTTTAATAAAATATGAGTGTTAAGAAAGGTACATAAAATATTTAGAAAATGTTTCATAAAACAAATGTATTGTACACGGTCATTTTCTTTCGGAAATATTTTGAGCGGCCCCCTAGGAGGTATACTGTGCACTAACATTACTATTTGGGCCTCTCACGATGCATTTCGATTGTATTGCAAAAGATAGGTGAAATACACAACTGGGGGTTCGTCTGATATATATCTGGAAGCGCCTCGACCACTCACAGTCAATATCTTTCGTTACCTTAATTTACGTACTTAACTCTATCAAACTTAAATTTCGTGTACTTAACTCAACCAGGTATCTCCCCCGGTGGAGCACCCTTCGCCGGTATAAGCTCTAAGCTCCTGACAGGCCACACGACATGTGATATAGTGTAGTGCTTGTATACTGCGATTTTTCTAACTGCGTCCCTCAAGGCCACTCAAATCCCATCTTCGCGATGGAATATGTCACGACATTTCGCATCTTTCTCGGTCGTTCCGCTAGATTTCGCACGATCGCGACCGTATGAAGCAGTGCTTGCGATCATGCGACTTCTACCGGCAAGACTGAGAAAAGACGCGAAATGCCGTGACATATTCCATCGTGAAGATGGGATTTGAGTGGCCTTGAGGGACGCAGTTAAAGAAATCGCAGTATAAGTGTGTGTAAGTAAGGGGTGAGGATATGACAAGGAACGATCACGCGCCATTTATTAGGGTACCTCTCCGGCATATGCCTGGTACTGATGGCAGAAACCATGGAAAACTACCGATCAGAGCACCCGGCCGCTAGGATTCTCTAAAATTGAAAATCCGTCACAGTTGGGTCTCGAATTCTAGGGCCTTCTGATCAGAGTTCAGAGGCAGTGGCAATGCTGACTCTAGGCTAAACCAAACCTGTGAATTTTGACGTCTGTAAATGCAGAACTGACGAGTGATACTACTAGCTTATTATGCTTAGTTTTATGCTATAGGTTTATTATGATTTAATACTATTATCACACAGTTATGATTCCCTTTTTTTAGTGACAGTCAGACTTTGAACTTAATTGTCTTCAGGCTATACAAGGCCATGAAAGTGCATTATGGAATTTATTGTCAGCAATTCTTACAATATTCATTGTATACATACGAGTATGTATACAATGTATATTGTAAACTTTGTACAAAATATTCTGTTTTGAATTTCCATGGCCTTCTGTTAAACCTGAAGAAAATTCCGTTCGAAGTCTGACTTATTACAAAAAACGGGACAGAGAGATAACGAGTCATTCCATCATTGTGGAATTCTGCCAGCCGGAATACTCTAGAAAGTCGTCGGTGTCCGGTACGAACAGCTACACACGTGCGTTGCGTTGACGTGCGTTAAGTGAGTTTTGTAACGAATCTGCGAGTTATTTAGCGTTGCATTGTACTCGGTCGGCTTTGTAAATTGGTTATTCTTTTTTGTACCTCGGCATTCGCGAAGTAATAATTGGAGAAACCACGGAAAACTACCGATCAGAGATGCCGGCCGGTGGAATTCTCCTCCAGACTACGACTGAATTCGACCAAGCTAGCGTCGAAAATCCTGCTGCCTTTCGAAGTGCAACCCTAGGACCTTCCGATTAGAGACACTATAGTATGGTGAAAATAACAAGGTGTAGCGGTGAACTGCCGCCGACTGTGGACCAATAATGTGGACCAATGCCCGCAGTGGGCCCGCCAAATTCAAACTTCTTCCCAGGTGCGGCCATTTGAAAGTTATTTAAAATAACGATATTTGTTATTAAAATCACTTGTTTAATTTAGTCAAGACCTTAATATTAGTACATTGGTGATATTCATGTATTTTTTCGCAGTTTAAATATTTCATGTCTTATGTATAAAAAGTGTGAACCTGACCTAACCTAAAATTTTTAGCCACATTATTGTAATCACTTTTCAATTTCATTCGTTTGAAATTCAATTCAATTTTTTTCGTTTGAAATTATGCTTTCTATTATTTTGGGGGCATGTGTTCCACGCGTTTGTCACTCCTATTCATGGACGTGACAATACAAGATACAAAAATATTCTTGCTTTTTTGCAGTGTGCAACATCGTGTCACATTTACTTTTTCATGTATATCTTCCCAGTCAATCTGATTTGCCGTTTTTATGCAGTCAAGGAAAATGCAAATGTGGAGTTAGTTTCTTCAATTTTTTAATTTCTTTTATTTTTATTTTTTGGATTTGTCATGAGAGTAATCAATAACTTTTCATATCAAAGATAACTAGAATAATAATAAATAAAATTATATCAGAGGCAATCAGTAGAACCACCATGCACTACAGTGACATCAGTTGATGCTTGCTGAGCCACCAGAGGCATATCTACAACATGGCAGACATGGCAAGTGCCATGGGCGCCACTCACAAGGGGCGATGTTTAGAGAATACCCGCTGAAACAAATAACAACCACCCTAATTTGAAGTAACCCGACAGGGGCGCAAATTCTATGCTTGCCATGGGCGCCTGAATACCTAGATACGCCTCTGTGAGCCACCTCTCCCTTCTTTCATTCAGTGCCCTCGCCCGCACCTGCTCCTGCGGCTGCAGCCCGCGCAGCGCCTCGTCCAGGTCGGCGGGCGGCGCGTCCCCCCCGCCGCGCGCGCGCTCCGCCCCCACCGGCGAGGCCGCCGCCTGCGCCGCCCCCGCCGCCGCCCCCGCCGCCGCCACCGCCGCCGCCGCCACGGCCTCCGCCTCGGCGTCGGCCTCGGCCGTCTCAGACTCCTCGGCGCCCGCGCTCGAGCCCCCGGCGCTCGCCCCTCCCCCCGCGCGGGTGCGCCGCGTGCGCATGCGCAGGCGCAGCCGGCGCACCTCCGCTCGCACCTCCTGCCAAGAGGGTGACGCCACACCACGGTGTAAGATAGACGAGGGCAAGTCAATGAATGAGTCTGTTGCTTTCCACAAGTCACATTCATTGACACTGACATTAGCATTAATGAGCTGAAAACGAATATCTCACTATGCGATACACACACGTGTTCCGCGATACGCCGTTAGAAGGACACTGATCCTCACGTGATACGTGTAATCTGATCATTTTCGCTTGTCCTTACATTTCACGAATCAACTCATGTAATATAAAGTAAATAATCACTTATGTTTCTGCTTTCTACGTATGACATTCACTTAGTTGAATTTCGCGGAACTATTTTCTTACGCGTAGACTGAAAAAAGTGCGAAGAAAAGGGTGTGTCGTGGACTTGCAGCCAATCAGCGATTGCAAACCCACGTGCATTTGTTGACATCTACTTCGTTCTCTCGTTGGACAAGGAATATACGAGGGCAAGCCAATAAATAAGTCACAAAACGGAAATGGCGGCGCTTTTCAATATACTGGTTTGTTTACACCTACTTCGACCGTCGTTGGACAACGAATAGGTGTTTTCACACCCAGTCTAAAACTGAAGCTTATGTGAGGCTAGTTCTCACAGTTCTCGCATGTAAGCGCTGCGATCTTTGGGTCTCATTTGGACAAGGTCGTGATTGGTCTTGATCCACTCGACAACTCTGTGGCCAGCTAATTTCTAATTTTAAGTCAGTGATTTGTCGTTTCACGGCAGAATTTGTAAGGTATAGAGCGAACAGTTATGAAAATGGGTAGGAAATGTTTTGTAAAACTGTGTAATAGCCACAGTTTTAAGATGTCATCATAAGATGTATATCTTCCACCGTGACCCAAACCGATCATGCGGACCGTACGGACAAGCGAGGAACTAGCCTCAAACTGGCTTCAGAAAATTCGCCCCAAAGGCGACTAGTTGACACAGCTATATATCTTACACCTTGGATCACAGTCTGATTTACATAGGTCGTACCATAAGTTTCCAGCCGGACCAAGACATCGGTCATCAATGCGAAAACCTTCTGAGCAGTTCATAGTATTATCTTTAAAAGTTTGCAGCCGACATCACTCAGTTTTATGGAGAGAGGTACTTGAGTTGGATGTGGTGCGTGAAATCGCATGGTGTTTAGCTTCTTCACGGCAATGCGCTTGTTCTTACTATTCATATTGCAAAGAATTTGTGAAGTACTAAGGCAGTATTGTCAAGGTCGATGCCACGAGCAGGAGTTCATGGCACGAGTGCCACGACGAAATCGCCCCTCCACGCAGTTCATCATCTCGCCACCAGAAACAACGCCATCCCTATTGTAAAACGGCGGGGTTACTACTACTCGTAATAGTTCCCTTTCCCGACGCTAGTTGAGCAGAAAAGCTCGTGGCATGCTACAGTACCACGACGCCTGCCAGAGCCACCAGTAGAAGACCTTGACACCACTGTAGTAAAGCTTCAAGGTGTGGGACCATTCACCGTACAGTTCAGATTGGGCGACCTCTACAACTTATCAAAACTGAAGAAAAACCTTTGGGGAAGAAAAGTTTCAGACACGTGTGAGGTGAAAGAAGCAGTTTTGACCTTTTGCGAACAAAGATTCGGAGTAACTTTTTCAAAAGGCCTAGATATATTAATATAAAGATGTGAAAAGTGGGTGGGAGTAAAGGATGATTAACTTGAAAAGTTACGTTCTGTTGTTTTCTTCTTTCTTTCTATCAAAATTAGTGAGGCCAGAAACGTACGGAACAGTACGTAAATGTTGTGTCTCTGCAATTACAAAACCCTGAACTAATTCACAGAAATGCGAGACCAGCGAACCAGAACGGCAACAAACTATCAAGTTGGTATGCAGAACCTCACGTATACTTCGGTTTCTCATTCTTGGCGCGTGGGGTGTCATCAAAATGGGATATCTCATAGTATTTCGCATCGTTCTCGATTGTGCCGCTAGGAGACGCATGATCGCGATTGGGTCGAGCAGTGCTGGCGATCATGCAGCTCCCAGCGGCACAACAGAGAACGACGCGAAATACCGGGAGATATCCCATTTTGATGACACAGAGTGAGAATGGCCTCACGTCTGTACATGTCCAGAGGCTCCCAGCAACAGCTCCACTTTGCTCGCTAACGCGTCCACGTGTCAACATGCCCAGAGATGTTAAAGGGTTAATACCTCGGACCTGACAGTTTATTGCATGGAGTTTGAGGTGAAGAATAGTTTTCTCAAATAATTCAATCGATTGACTAGTGATTTCGAGCGCTTCAGTGGTAAGAGCATTGGTCCCGTAAGTGTAGAATATGTTTTATCGCGAATGGTTCCGACAGTTTTCCCATCGAGGTACCTCCCACAAGAAGAGCATCGCCCCGGCCGGGTCAAGCTCTTAGTTTCCGACTGGTCTTCTGACATGTGTGGTGGTGTAGTGAATGTACTATAAGCGCACTTTTTCTTGATTCACCACAGCAGGGGGTGCGAGGGGAGGCGAGTTCTGTTTACGTCACGGCAGTGCAGTTCTGTCAACCTCTACAGAAAACTCAGCGTAAAGCGTGTCTTGGACTAGATAGCAGTGAGAAAAAACGCAAGGTGTTGTTTAAAATTCTGAAGAAATAATTAATAATTGTAGAAATTATTGAGTAACAAAAAGGAGCACGGTACGCAGAGGTCTTTAGAAAGAGAGAGCGAAAACTGAGAAGTCCGAATTGTAAAGGAAGAAGGCGAGCAGCACTGCAAACTGAGCTGTGATGTTCTGAGTCGAGCTCATGTTTTCTGCCGAGCCTTGCTGTGCGGGCTGAGCGAGAACTAGGGAGCTGGAGGATCAAGAAAAAGTGCGAGCATAGTAAGTGTAACTGTCGGGAGACCAGTCGGGAGCATGGAGCTTGTCCCGGGTGGGGTGTTGCCCCGCTGGTGGGAGACACCTGGTAAGGGAAATACGTAAGCCAAAATGTAGGTCAGCACCGGATCTCACCACCTAGCAAGGAAAGAACGCAGCCACCTCCCGTGATAAAACATGTACTACACTTCGGGACTAACGACCTTAACCTTTGACGCGCCCGAAATAACTGATCCAGCACTGCTCGATATAGTCGCGATCATGCGGCTCCTAGCGGCACAACCGAGAACGACGCAGAACTACCGTGAGATATTCCATTTTGATGACACCCCCCCACGCGCCAAGAGAGAAAAACCGAAGTTTAATCGTCCGCTGGGACTGCCAACGCTCCTGGTGGGAGTCGGCTGCACTCACACGCAGCACGACGAGCGAGCAGAAGAGCAGCGAGGCGGCGGTGGTGGCGGCGTCAGTGCTGCCCGGCGGCGCCGCGGTCCCCGCAGCCACAGGCCCAAACCCAAACCCCGCTCCCGCACCCGAGTCAAGCGGCGTCGAGCTGGGGGAGCGCGTAAAATATCCTTGCGATCGATATTTCTCTCACGATAAACCAGAAAGTATACTACGATTTAAACATAGTGGCACTTCAAGGTCACAAACTGCACGGAGAGGGGTACACTGTCATCCAATCGGGAGCTTCGTTACTACTTAGAATTTTTGTATTGGAGCTCCTGACTGAACGGCAAAGTCCCCTCTCGTCCACATAACGTTCTTGATGTGCCATATATGTGTGTGTGTGTGTATATTATATATATCTATATATATATATATATATATATATATATATATATATATATATATATATATATATATATATATATATATATTGTAGCGAACGTGAATTTCACGTACTCGTGTGATGAAATCAATCAGCCAAAACATTGACTAAATTGATTTACGGCTATTGGTCGTGCGAGATTCCACCGCCCGCTCGCGCGCGCCGCCGGGAGCCGACGAGTTTCCTTATCGGTTGCCCGGAGGGGTGGAGAAAGGGGCAACTCTTATCTGAGTGGTCAGAAGAGGGGAGAAAGAGGAGTGTGCGGCACTACGGGAGAGGGTTGTTGGACACGGAGGTGGCCAGTTAGTCGGGAGAAGGGCGTACGGGACGCCGAGAGAGAAAGCTACTAGAACCGTAAGCAGTTGTTGGAAGCTGACTGTGTGGCCGCGAACTCAAGTTAGCGAGAAAGGAGAGGCTTGTGCCAGTGGTGTCTAGAATCACACGGCAGAGGCACGATCGACGGAGGTGTCTGGTCTTGGGGCATCTTGTAACAGAGAGAACTGGTGCTTGGGCACATGACAGCGTCGGCAGCCGCATTTTCTTCGCTGTGAGTTTTGCGCTGGTGGCGAACGCCACGGCCACCCAATTAAGGTCGGTGT
This sequence comes from Acheta domesticus, assembly GCA_031308135.1. NCBI lineage: Eukaryota > Metazoa > Arthropoda > Insecta > Orthoptera > Gryllidae > Acheta > Acheta domesticus. The sequence goes on along the minus strand of JAHLJT010005437.1, from coordinate 34,536,084 downwards.
TCAAGATAAAATAATTTTTGTTTATGACACTACAAAAGGTAAGGAGGATTTGGAAGCAATAGACTATGGAATGCAGGTTGATGGATTGTTCCGGTCGTTCACTGTCGGATTGTTTTTCTTTGGCCACTAACATTCTTGCTTAATGACTGATATACCCGTCCCATTGGTATATTTCGTAGTCACTGTGTACTGTTATCAAAAGATATTTGAAGTATCGTGTCTTTCTTAAGGGAGAACATCATTGATTTGTGAGAGAATCTTATGTTAATGAAATGCAACTGCAGTTTCTGCTTCAAAAGAAATGTTGATGATAGTGTTAAATCCAAGTCAAGTTATAAAACACATTGTGTTATTTGTGAATAATTAAAAGGGTATGAAAATATATTTGCTATGAACTGTTGAAGAATTTAAATGAACAGTAATGTCTTTCTTAGGGGAGAACATCACTGATTTGTGGAAGAATTTTATGTTAATGAGATGGTAGTGCGGCTTTGGTCTTTAAAAAAAAGAAAGAGTTTTGATGATAGTGTTAAATTCAAGTCAAGGTTATAAAAAAACATCTTGTACTGTTTATGAATAATTAAAAGGGTATAAAATATATCTGATATAAACTGTTGAAGAAGTTAAATGAACTTAAATATCTCAAATATTTATTGAAACTGGGATGCCTGTTGAGTAGAAATAAAACATATTTTCAATGTCAACCAAAGATGTAGGTTGTAATAAATGTTAATTTTTGCGTTTATGTAATGAACAAACTCGTTTAATTTGCTTTCAAGTAACTTTTAATAATATTCTGTGTTTCCCAAAATTATTTATTCATTTCAATTGTATGCGAAATATATCTTGGTAATTGCAATAATTTCTTGCAAGAAATTACTAATGAATGATTATGCAGTGCATGTTGATGGACTGGTAACTGCAATTTTTGTAAACAGAAAGCACTACCATTTTGTCGTCCGAAATGCCTGGGCTCTTCCCTCTGAAGTAACTTTTGTGCACTCATCTCCCCGGAGATCTCTTTTATTCATTTGTCACAAAAGACATTGCTAGGATTCTAATTTGGCCAACTTTAAAATTCATAATTTTGCAGTTAATTATCCTCTTCATTTTTTTATGCTGTTAAAGGATTTGTGTTTTCTATCTTATGGCCAATGTTGTTGTCATTCTGTAATTTGTGTTTGCTTGCAACGTGTGTCCAATTACATGTTGTTTCTGTGGTCCACGACTTTGTGTTTTCTTTCTTATTTTGAAATCTTCGGATGAGCCACGATCCCACTAAAATCCCCCCTGAAACCGACGTCACGTTCGATTACTATATATATATATATATATATATATATATATATATATATATATATATATATATCAAAATGGAATATCTCATGGAATACTTCACGTCGTTCTCGGTTGTCGCATGATCGCCCGCACTGCTCGATAAGGTCGCGATCATGCGACCCCTAGCGGCACAACCGAGAACGACGCCAAATACCGTGAAATATTCCATTTTGATGACACATTCCCACGCGCCAAGAAAGAAAAAACCAAAGTATATTGTTGAAACATTCCGACACCGTTGTCTGAGTGTAGTTCAGAGAGCACTACCGTTGTCTGTACAGTATGTACAGTACAGTACCTCTCTGACCAAGAGGTCCTAGCTCTCGAGTCCGGATAGTGACAGATTTCGACACTGGCTAAATATATAGGCGGAATTACACCACTGTCTGGAGAACAATTCAAGCGACCGACAGCTCTGATCGGTAGTTTTCCGTGATTTCTCCGATCAACACCCGAGATACTGCCGGGGCAGTACCCTAACAAATGGCTCACAGATCTTTCTTTCCTCTTCCTTGTTCTATCCTCACCACTTACACACATTCGCACTATGTCCAGAGACCAGTCGAGAACTTAGAGCTTGCCCGGGCTGGGGCGGTGCCCAGCTCGTGGGAGATACCTGGATGGGAGATACCCTGCAAGCCGACGTGCAGGTCAGACCCGGATCTCACCACCCACATTGGGTGGAACACCGCCACCTCCCACGATAAAACATTCAAAGGGACTAATGACCACAGCAGCTGATGTGCCCGAAAACACCAATCAATCTTGCCACAGTCCGTATTGAAACCCTTGCCCCTCCCGGTCGCATGTTTTCATTTTCCACTAGAGTTGTGAATGGGACTTATTTAGAGCTCTCTGATTGGTTAGTGTTGGCGGCGAGCGAGACACAGGTTTCAGCTGCTGGCTCGTTCTCGAAAAGATACGTGGGTACGGTGCTTGTGAAAACATGCATATTTGTAACTTTTATCGAGGTTTATTGATGTAGAAATGAGTGTGGAGCTAAATTTTCACCTGCATGGTGTGAAATAAATGAGAGATCAGTTGCAATCCGTTTTGTAAGCATGAAAGTCAAAACTGAAATAAGATATATCAGATATATTTTCTAATTTAACATGTTAATTTAATTATCATTCATTGACAGTTTTTTCACAAAATGATCTAAAACAAGAATATGTAAATGATGTCAAATAAGGTTTATGAATTGTAAGTTGAAATAATAACCGATTGAGTATAGATTAACAGACAGTAAGCAAACATAAGCATGACTTATGAAAAGAAAATACAATTTGGGTGATAGTGTATGCCATATTTTACTTATAAGTTAAAATTAGAAAAATCACATAAAAGTACCATAAATATCATATTTAGCTGATGGAGAGTTGAATAAAAGATGTTTTCCTATTTTTTAATTTATTTCCTTAAGCAGCTGACAGCGGCTCAATCACTAACCAATCAGAGAGCTCTAAATAAGTCCCATTCACAACTCTAGTGGAAAATGAAAAAGGCGCTGATGCGTACGTCGAGGGCCTCCCGCAGGGTGCGCGCTGGTCCCGGCGGCGGCGGAGGCGGCGGCGGCGACGCCATGGGCGGGGCGGCGCGGGCGTCGGGGACGACGGAGGCGTCGGGCAGCCACGTGGCGAGCGCGCGGGGCGCCGCGCTCCACCCCCACTCCTCGCGCTCGCCGCCCGCCAGCGCCTGCGCACACGCGCGCAGCTGAGGGCGGCCGGGGCGCGCTCGCACCCCGCCCTCGTGCTTCGCTGCTCGCCACGCGCTCCGTCAAAACTGCGGGGGCGATGGTGTAACCGTTAGCGTACTAATGGTGTAACCGTTAGCGTACCGGACTGTTATACCCAAGTTCGCGGGTTCAAACCCGATCGAAGCCATGGATTTTTAGGGGTGGAAAAAATCCTTCGTACGCCTTCCTTCGGAGGGGAAGTAAAGCCGGCTGTCCCATGTTAGTAGATTTACTGCATGTAAAAGATCCTCAAGCCTAAATGACGCCTCTGAGCTAAATTCAAAATCGCCTGTTTTGTCGGCCAAGAAATATCTTCTTTCTCCGCTAGTTGGTGAAAGGAGAGTGGCGAAATTTGCGTGGTCAGACGAAAGAGCAGGCCTCATGGCCTGAGTCTCGCCACTTAAAATAAGGCAATTCAATTCAAGTCCGTGAGCATGGCCTCTTCTGCTAAAGGAGGCCGTGTTGTAAAGCCTGTTTTACACGATCATTTTTCATGCTTTTTCGCTGGTACAGAAAGGGGACCGATCAGACTGGATGTAATTTGTACGAAAAAATGAAGCGTGCTTCATTTTTCGGTACAGATTTCATCCAGTTTGACTACCACGTTCTTGTCGTCACTTTCCGAAACTTTCTCTGGTTTTTATGCGTGTGGTGCGATTTGTTCCTTTTGCACAGTTTCAAGAGCGTTCTGATGTGTTGAATTGTAATGTGAAGTGATTATGTAGTGAGAAATAAATTATTTACTGTGTTCGAATGTCGTGACGTTCCGTAGTCAGTCCTAACATAACCTAATTTAATTTGTTACCATAGATGCGATGTTTAAATGTTTAATCTTCGGCCCTTTTGCGGCGTCCGGAAGAAGTATTTTCATCACGATTACGTACACAAACTATAAATCACCATATAAAATGCTGGAATCATGTTCATTCAGTTTCGGCATCGAAACATCACGCGTAGAAACGAACGTCCTTTTACCATCCTCTTTCTGTACAAAAATTTGTGAAAAAAGGATGAAAAAATGACCGTGTAAATCAGGCTTAAGGATGCCTTCTACACGGCGCCACCGTAAAGCGGTGTGATCAAGTACTGACATCATGCTGTAAGGATGCCTTCACACGGAGCCACTCGGAGTCGCTACCGAGAAGCGCAGATCCCTTCTCCTGCAGCCTCCACCGTCCGCCACTGACCGGGAGAGAGGAAGGTTTTGTGAGTGACATCGCTGAGGGCTCAGGGTGCTGAAAGGCAGGCAGTGGTTAAAAACGGTTCTGTGGCGCGTCTCGTCTGAATTCTGCCAATTAAGGACCCTTCCCACGTCACCACTGCGCCACGCTTCCGAACGCCCGAGTTGGTAGCAACGCATTGGTTTAAATGAAGGTCTTCCCACGTGGGGCGCTGCTGTGGCGTTCCATAGCGGACTCCCGCCACCAGCAGAGGGAAGCGTGTACTATACGCGCACTTTTTCTTGATACTCCACAGCGGGGGGTGCGAGGGAGGCAGGTTCTGTTTACGTCACGGCAGTACAGTGCTGGCAACGTCCACAGAAAACCCAGCGTAAAAGCGCGTCTTGGACTAGATAGCAATGAGAAACAACTCAAGTGGTTTTTAAATTTTGAAGAAATAATTAATAATTGTAGAAATTATTGAGTAACGAGAAGGTAAGCACGGTACGCAGAGGTAGTTAGAAAGAGAGCGAAAACTGAGAAGTGCAAATTGTAAAGGATGAAGGTGAGCAGCACTGCAAAATGAGCCGTGACGTTCCAAGTGGGGCTCATGTTTTCTGCCGGGCCGTGCTGTGCCGGGCTGAGTGAGAACTAGGGAGCTGGAGGATCAAGAAAAAGTGCGAGCATAGTACGCGCCACCGCTGGCAGAACAGTTTTGAATCAACACCACCTAGACATACTTTACAAGACCTTAGCAGTCATTCAAGATGGCTGCCTGAGAAGGCTATACAAACTGAAATTCTAAGTCAAATTGTGGTTACCACACGAAAATACGTATTATAAATTATGCTATCAAATAAGAAGAAAATATGACTACTTTCTTCAGCTGAAAGATTGTTCATAAAATATGTGTTCTTTTTCAGGCGAAAAAAGCTGCATGCACTTTATATTAATACTGTTATCACTTACAACGCACATTACATGAAATCCTATCTGTTCTATTCTGAATACACGTTTTTGCGAAATATTTTGCAAATCTTGATTTTAAAAGTATCTCATCCATTGTGAGAGGCGCTACTTTATCACTATCACTTAATTTGTGTGTTTGTTTCTTGTACATTTTAAAAAATTCAATTTATTTGATTTGAGGTTCTAAACGAAATGAACACAATCTCACAATTGCATTAGGATTCAGGAAATATTATGAACCTTACATGTTTGAAATATTTATAAGAATATGGTTTTATAGGCTAATCGCATGAAAGGCAGTATGAAAAACCATGAACTGTACTGATATGCACTTCTTTTCTTTGTAAGGAGTTTCATGTTTTCCAGCATAAAACAACAGGTTTGGTAATTTTTTGTGGTATCGATTTGAAGTCAGAGGTCTGAATTTAACGTAAAACAATCATGAGGAATATTATAACTACTTGTATTAAAACATTACTTTAACCTAACATTTTCTAAAAGATCATTAATTTCATTCGTATTACATACACTATCTGATATTGTAGTGCCTCCAACTTTTAATACCTTTTTTTAAAATAATAAACAACTGAGTTTCAATTCTTTATCCACCACAACTGAATTGAGAATTTTAGAGGCACAATTACAATCAATATATTGAACAAGAATACTGTCTTCCATATTAATGATCGTTTAATAATAGTCCAAAATAAGTAACTCCAATTTCCTTCTTAGTTCATCAAAAGTACTGAAAGATATTTTATTTAATCTTGCAATGTTTTCTTTAGCACTTTCTTCAACAGCAGCAAGCAGACACGCAATTTCTTTTCTTGGTCACTTTCTCTATAAGAAGAGCTTGGGCGATTCAAGCAGGACAATTATGCAACAAAGGCATACCTCCACGGGAGAGTCGTGTATGTTTTTAAGGAAGACTGATTTTAAACCATTGTCAGAATAGAACACTGAATTCTTCTCAATTTCCCATGTTCGCAAATGCAATTTACAAATCTGAAAGTAAAAACTGAACTTAGCAATTTACTCTCTTGACTTTTTATCATAATTCCCTCACCTGGGGACACAGTCCTTATTCACCATGATTCTCCCTGCTATCAACAATAGTCTACATCTACATAACCACAACTCGAAAGCTACAAGTGCTATTCAATGTACATTACTGAATAGCCCCAACTCGAACAAATCGGCCTTTTGTAGCCGCCTTATTGGCTTTGAAAAACTGCAGTGCGCAGGCCTTGTATGTCTAGGTGGTGCTGTTTGAATGGTGGTCTTCTCACTGGGCCACCGGTCGCGGCGCTTTACCAGCTCTGCGTGCCTTTGTACGTCGTCGCCGACGGGACGACTCCCGAACCCTCCCCGCGGCGGTGGCGGTGAGGGAAAGGCGCTGCTTAGACTAGTAGTAATTGCGTTTCAGGTCGTTAGGCGTGTAGTTAGGTCTAATCCTCAAAGGTCCAATATAACAAGGAGATCTGTTGCACAGAAGGTCTAATGCGACAGAAGATCTCACGCAACAGAAGGTCTACGAGGACAAAAGATCCTGTAATACAAGAGGTCTGAAATTGGAAGGTCCAAATACGCAGGTCTAATTGGTCTACCCAGGTTTTCAAGGTATGCAAAAGAGGACTAACTGGTTTGTCAGGTACTATAGCAAAATTTCCATTTTTTAATGTTGATCAAATCATGCCTGAAAACCAAAAGTCTACATTCTAACAAATTTCCATCAAGACAGCTCTTTCCCTAACATAACATCATATTGAATTATACTCTTTAGTCAAAATAAGTACCTACACCATTGCATCGTGAAATGGAAAAATAATTTTAGTGCACAAAGATCAATCCTACAATTTTCGAAATAAAATCACTATTAATAATATGATATATTGGAGGTTCTCTTATACTTCAACTAAAAATGTAACTTATATTACAGATATCGACGTATGCTAGCAGACTTTGTGTTACAGATTAAAATTCCAGACTCCCCAATGTGTGAAAGTGAAGAGAAGGCTCAACTCACTTTTCTTATTAAGCACTTTATGTATTTTTTTATTTACAATGTATCACTCTACATTCCATTTAAGTTACAATAATATGCTGACACAATGATAACGTGGACGACATAATGCATTACATTTCTGTGAGACCAAAATGGTTCGTATCTGTTGGATCATTTTTATTTGACATTTTTGAAAATTGCACCAACTTTTATTAGCCATTTTGAATATTGTTCAGATTTTTAGTATACTTCTTTTCATAGACCTCTTGTCGTTACTCTTAAAAATATAGACTTTCTGTCATTAGGCCTAATACCTACTGACGAAACAACCTCTAACCCTATTCCTATCACCCAAAGACACGCGTTCAGTACATCGTTAGCACCTAGTCGAGGTAATTTGGATTACAGGTATATCAACGTATACCTGCAGTCTTTAATTTGTAGATTGAAATTGCAGACTACGTCAGTAAGTGAAAGTGAAGATTATTTCAATACGTTTTTTTAATTATTATGTGCATTATGCACTTTATGATTTACAATTTATCACTCTATATTGTGGTTTCCTTTTAGACATAATAATGTATTGATACGATTATAACATGGATGACATAGTATACTGCACTTTTGTTGCACCAAAATGGTTTAGAGATATCTTGGATCAAATTTTATGAGACATTTTTTGAAAATCAGACCAACATTTTTATTATTTAAAACATATTTTTATTAGACTTATTTTCGTAGATCAGTCGATAAACTTAAAAAGTGAGACCTCCTGTCATTAGATCTAATATCCTTAGAGGGGAATGACCTCTAACCCTATTCCTATCACCCAACAACTCGCGGCGCGTGCGTCGTGGGCACCTGGTCGAGGTCCGCGCGCATGCGCTGTAAGGTGCCGCAGCGTGCAGCGAGTGCTGTCCTCGAGCGCCGCTAGCTCGGCCACCTCCCGCCGCAGGCCGCTCAGCTGCTGCGCACCCGCCACGCGCACCTCCGCCGCCGCCACCGCCGCCGCCACCCACTGCTGCCGCGTCGCCATTTCCACTCGCTCGCTCGCCACGGCCCCCTTCGTTTTATTTATACTTCGGTTTTTCTTTCTTGGCGCGCGAGGGTGTGTCATCAAAACGGAATATCTCACGGTATTTCGCGTCGTTCTCGGTTGTGCGGCTAGGCGTCGCATAATCGTGACTGGTGATCATGCGACTCCTAGCGGCACAACCGAGAACGACGCGAAATACCTTGAGATATTCCATTTTGATGACACCCCTCCACACACCAAGAAAGAAAAACCCAAGTGTAGGGAGGTTTTGCACGGCATGGCGTGGCGAACAGCAATCGACTGCACTTTCGATCTTCTGCGCGTGCGCAATTCGAGATGTGCATCACATGGGCATCTGTGTACGCGCAGAAGATCGAGATTGCAGTCGATTGATATATGCTGAGGCGAAAAACGTCAGGGGGAGTTCTTGCGGATCGTATCAGACTTCAGCCAATGAGCTTCAGGCACTAGTTTGCGCCACAATATTAGCAGGAATTTTAAATACAGCAAGTTTCCAAAATCATCACCTTGTTACAAGTCATTGAAACATACATGAAGCATTTATTTAATATTGCAACTTTTATTTCAATTAACCGCCATTAAAGGATGAGACACTGATATTGTCTGGTATCAATGTTTTATTAGAGCTTAAAGATCTTTTCGATAGCTTAGCTATCATCATCAGAGCTATCTGAAACAAATTACAAAATTTTTGAACGAAAATTGCATTACAAAAGGTTTAACGGAAGAAGTTAAAGTTCAAAGGTTTAACAAAATTAAGTTTTCGTAAAAAATTGTTAGTGCTAGATACGTAAGCAAGCTGGATCGTTACCTTACAGCCTCTGGGCGGAAAACGAAGTTCTGCGAATATTTCTGTGTGCCTCCGCTTAAGAGGACAGACGGCCGGTCGAGAGCATGAAGGGCGTGGTGGGGGGCGGCGCGGCCGGAGGGGCGCGGCAGGTTGGTGGCCGGCGGAGGCGTCAGGAGCCGACGGGCAGGCGAAGGCGGGGGGGGGTAGAGTTAGGGGTGTACAGATTGAGCTAATTTTAGTAGAGGTGACGAGAGTTCAGGGATCTGTTGGTTGAGACAAGTTATGTTCTGTTTTTTATGTGGTTGTGTATGTGGATGGATTCTAATTTTATTCTGTGCCAGTACCTATTTTCAATTTCTAAAATATGGAAATTAGTGTGTTGGTTGAATGTGTGTTTGTTTAGGTTCAAGTGATCAGCGAAGTGTGAGATTGTTGTGGTGTTGTTTTTCCAAGCTTGCTCGTGTTCTTTTATCCTTTGTGTAAATTTCCGGCCGGTTTGTCCTATGTATATAGCATTGCAGTTGTTACAAGAGAGAGCATACACCCCGCATAAAGAGGTGGGTGGGATTGGGTCTTTAGTGCTGGCTAGTGTTTTTTGTAATGTATGAGTGTTGTGAAATGTAGTTTTTAGACCGAATTTATTGAGTGTGGAGGCTATTTTAGAGAAAGTGATCCAACATAAGGGATAGAGAGGTATGTGGGTGAAGTGTTCTTGCCAATTGGGGTGAGAGTGGTGTGTTTGCGGATGTTGAGTGTGTTGGTTTTTTTGATTACTAATTTATCAATAAAATTACCGTCATATCCATTCGCCCTGGCTATATGTTTTATGATGTTTAATTCTTTTTTTGTGTTATCTGGAGACATGGGTATTGAAATTAACCGATGTACCATGGCATGGAAGGCAGCATGTTTGTGTGTGGGCGGGTGTTGTGACGAGTTGTTTATAACTGTGTCTGTGTGGGTGGGTTTTCTATATATGTTAAATTCATGATGGTCCTCTACTAGCGTGATGGTAAGATCAAGAAAATTTAAAGATTTGTGTTCATTTTCTATTTCAGTGGTGAATTTTATCTCGGGGTGTAATGAGTTGATGTGTTGTGTAAAAATATCCAGTTGTCTGGTGGTGCCTGTCCATAGTGCCAACACATCATCTACGTATCTATACCAGTAAAGGATATTTTTTAGAAGTGGATGTCCAGAACTAAATAGTATGTTTTCCCAGTTGTCCATAAATATTTCAGCTAATAAAGGTGAGAGAGGTGAACCCATGGGTAAGCCAGAATCTTGGGTATAAAATTTGTCATTAAATTTGAAATAGTTGGCATCTAAGCAACAGGAAATTAGGTTGAACAGTTCAGTTTTGATGGGCACGGCACACTGTGATCTGTCAATTAGGTCTTGAACTATATTCTTGCACTCGGATGTAGGTACACTGGGAAATAAGTTTACTACATCAAAAGAAACCAGTTTAGCGTTGGAGGGGACTGGGAAATCTTTAATTTTGTTGATGAGCTCAGAGCTGTTGAGTATTGTGTGCTGAGGCGTGTAATTCACGTGTTGTTTGAAATCTTTGTTCAGCTTGTATGCAATTCTGTGTGTGAGTGTGTTAGTGTATGATACTACCGGTCTAATGGGGATGGTAGGTTTATGCACCTTTGGTAAACCGTATAATCGTGGAGGAAGTGGATTGCGGGGAAGAAATCTCTGTGGATGAGTGAATAGCGCTTTTGATTCTGCAAGTTCTTGTTTTAAAGATGTGTGGTATTTGTTGGTGGGGTCATTTTTGAGGAGTGAGATACCGTTGTTGCAAGTGATAAAATCGTGTACTTTGTTGTTATACTCTTCCTTGTCAAGAATCACTATAGAGTTGCCTTTGTCAGCTTTCGTGATAATAATGTTCTCTTGTGAGATTTTCTCTTTTAGTTTTTTGGCAGTTGATTGTTCTGACGAGATGGGTTTGGGGTGTGTGTTGTGTTCAATGTGTTGTTTAATAGTGTGTGTGACTGTGTGCTTGATTTCCGTATTAGTTGTGTCGTTGGGAAGGACCGTGTCTAGGTGAATGTACAGATTTTTTAGTGTATTGGCGTTGGGTGGAGAAGGAGGTGAGTATTTGAGACCTTTTTGTAAGAGAGTGGCTTCGGAATGGGATAGAGTAGCAGAAGAAAGATTTATGATACGAGGATAAAAGTTGGGTTGAGTCATGAAGGCAGATGGTTTCTTACTGGTTTGATACTGCGCTTGGCTGCAGGATAGACGTTCCAGCTTGCTTACCTGCTTCTGTTTCCGGCGGCTGCATATTCCGAAGATGCGGCTTCTTATGGAGTCCAGGAGTGTATCCCATTCAGCAGGATGTAGTGAAGATGCCAGGTGGAGAGATAGTTCATACTTCTGCAATGAAAGACGGTCACGAGTAGCGTACCATCGTTTCCTCTCCCAATGTAGCCAGGATGAGCGGGCCGCAGCGGTTGCTTTTGTGGCGGCTAATGATGAGCCTTTTATTCTTATATTGATGAATTTGGGGGTTACCCCCCTCACAATGCACTGTGTTATGAACCATATATGTAAATTTGCCAGTCCAAATTTTAAAGAAGTCTTGTAGAAAATGGAGATCAACGAGGCTTGACTAGCTGACATTATTAGTATAACTGTCTTTAAGCTCTAATAAAACATTGATACCAGACAATATCAGTGTCTCATCCTTTATTGAAAAAGGTATCTACATTATCAACAGTTATACTAATAAACCGCCATTATGTTACTTTCCTGTTAATATTTGTTACTTTCTGAATCTTTGAAAATGTTTCTCAAGACTTCTTGATCTCCATGCAACATGGCGGCCTGCGACTGGTCTGGCTCTTCAAACGAAGTGCTCTGGTTCCTGACGCAAACTGGTGCTGCACAGAACAAGCAAAAATCGGTGTGCCGGAGTAACCCACCCATGTACACTCATCGGCATACAAAAAGCTGCACCCCGAAGGACCCTACTGATCCTGCTGCAAACTATTTTACACCCCATTCGCTAAGCCAATGATATCGTTTTCACGGTCGGCCGCGCACTGGGGGTAGGTGGTAGGCACGTGACGTCGCGCCCACCGGTCGAGATAAGAGAGCTTCAAACGGTTGCGCCGGCCATTGCGGCATCGGGTAGAGTCGCCAGAGCGTCATCTGCACGTACACTATGCCTCGGCGACGCTTTCGACAGCTGATTGTTCAGTTAGGGGCGTTCGAGAGGGGCTACATCGTGGGTGGCGCGGGAGGCGTGAGAGGTCCTGTCGCCGTAGTTCGCACCACACCGGTCGTAGAGGCACCACCATCGTCCGCTGTTGGCGGCGATGGATTGAAGGAGGACATGCACACACGAAATGGAGGATCTGGACATCCACCACGCACCATGAGGAGGGAGGACCGCCACGCGCGAACAGATCCAGTGCTATTCAGCGGGCTGTCACATCCTGGGAGGGACAGTACCATTGGCAGGCGGTTGCACAACGCAAGGCTCGCCGCACGCTGACCATTACGATGCCTGCCACTTACACCCCAGCATAGTCGCTACCAGGGGCGTCCAAGGATGTGGATGATGTGTTACATACCCTGACAATATCAACTATTTTATTTTAAAATGATTGTAAATTGCCCATTTTTAATTTTCTTTTTTCTACTACAAAATATTTCATTATATTTCAAACATTGCGCCATTGAGAATTCGATTCTTCACAAGGATGAACGAATTCGTATGAAATGCCACATAGCCTGCACTGTAAATCAGATGCACAGTGACCCATTACATCCAGGGTACCTACCGTGGTGCCTACGAAATAGCTGTCGTTTTACGAAACTACATTGTTCTCTTAGGTGTTTGTAAGAGAACGAGGTTAATTAATGAACATTGTCGTTTTATTTAAGTTTTATTATCTTATTTTAATGCATTTAGGAACTATATATTTGTAGCCAGTTTAGGTTAGGGATTGTGCTGGTTAAATGCACAAAAGTATGTGACTGTGCAATCCACATCAGTGGGCCCTGGAATGGCGAACACCACGCGATCCAAAGTGCCTACATAATTATGGAGTCGTATTTTTGTGCCATGGACAAATTATAGCGCGTGAGAAACAGCGTAATGTCCTATGAAATTAAAAATGAAATTTCTAAAGCCTCTTTTGTTCCGCCATACTAAATGAAACCCTTGATGCAACCAGCAAAGCACAACTGTCAACTGTTTTTCATTATGTCTGTAAATTGATTGATTTTCTCTTTCCTCTCGTCTCCTGTATTACACCAGTAGTATAACTTTCCGTTGCAGCTCTCCCAAATACCTCCCAAATCAAGCGTTTTAGGGCCTTAAAAACTAAAATTTGGCCTCAAAGAAACATTTTTCACATCATAATCTATAAGATGAAATATTCCTCGACGTTCAATTAAATGTTTGGTTCGGCGCTTCAATTTTACCAATGCCACGTAAATATTTCAGTCCTTATTACTGGTAGCCATTTTTGTGAGGACACGTTTAGAAGGCTTAGATTCCTCAATCTTATATTTACGTTTTCTGTATAGACCGTGGTTTGTGCAGTCTGACGAGGTTTATTTGCATAATCATTAATTCAAGATTTGCTCTCCAGCAACAACTAGAAGTACTAATATAGTTGCTTGATACCTATGAAGATTGTTTCTTATGCGTGTAGTGAAACCATTCAATTAACGTTTTGCCGTGGTCTGTAAGTGTTGTGTACCTAATTATGGAGGAATGTGGGTTTACAGTGAAGAGTCAAGACTCTGTGTTTTACCTGTACCCGTATTTTCGTTATCATTCGATGAAATTTTCAAATCAGCGTATTCAGACACGTAGCTTTTTCAAAATGAAAAGAGAATATTTTTGTGACTATCACGAAAACCTAAAAGCTGTCAAAGAATATTGAAAAATTTCTTCAAATGTTGTCTTTAAGGAAGTATTGTGAATTGTTCCAAGAAAATACGTTTCGTTAACTACTTGTCCTCTTAGAATGGAAAGACAAGGATAGGGATGAGTGTGGGGTCTAACATGCGAGAGTTCTCGCACGGGTACGCGGAGGTAGAAGGGGAAAACGTGTGCTATGCGACAACACAAAGAACAATCTTTTTAAATTAACTAAAGTAAAATAGCTTGAAATACATGAAAAACAGAAATCAAAATGCGCTAGCCTACAATACTACGTGAATTAATTTAAAAAAGCAAACTAAATTTAAAATTATAGAAAGAATAGCGCAAGTCACACACCTGCCGACGATCGCAGTCCAAACGGACGATTTAAATGTTGGCGGTATCTAGAAGTATGTACATCAACGCCCAGCTGCAAACTCATATTGTAAATAGTACACCGTTTGATATTAAACTCAAGGAGTCGGTTTGTTAAGATATTGAAAATGCAAACATTGTTTGAGCAACATTCCCATGTACCGAAATTATGTCTAAGCCTATTAAATTGTTTCTAATGGTAACAAATGGTATTTAGTACTCAAAGGTGAAAATATTAGTTTGATTATTTTTGTGTCTCGGAATTGCTTTCTTAAGGTACGTAAGAACGTAGAAAATAATTCAATAATTTTTTAATATACAAGTAATTTTCGCACCCCAGCAAGCTAGCACCCTGATTCTCAAAAAACCCCTCTGTTCCTCATAACAAATCAAGGAATGTTAGATAATATTGCAAAGAGTAGGGTTGTACTTGCCCGATCTGGTATTTTCGCACTACTTTACTTGGCTTTCTCAAGAGTAAAAACCTTTTTTATTATTTTTGTGACTATCAAGGAAAGCGAAAAGCTAAGTCTCAAGTGAGATTGAATAGTTTTTTCAAATGTTTTTAAAGAAGTGTGAATTTTTCCATGAACATCTCTCTATAATGGTGAATAAACCTTTATTGAACATTTGTTTCCAAAATCGATTGCACTGTTATTTTTGTTTGATATTCTATAAGAAGAATTCTACATTAGAAGTTACATTTATACATTTTGTAAACAAACACGTTTCATTAATAACTTTCCTTCTTAATGGAAAGGATATACAAATGGATAGGGAAAGGGTGGGTTTTAAAATGCGAGAGTTCTCGCACGGGTACGCTAGTTATATTTTTATTATAGATCATTGCTTTCCATTTTATAAATTATGCCTATTCTACTGGGTTCGAAATGATATGAATTCCACAATTTTGAAAATCGTTGGGTTTGATAGTGCTCTTATTATTAAAGTATAAGGACACACATTTATATTTTGCTAGGTCGTGAACTTAGGTCAACTTTTTTTAACTTTCAACCAGTTAACTACATGAAGTACGTAAGCCATTATTACTTTTACTGGATCGGTTTTTATTTTAAATATACAAAGTATTTGTGTGCTCTAATTGATCAATATGGCAGATGTTATGTGCGCCGCGACCAGGCGCGACATAACTTTGGATGTGGCGCGCTAGCACCAAGGCAGCGCGCCCTGGCGGGAGCCGGCGGCGGCAGCAACTGGCTGCAGCTACGGTTCGGCGAACTCGAGCCGGGAAGCGAGTCTCGCCGCGGGACACCGGCCCTTTATAAGGAGCCAGCCGACACCTGATCGGCAGTCTGCAGTTGGGAGCGAGCCCTGAGAGCACGAGTGAGTGGACGAGCCAGGTCCGGAGAGTCAGCCGCCATACGGAAGCCGTCGTGGGTGAACTACAAGCAGCAGCAGCGTGGAGCGTCGAAGAGGCAGACGCAGCACCCGGAGGGCATTAGGGATTTGCCCGGGGTACGAGAGACGGCATGGGTGATTGTCAGTGAACGGCGTTAAGGCCGATTGTAATTGTACATATGTGGGAATAAATCATTGTTAATTATGCGTGCAATGTTTAATTTATGAACATAACAGCAGAAATGGTATTGGTGAATGAGAAATATTTAGGAGTTTTAAATTATTTTCTCATTTCTCCAGTTACATACCCTAAGCCAAAACTCAAGCTACGCCACTGGTCGCTACAGATTCGCCTGGTGCCGGGAATGATGGACCTGGGGCTATGCAGACTGGCAGCGGATCATCTTCAGCGACGAGTCCCGCTTCAACCTTGATGGCGACGACCACCGGGTCCGTGTCTAAAGGCGCAGTGGGGATCGCCAAGAGTAGTAGTTTGTGATACCCCATCACACGTCCCCCCAGCCTGGTAAGATGGGGTGGGACGCGATGTCCCATGGTGCCGACGGGAATACGTAAGATGGTCAACTTTTATCTTGGCTCGGGAACGGGAAGCCTCTCGACCAAAGAAAGTGCAGCAAATGGCGGCAGAGCTTTCCAGGTGACCGAGCATACTGCGCGTACTGGTCACTGAACGGAGTTGAGAGTAGTGCGATTTTGAAGTAGGAGCGTGGATTTTTCATGTTCTTATGAAAAATTAACTACAATGTATTAAAAGAGAAGAAACCCCGCTGCCGAAGTAGCTCATCTGGGAGAGCATCAGACTGAAGATGTAGGTAGGAAGGAATG
This sequence comes from Acheta domesticus, assembly GCA_031308135.1. Lineage (NCBI taxonomy): Eukaryota > Metazoa > Arthropoda > Insecta > Orthoptera > Gryllidae > Acheta > Acheta domesticus. The sequence continues at coordinate 34,519,556 of JAHLJT010005437.1, read as the reverse complement.
TAAGAAAAAAGAAACCATGAATTTTTTTGACAAACTGCAGACAGAGGTAAACAAATGCAATCCAAATAACTCGCTAATTATAGCTGGAGATGTAAATGCGAGAGAGGGAAACATGCCTATTCCCAATGTTATAAGACTCTATGGAGAACAAGTAATGGATGAAAGTGGTCAGAGAATTTGTAACATGCAATGAACGAAGAATCACCAATACATTTTTTTAGAAAAAAGAATATAAATATACTTGGAGTGCCCGGGGACAACACTCAGTGATAGATTATGTAAAAGTTAATAAAATATTAAGTTCTAACGTGAAGGATACCCGTGTTTTAAGAGGATATGACATTTACTCAGATCACTATCTAGTGGTAACCAGAATAAATATATGAGCGAGATGGAAGAAACAAACTGCTTCAAAAATAAACAAGAAGTTGTAGGGTACAATGCGTATCTACTAGAAGACGATAGTATAAGGCAGCTATATCAGAGAAGGTTGAATCATTTCTTGAGCAACATCGCCCCATCAGAAAATCTAAATGAAGAGTGGAGAAGCAAATGTAGATATGTTAGATATGAAAGAGCTTCATAACGAATTAAAGTCCCCCAAAAATCGGAAAGCTTGTGGTCCTGATTGGGTTAACATAGAATTAATGGAATATGGAGGTATATAAACATATATCTGGAACATATAATTAAAAGGTGGAAGAACATGGTGCTCTCTTATGTATGCAGTCCTCGAACATTAAAAATCATTATAATTAAATTACCAATAATCACATTTCGTTTATTTCCTACTCGGCCGTTATCCAAATTTGCGGCATATTTCCATCGAACAAGCGAGTACATAAATTAATTCCATAAACTTTACCAACGTCTTATGGAATGCGATGCCTGATAGGGCTGCTAACTTCAGGTATGGGATCCTATCCAGCTCCGTATGTACTTTCCCCAGTAGTTAGGGTTGCCCCATCCGCCGTTTTTGCCGTTACGGTCTATGCCATTGTTACCGCAGGCATGGGCTGTAGCTGGCTGGACCGTTCCTCAAAATATCTGTGCGACGCTCCAGCATGGTCGCTACTCACCATTTTAACAAATTTACTACAACCCCCATTTCTCGTTTGTTTGTCGACCCGTGCCGCCGAAGGGATTGCGTACCACAACCTTCGAATGGGTTACTCGACGTAACAGGACCTTCCACGTGAAGGTGAGAGAAGAGTAGAGAGTAAGAGAGATGTTATTGCGAGGGTCTCTCATTTTCGCTTCCACCGCCTTAGACCCCAAGCGCAGACAAACACGCCAAAATAGCTCAGCTGTGAGAGCATGTGGTTGAAGATCTAAAAGTCCCGCGTTTCGGCAGAACATTTTGATTTTTTGGTACAAAATTTACTACAGTATACCAAAATAACAGGCAGCCTACCACCGATATAGCTCAGTTGGGAGATCATTAGACTGAAGAACTAAAAGTCCCTGGTTCAATCCCGGGTTACGGCGAAATGTTTTTAAATATGTTCTAAAAACATTACCTATAGTGTACTAAAAAAGGTAGCCAACAAGCCGCCAAAATAGCTCAGCTGGGAGAGCGTTAGACTGAAGATATAAAGGTCCCTAGTTCAATACTGGGTTCCGGCAGAGTACTTTGATATAAAATTTTCTAAAAATTAACTATATTAAAAGAGCATAGAAAAAGCAGAGTATGAAAATCTGCCGGAATAGCTCAGCTGGTCCTATCTTCACCCCTTACTTACACACACACATCCACTACATTACCACACGTACTGGGAGACCAGTTGGGAGCAGAGTTTGTTCTGCCTGGGGCGGTGCTCAGCTTTTCGGAGATACCTGTTTCGTGAAAATTACGCTAGTTGACCTGTATTTCGGCACCTCCTAGCTCCATCCAGAGGGGCTTTCCAACGCTACCTCCAGAGCAAAACATGCAATAATCTTACAGCAATAATGTCGTTAGCATTAGGCCCAACCGGAATCATTCAACTGTATATTTTGTAACGTTCTGGTTGTATCACTGGTCACCAACGAGCAAGATATGGCGCTGCTTAACTCATAACATTGCCCAGGTCCTTTAACAACGGTGACAGCTGTACATCCTACGTGCCGCGCATCATCACTATTTTCTGTACTCGGACATACGCTCAATCGGGGGCTTCACTCATCGCCCACACTCCCTAATCGCCAAACATCCAACCATGGTGGACAGACATGGGTAATTTGGTTCTGCGCACCGATTTTCGCTCCTTCTGAGGAGCTCCATATAACTCACGAATCACGTGATCACTACACGAGCACTTCGTTTGAAAAGCCAGTCCAGACGCTGGCGGTCATGTTGTATGGAGAGCGACAAGTGATGAGAAACATTTTGAAAGTGACAATTTTCACCGAAAGACGGAGTAATTGAAATAAAATATGCAAAACTTACTTATTTTAATGACATATGGCAAGGTAATGTTCGTGCCTAGCTACATTGCAAATTCCTGCTAACATCGTGACGCAAACTACTGCGTGAAGCTCATTGCCTGAAGTCAGATACGAATCATCTCTTTCCACCATGCATCCGTCCCTTCCTGTCTTCTGGTGTGGCCGACAGCAAATATGGAATATTAAGGGCGAAAAAATATTTCGTACGCCTTCCATCGGAGGAGAAATAAAGCCGGATGTCCCATGTTGTACACTTACTGAATGTAAAAGATTCTTAAGCCTCGATGAAGCCTCATGAGCAAAATTCAAATCGCTTGTTTCTTCGTCAGTGTGATACCCCGTCTCTGTCGGTGAAAGGAGCATAGCGGAATGTGCGTGCGCAGACGGAACCGAGGGCCTGATGACCCGAGTCTCGCCACGTAAAGAAAGGCGTGGGCTAACTTACTTCCGCCATGACTCTTCCAATGGCGCAGTGCTGCGAACGCCCGGGGCAGAGGGGAGGCGTTCGACGAAGCGACGGCAGAGCACCACCCGGGAGGCGAGGCGAACGAAGGCGCTACGGGCGCCTTGCCCGATTTGGCGTGAGGGCCATCCTCAACGCTGCTCTTGTGTTTTCATGCAATGTTCCCGACAGAGCACTTTGCCATTGTTTTCAAACAGTGTATGAAGCTTGTGCATAAATAAAGTTCCAGAGAAAATTTGTAGTTAGTCAAACTGCACACTGTCGTATACCATGCCCAGGGAAGGAAATAAGGAAACTTTGAAAATAAGATTTTATGTCAATTTTCAGCGTATTTTGTCTAATAAACTCTTTCGATATTTCGAAAAGTTGTTCCGAAATAAGCACTTAAAAAACTACTTTTTTTACCAAAATGTCCTTTCAGAAACATATAAACACTACAGAGATGTGTATATTGTTTATTCTTTACAAAAGCAATGAATATATTTGTTCTAAAAAACTAACACAGACGGTATACCGAGATTGGGATGAGTACTTTCAATTATAAGGAAGTGAGGTGACGTGGAATTGGTTCTGATTTTCTTAAAAGTTGAACATGTTAATAATATAGAGATGTCAAAGTATGGATTCGTATTTTTTATTGGAAATATTAGGTTAGTTTTAAATAGACTTCACTTTCAAAAAAGAATTTATAATAGGAAGGAATCGTAAACGGGTATGGTTTTCAACACTTCATGTTGAACATAGACAGTCGCGAAGCCACATGCGGTACAACAGAGTGAAAGTCGCGTTCGCAAAATAATTTATTTGCAGCTCTTTTATGAAACCCTCAACCAACTGACAAAACTTTGGGGCGTTAAGCAAACATATTTACATTAGGAGAGAATACGGCAGGGAAGTCATGATCACGAACAGCAAATCGACAGTATCAAGAGAGGTCTGCAGTACACCCGTTAAATCAACGATGAGCGACAAGATCATAGTAAGCCATCAACTTTAATTCTTGATCCGTACGAAATTCTAATTGTAGTTTACGAAAGAAATAAGATTAACATAACTTCCAGAGATTGCAATTCTGTACAGATGTACACGTCCACATACGACAGGTAAGTCGGTAGCATGTTGTATCTCGAAACCCATAAGCAAATAAAATAGAATTAAGATGATAACATTTCGACACAGAGAAACTTTATTATCATTACAGGTAAAATACATGAAACCCATGTTTATAAATGATAGGCGTGTTATCGTACCATTCTTCAGTAAGCACTCCTTACTATACATTCTTAACCATTTATAATAGAAGTGCCAACGCCGCCCAAACCCCCGTCACTTCGGGGGAGATTTTCTGGCGGCGGCAGCGGTGACGGCCGCGGGGGCGGCAACGGGGGTGGCAGCGGGGGCGGCAACGGGGGCGACAGCGGAGTGGACACTAAGGTGTTGGCGGGGTCAGAGTGGGTTCCCCGACGCCAGGACGTCGGGCGGCATGCGGTGTCGGAAAGGACCCCTCCTCACTATGGGGTCGGAGGGTAGCTGGGCGAGCGGCGGGGCGGCCTCTTGCTGCTCCTGTCGCTCTCTCTCCTCCCTCTCCCGTTCTGCGCGGCGCCGCAGGAGCTGCTCCGCGGCGAGCGCCGATTCGAGGCCGAAGGCGGCGAGGAGGAGGGCGGAGGGGGAGGGCGGAGGCCGCGCGGCCGGGCCTCCTCTTGTCCTTCCTCCTGGTCCTCCAATTGAAAATTTGGCCTTCGGGGCGGCAGGTAAAAGTCAGGGCGGAACGGGGAGGCACGGGCGGCGGGACCTCCTCCTGCTCCTGACCATCAAGTCTAAATCGAACACGCCTCCCCTGAGGAGCGGCGGCGGGGGCGGCGAGGTCTTCGTCGGAGCTGGAGGGTGATAGTGGAGGGGCGGGCGAGAGGACCGCCTCGCCCACTTCGTCTGGTCCACCAGATCGTGGGAGCCCTCTGGGTGGGCGAGCTCCATTGGGGGCGACTGCTTCTCCGTCCACCTGCGACGCGGGGGCGGCGGAGGGCGCCGGGTGGCGCGGGCGGCGGGAGGTCGTGTGAGACGATGAAGTGCCAGGGACGGGCGCCGGGGCCGCTGCGCCGGTGGGGGCGGCGGGTGCCTCCGGGGCGGCCGGCGCTCCGTCCGCAGGGGCGCGGCGCGGGCTGCGCGGGCGGCGAGGGCTGGTGGTGCCGCGACTGCCTTCGTCCGCGCCAGGACGGGCGCCCGGGCCGCAGCGGCGGCGGTGGCGGCGGTCCACCTTGCTGGCGGCGGGCGCGGAGGAGATGGTGCGGTGCCCTTCGGCGAGTGGCGCGGGCGGGGGGGCGGGGGCGCCTGCTCCGACGCAGTCCCAGAGGCGGCGGCGGGGCCCACTGGGGCGTCGAGGGCGGCGGGAGCCTCCTCCTCCACACCAGCGCTGCGCCTCCCTGCCTCCTCCTGACCACACAACGAACACGATTTTTTGTACCCATGGAGTTGCGAAACAAGCATTTATCCAAACTGTTTGCTCAACACCAATAATATATTACTACTGTTTCTCTTTATAAGATGATCTGCTAAACAAAGAAGAAATTTTAAATGTTACAAAGGGCAGTATATTCGGTATAGTTTTTCGTCAGATCTCATACAACTTTTCTTCATATACTTCAAGATCGCAAATTAGTAGAATGAAAGCCAAAAGTCGCGCATATCGTGGGTTCCGGTTTTTGAAGTAATTCTGAATGAACCTCCTCAAGACACCGCTAGGGTTGTCCTCTTGGGAAACAATTGAATTGCTCCGCCCAAGTACTTTCAGTGGCGGAATTTCTGTGCGTCACGAACATTTGTCTCTACCGATAGTTGAAAATCAAAACTTAAAATGTCTACAGAGTTTCTTGGGATTCCAACAACTACAAAACTGCATGTAGAGATTTTTCCTTCAAGTAAAATATGTTCTTTATAGTTGTGTCAATAAGGTCATTTTTCGAAAATTTGAGTAGTTTTTGCGCAATATTGGGTGCAATTTGCCAAATTAAAATAACGAAAACAACATTTCCACACAACCGGCACTATATTTGTCTTTCAACTATTACTATGGGTAGTGCTAATGTACTCTATCGGATAACATTAACGCAAGTTTGATGTATTCTTTGTTTTTAAAATTATCAAAAATTAATATTTTTGGGGTCTTTCCGGTCGTTAATATTTACATTAGTAGTGATTTGTTCACAATACAGCATTTACAAGTACATGTTCTCTCAGCTATGTCTCATAACGTTTTCAAGCAAACTCAGAACTTTACATTGAAAACGAACTCAACATACCGCATTTTCATAAAATACACGCACGAAATATTATCAAAAACGGCTAATTTTTTTTCTTTAGACTTTGCAAGACCATTGGGAGAGACAACAAAGTTAGCCTGCACCAGGGAAATCATAAACTTTACTAAGAAAAGTCTGTGCCATTCCGTGGCACAACAATTTTCTACATCTGCCAACTGGACTGTTAGCAATACGTAAGTTCACCCTCGCGTAGTGCTATGATGTAAATCCTACCCCCGAGTTTTGCCTTTCCATGGTGGATTCCAGTGTGAAGCTATTTTAAGTTTTAAATCAATGATTATTCAAGTATGGAATGATTGCACAAGTCCAATTAGTTTGTCCGCCACTAACGTAGTGGACGCGTTTCTTTTTCCGTCCACTTTCGACTGTCCAGTGTAAGTTGACATCTTTGGCAGGTAGTCTCGCTTAATTTGCGATGTGTTGTTATTGTTCATAATGATCATTTTTTGTAGCTTTAAAACGTTTTTGCGATGACATATTTTAAAACTCATTTTCAGTGTAATCAACGAGAATGCTTTATGTTCGACATTTTTTAATGCGGCTCTGAGTAAGAATTAATAGTAACAGCGTGAAAGCGTACGTCACAACGAACGAAAACAGTCACCTGAGCAATCAAATTTTGAAACCGCAAGTACAACCTTAATTCAGTTTATCCGCTCTTATCTGCCAAACAATGAAAACTGGCGCAAGATAAGCGGGACAGCGGGCGAATGGCACTTGTGCTTTTGCTTTTGCGATATTTACGTCGTGGGCTGGAAGTACACATAGAAGGCGCAAGAAAGCGCTGCGGTAGCAGCAGCTGCAGCAAGAAGCAGGTTCACAAAACTGAAACAGAAATGGAATCCTTGCATAGAACACGGCCTTCAAGAGTAATATACGCAGTACCACACCAACAACTGACAACGTCGTTGTCAGACTAATGCAGAAGACTTCCAAATTCGAAGTCAAAAGCGTTTCAGTTTTGACATATTCTGGAAATAGGATCCATTATAGGAAACATAAGTATGTAATGTCCTTTCGTGCCAGTATGGTATTTTTACTCTTTGAGTCCGATGTTTAAGGTACGAAGTTATCCAATCTAGGGCAATACCACGAATTCCATACGAGGTAATCTTGAGAGCAAGGTTATGGTCAATAACGTCAAAAATCTTTCGAAAGATCTAAGAATATTCCAATGGGTACTTCATTTTGGGTCTATTGATGAAGAGAAAATTATTGAGAAAAGAAAAAAAATGCGGTTTCCGTAGATTTAGATTTTCTAAAACCGTGTTGTGAGTCTGAAAACGCATTGTTTTCCTGAGAAAAGTTCCATTCGTGAGCAGGAAAGCGTCTCTAATATTTGAGAAAAACTGACAAAAGAGAAATTGGCCGGTAATTTTGAATTTCATTTTTGTTTCCTGTTTTAAAAAGTGGTTTAATTGTTGCTGTTTTGAAAAATATTCCTGTACGTAAAGAAGCATTGAAAATGTGAGTTAACGGATGTATAAAGGCAGGTGCACACGTTTTTAATAAACAATCCGGAAATTCATCTAAACCAGATGAATATTTATTTTTTTAGTTTACTGACTATTCTGAGGATTTCGCTGGGAGAAGTTTCGGAAATAAACATCGTATCGGAAATGTTTTGGGAAGCGTAAGATGTTGAATTTTGTGCCTTCGTGAGATCAGACGCAATTATAGAAAAGTGTTGGAACTTTTCCGGATTGCTCGTTTCTTTTTCATTATCTTTTAAATAACATTCTCTACAAGGTATCGAGATGATGTGGTTGTATTTTTTACTATATCCCACATTGCTTTAGTTTTGTTACTAGCGCTCAAAATGTCCTGACTATTTTTCATTATTTTTGCCTGAACTATTACTTTTCTTAAGATTCTTTTGTATTCTCGGAAGTATACATGGAAACCGGGTGATACGTTATGGTGTTTAGAAATAAAGTAAAGCGTACGTTTGTTTTTACACGATGTTCTAATTCCTCGTGTGATCCAATCTGAGTTTTTCCTTATCAAATATTCTGGGAGCAATTTATTCTAATCTGTATATAAATGTTAACATCTCTTTTAATCTCCCATTCCACCAACAAATAGCCCATCCTCTTAACATTGAATAATATTTTCACTCTGCCCTTTATTCATTATTGCTTTCATTCCTCAATTATGGTTTCATGTAAACTTGCTATTTCCTTTTTATTTGCAATAGTAAGAACTGTAGAACTGTACTTAATGTGGGGTACAAAAATTAATTTAAATAACTCCTTTCTTTCTTTGAAATAACATTTCTTAGTTTGTATAATAAATTAAATTTTCTTTGTTAATTTATTGTTTATGTATTAACATTACAAATTTAAGCCATTATCAATTATCTGTCATAATTAAAGCTTTTTAATTAATCAAAGATTTTTCTGAAGGAGTGCCCAATATAGTTAGTGGTTATGTGGTATAATGGTAGAGTATAGTGGTTTATAGTGTATAGTTAGTGGTTAGGCGGAAGAGCAGGTCTTATGGCCTGAGCCTCGCCATTAATAAAGGCATTTTATTATTATTATTATTATTATTATAGTTGGCACTTGAAGGCCTACAGGGGCATGCATGGGCAAATGTAATTGAAACTGTAAGAGGAATGATAAATTCAGTCTTTGGTAGTATTAGTTTTTTAATAGAAACCCCATTTCTATACAGCACTTTATTTTATCTAATTGTTTCCATTTCCTGAACAGTCTGATGGATCTCATGCCTTTTTTCCAAAACATTTAAACCTCTTTTCATTTTGAGTGCAACATCAAGACAAACGAGTACAAAAGACCACGCCACTTGGAAATCTCTTTTAAAGATTTTTATCCAACAATGTTATAATTTATTATTGATTGTCTAAATAATACAGTTCTAGAACTGTATGATGCAGTAATTTCATTTTATCAGCTTTAGTGTGATTTGTACTTTATACAATAATTCATCTAAATCAATATCATAGCATGATACAAATTATGCTGAAAACATTGCAACAGCAAATAGCTTCTACGAATTACATAATATCACCGCTATAAATAATATGGCTTTTGCAATGCAAAAACAGTTTTAAAATTTCAATCAAAACTATTGAAACATAAAATTTGGTCATGCAGTTTAATTACTAAGCAAAAAAAAATAGGGGAATAATAGAAAAAACACACTTTATTGGGATAATAGGGAGCAGTAGGAGTCAATGATTAGGGTTTCTGTCAAATTACAATATTGCAGAGAAAGCAACACAATGCTTTATAAAAGGTTGCAGAGAACCAAACTACTGATCTTGTTATTAAGTATAGAATAATCTAAGGTTTATCCTTGCATTAGCACAGGTAATTCAAGAAATAAAAATTAGAGAGTAACAAACATTGAAAAAATATTTGAAAACTTCTGTTCTCGTGATATTGGGGAATTATTTCATCTTCTCAAATCCGCTTTGGAAACAAATTCCGCCAATTCGCTCAGATATATATTTACCACGTGTACACGACCAGGCAACAAACAGTATACAGTCATTAAAAACAACGAAACTTCGAATCAAATGAGCCTTGAGCCGACA
>JAHLJT010005437.1:34452226-34509687 GCA_031308135.1 Acheta domesticus | reverse complement strand
GTGAATGTTGTTATTTTAAAGAGCATTTGCAATAAGCTAATTCCAACGTTTTCTGTTGTTCTATATATGTTTTGTGTATATTTTTTTTTGTATTTTCGGCTTCAAAATTTTGAATGTCAAGAAAAATTATTTATCAGCTAATAAATATTATATAAACCTTGATTTTTACCCATTTTATCATTTTAAATGTATTGTCATATTAAAATTATAATTATTTTTTAAATATTATTGTACTTCTAGTGTGCGACCCCCCTTCAATAAGGTTTTCGCACAGATTTCCTTCATTCATAGAGCAAATGCTGATGGTCCATTATTTTGCTTTCTGCGCAGTAAGTGTAGATTTTATCTCTTACTTTGACAGTAATAATTTCTATTTTATGATAAATTTGGAATGAGCGTTTTGTATGTATGCACCACAAATTTTCAGATGTTTATGTACAAGACATTGCGCTGTTTAAAAGTGTTCTAAAACTTTCAGCATTAAAAATTATGAATTACTAAGTAGTACTTATAGCCTTTAAACAGATGCCTCTTGCTCGCCATCAGGAACGCTAGTGGTCAAACGGACGAATTCTCCTTCCATTAGAGCTTCGCACTGTTATAACTAAACTGTGGTAACATATATACTCTTTGGTGGTAACAGTCCCCGACACAAGAAAACGCGCGAACGTCTCGCCGTGGACTGATTTAGGATTATAATTTTGCAATTCTCCCATTTGAGACGGTAGATGTCCTTCAAATTGCGCATATTGACTCTTCAAGTTGCTAGCTAGCTACCTAAAGAAGAATTTTTAAAACTCTTCAACAGTTAATTTTCTCACAATTTTAAAATTTCAGGTCAGATTTGTCAGGCCACCATAAGAGCCCGTGTTAAAACAAACTTTACGGTCTCGTTACGCGAAAACAAGACGGTAAAATCGATTCAAACTTTCCCAGAACATAAAAGAAACTCTCATCTTTCGATTACATAAAAAAAAGGCGTGTTAACATAACATGTATCTCGCTCCAACCACCTTCATGTATTCCGTGTAGGTACATTCACTGTAATATCTAAATTAAAAGAATGAAGTAAATTGAGAAACTGCTATTTTTCGTGGTACGTTCCAAAGATAGTGAGATAATTAACCACAATGAAGGATCAATTTTTTATATTTAGAAAATTTCGTCATGCATATGTTTCGGGAGTGCTTTTTACCGTCATCAATGACACTACAATCGAAAATTCAGTAAACAAGTTAGCAAAATGAAAATTAAAAATAACATAACTATTCAGTTTGAAAACTAATTAATTACTATGTACTTACCCAAGCAACACAGATTAAACACCCATAATTAAATGTTAGTAACGTGCTCCGAACCAGTATGCCGCCATCTTGTGCAGCGCACGTGGTTCGGGGACAGACTGAAGGAAAGGGAGGGAGGTAGAAAATAAGAAGCTAGTCAAATATTTAAAATTGGCTGGATTCAAATTGGGATTGTTCATTGAGCAAATTATATTTGGATTTTTGTACAATTTTAAAATTTCAAAATTTCTAAAATGTTCAATTTAATACCTTGTTTTCAAAATGTATTATTTTAAAGTTGATATCTGGGTCTAAGAGTGATTATTTTGAATGAGATGGTTGGAGAAAGTGGAGAAATCTTGTTTGAGTCTCCAAGATCTAAGGGCCGTATTCATAGTCGTCACTTTATAGAATAAGAAAGATACTTAAGCTCTAAGAAGTTACTTTTGATAAGTAAATGCTTATGCACATTTGGTATTCATAGACTATACTTAACATAAGTACGACGCTAGCAGCGTCTCGTGTGGCAACAGCGTATTGGGTGGATTCACAGCCACTTGAATCCTGCCTGAAATGTCCCATCAAGCTGGCCGTGAAACTATTTCTTATGCATGCATCCGTAGCATCCGTGTGGTAACCTAACCTACACAGTTACTTAAATAGTGTTACTTAATAGTGTTCTTAAACATGTTTTAAATAGTGGGAAATCGGTAAACCTCAGTTAATTGTAGCTGATTTTTTGCCACCAACGTTTTCCAAAACATGTCCTTTCGTCCGGGTAAAACGCTACCTTTCCTTAAATATTCTGGATTATTGTGCATTTCCGGAAGGGTTTGTACATATCACGTAAATATATTTGCTACGAAGAAACAATGTAGTAATAACATTTTTATAATGTTCAAAACCGTAGTCCCTTTCCATTTTCTTTCACATTACGACTACTTTCAATCACCACCAAAGGATTCACTTATAGCTATAAGTGGAAGCTGGACCTTCCTCATAGCTATAAGAAGTTTCTTATACAAGCGGATAAGTTGCCACTATGAATTGAAAAAACGTTATTATAAGGAACTCCTAATGGTTTTCCTTATTATAAGTGACGACTATGAATTACGGCCCTTTAATCTACAGGTACTATGTTCCTTTAATCTACAGGTAAACATTCTACCTGTTTGACCTATATACCTGTAGACTGAATTACAGCTGTTGCATTCTAACAAATAAACACCACTTCTTTCCATTAAGTGTATAGGCGATTTGTTGCTGGGAAGTAATGATTTGAAGAGTGTTAGGGGTTTTATATGATACTTTTATGTCATTTTTTTATGAACATTCTGCCTATCTTTTGGGATATGGGTCCAATATATAGGATACTTATGAACACTTTCTTTTCAGATGAGATCTTTTGAGGGAAGGCTTCTTAGTTATTAATTTAATTTCTTTTTCTTTTATGAATTTCTTAATGGTGGAAGGGTTGTATCCATTATTTTGACCAATTTGTAAAATAGTATTAACTTCTTGAAATCTGATTGTGACATGGATAGTCTGTGTATCCATTTATGGAATACTGCAAATTTATGTTGATAGCAATGGTTTGAATTGAAGGGAATGATCAAATCTGTTTGGATGGGTTTTCTAAAAATTTTAAAATTAGGTTTATTGTTCTGTATGAAAATGGTTATGTCTAGAAAGTTTAGGTATGATTCTGTTCTAATTCCAGTTTAAGTGTTAAATTAGGGTGAAAAGAGTTTAATAAGTCATAAAATTGGTTCAATTGTCTTATCGTACCAGTCCAAAGGCAAATAATGTCATCGGCATATCTAAAATAATACATAATATTCTTAAGCAAAGGATTACTACTATTAAATAAGTTATTTTCAAATTGTCCATAAAGATTTCTGCAAACAAAGGTGACATGTTAGAGCCCATTTTGCTAACTTGTTTACTGAATTTTCGATTTTAGTGTCACTTATGTTGGGAAAAACACTCCCGTAACATATGACGAAATTTTCTAAATATTAAACAAAAATCCTTGATTGTGATTGATATCTCACTATCCTTGGAACTTTATCATGGATTACCACAAAATCTGTGCTGCCAACAACAGAATCTTTTTCATGGGATTCGCTCAGAAAATCAATTGAAATCTCCACATACAACAATGGATTTAAAAGAGAGTTTACTAATTTTGTTCAGAATTGTCTCTAGATTTTCAAGAAAGTGAAATAATCTGAAGCTCGCTTTGTTGGAGGCCTGTAGATGCAAAGTAAGATAATTTTGAGCGTAGTAAGATGTACTACTGTTGTTTCAAACTTTTTTCAACTGCATATAAATTGAATTCTGATAAGAAGGTAGAATCAATATCATTTCTTACGTAAATACACAAATATCCGTAAGCAGGGCCCTATTTGATTCCCTCGCTCTACAATACGATCCTGCAAGGTAAAAGCTAGGAATTTGGAGTGTGTTTATATCATTATGAGACAACCAAAGTTCTGTAAAGTAAAAACCATCTATTCGTCTTAGATCACATTGTAATGCTGCCTCGATAAATTCAATTTTATTTGAAAGAGATTGCACATTATGATGCATTATTCGAATCTTTTGCATGTACCTACACAGGATGGTTTTTCTGCTGCATCTGACTGTAGTTGCTATTTATTTCATTTTACCTCGAGTGCGTGTCGAAGGAAGTATCGTGTCCCAGCAGTGACAAGATGTGAGGAGGGGTGACAGAAGTAATTGGGTCCAAAGAGGTCCCGGAGGATGGAAGAGAAATAGGAGATGTGGGTGGGGATGGATCTTAACAAGAAAACAAGGAGCCCATCAAAAAGGTGCTCATTTTAGGGGGGACACTGCCGAGTTTGTGAAATGATGTGTTTGGCAATCTCAATACCGAGTGCGTGTTTTCCGACAAGGTTCAGGTGAAGACCATGTCGGGTGAAGAGTTTTTCTGAGAGAAACTTTAGCTCAAACAATTTAACAAGAGTGCCTCACAGACTGCAGTTTCAATAGGTTGTTTGCGTGACTAATTTCTTTGCACAGTGTTGGTTGTTTGAACCAGAAGGACAGAGTCGGGACTATAATGTTCGTGTTTTGGGCGACACGTTGTAATTTGTCAACATGTTGTTCAGGCGTAAAGTGACCACCCAAATTAATGTCATTCTGCCCTCCTATGATGATGACTGTTATCCCGTTTGTTGAGAGTTTTTGTGTGCGTGTGCAACTCACTGGTCACGTCGGCAACCTCCCGTTAGGTTTAAACACACACATGACAGAGAAATTGGTTGGGAGTTTCCCACTGAGCAGGGAGGAGATTTGTCCGCCCATGGCTATCTGCTAAATGAGCACCTTTTGTTGGGCTCAGTAGGAATGTCCTGTTTTTCTTGTGAGCGAGTTTGCGCAAAGACGTTACGTGCCTTTGTTACTTTGGGCTTGCTAGCCTGTTTGCGTTGGTTTGTGAATGGACATGTCGATGATGGGTGGGTGGTGAGTGAGGATTGGGAAGGCAAGGAACCTCATTGTAGACTAGTCTACTACAGAAAATCTGTTGTGAGTTGTGATTGGTGGTAGTTGATTGTGTTTTTGCTTTCGCAAATGGGCGGTTGGAGGTTTTTGCGGTGCTGCCTATTGTTGTCCAACCGTCCTGTGTTTTGAACGACCTCTTCGAGCCTTCGGATATGTTCCATCTAAATTACTGTTGATATGTGTGAAGGCTTTCAGAAGATCGTCTTTGAGAGTGTGGAGAGTAGAAAGTGTGTAGCGATTATTGTATGTGTGTAGTGTATAGCGATTAGTGTATAGCCATGTCACAAATGCGTGTCAAGTGCGTGGTAAATATGAAAATAAATAAATAGATGAGAATTCCGAATAATACAAAAATCTACTTCCTAAACTATCTTTTTAATTTAATTGTATTAACTTCTTTAAATTAAGTTAAGTATTTATTTAAAAATAATGGTGATCTGATTCTAATTAGTATTTAAATGTGATTAATTAGATCCAAAAAGAGTTTAGTGTGTTTAATGTAATACATTGAAGCTGCAAATTAATAAATACAATTATATTACTGTGCTTTACCTATTGAAAGGCCACGAAATTCACCACTTCGACAATTTGAAATATAAAGTTAAAGTCTTTCCGTTACTGTTGTAGACGAAACTTTGAATTTTGATGTTTCTTCACAATTATCACACTTTCACTGATAGTTTAAAACTTTACACAAATTCAAATTAATTTACAGCGCAAAATAAATATTAGTAGTTTTTACACTGTTCGTTTGTCCGTTACGCCGTGTTTTAAACCAAGTATTTGTATTACTTCTTTTCCTCAGTCCGGACAATATCAATCTCTTTCAGCTTATCTGCAACAAGTAAGAAGACAGTTTAACAGCAAAAGTCACCTGAAATGTCAAGAAAAGTAGTTGAAAATTAGTAAAATATTGGAGCACAGCCACAACACGTCAGTCAGGTAGTAACGAGCAGTCAGTCACGCCAGGCACGTAAGCAAGCAAGCAAGCCTATCCCCATTAGACTGAGGATCTAAAGATCGCTGGTTCGATCCCTGGTTTCAACAGAATATTTTGATGTTTTTTTTCTAAAAAATTAACTACTGTATATTAAAAGAGCAGAAAACCATACGACGAAATAGCTGAGCTGAGAGAGCGTACTG
The DNA here is from genome assembly GCA_031308135.1 of Acheta domesticus. Lineage (NCBI taxonomy): Eukaryota > Metazoa > Arthropoda > Insecta > Orthoptera > Gryllidae > Acheta > Acheta domesticus. Next base: position 34,503,733 of record JAHLJT010005437.1, on the reverse strand, counting down.
TGACAGCCACACTGTACATCAGGAGATCCTGCAACCGGTGGCTCTGCTCTTCGTGAACCCCCATGCTCACCCCTTATTTCGACAGGATAACGTGCGTCCGCATGCTGTAGCCACCTCCCGAGCATGCCTTGCAGCCTTGGCCAGCAGCATTACAATACCTGTTCTCCATCGATAATGTTTGTGGTGCTATGGAGCGTGCGATCAGGATCCCACTCCTACCCACCAATTTGCAAGAACTGCGCGCTCAGGTGCAAGCTGCTTGGGATGGACTATACTGCGATTTTTGTAGGAAGAGCTCTCAAGATAACTCAAGGCCCATCTTCGCGATGGAATATGTCACGGCATTTCGTATCATTCACAGTCGTTCCGCTAGATTTCGCACGATCGCGACCGTATGAAGCAGTGCTTGCGATCATGCGACTTCTACCGGCAAGACCGAGAAAAGACGCGAAATGCCGTGACATATTCCATCGCGAAGATGGGATTTGAGTTATCTTCAGAGCTCTTCCTACAAAATCGCAGTATAGCACAGGACACCATTCAAGACCTGTACAACTCTATGCCGCAATGTCTGAACACGTCTGTTCGCTAAAATGGCGGCCCCACGCCATACTAACATGTACCGTCTGTACGCGCAATAAGTGAAAGTGTAATCACGCCACGTCTGTACGCCCTACAAATGTGAAAGTGTAATCATTTTGTATACGTGGTACCCTTACCTGCCTGCCAACTATGATCGCAATCCACCTTGTCCTTCTAGGTGCAACTTTTTTTATGGCGATGAGTGTATTTCCACCATGGTTTTGCATGGCAAGGCGTACAGCAATACATTGCAATCTCGATTCTCTGCGCATGCGCAGTTTGGGTTGCGCATCGCTTTGGTGCTCTGTGCATGCACACTGGTGGGCCCTATTCAAGAGGGAATTTTTTTAAATCATGAATTAAAAATTAAATTTGATGAAAGCATAAGCCTATATTTCTTTCACAATATTATTTTTCTGGTGTGGTTGATTGTAAAGACATAACATAAATCATTTAATAGAAATAATTGTTTTACCTTGTTTATTTGATTTCATTTCTTTGACGGTGGGTGCAATTCACTTTGATAAATGGTAAATTCGGTCAAAGCACTTACACTATGATGAAAAGTCACGAAAGGAGCTACAGTGTACTACCAGGTACCACCTCCACGAAATTGCCAGAATTTGCTGCGTGTGTATCCAAACGAGGAGGCAGAAGGCTCAGAAAATTTGAGTAGGGCATTATCAGAGAGCTTAGAAACTAAGTCAAACTATGATGGAAAGAGAGCTCTTACATCTTTGATGTTCTTTGTCAAAAAGAAGAAACGTTATTGGCTGATTGTATACATTGCAGAGTGAATACTGTCTTGTTAGGATTGGATTCTGTTTTACCTGTGATAGGATTTTATCAGCAGTGATTCAGTTAAATTTCAAGTCAGCGTGTTCAGTCATGATGTTGCAATGAAAATGCTGAGATATAATACTTTCCCTAGAGTGATTAGTAATTTCAACAATTAATTTACATCTCGGACACGATAAAGCATTTGCAAGGAAATTAGGACTATTCTCATTGTACATTTAGTACTACGTATAAATCAAAATATATACTCTTTTGAGCAGGTTAGTAAAAGATCTAAATTTATTATTAAACAGATCGATGCATTAATCATTGAAAATAGGTTGAAGTATAGTTGGTACAGCGTATGATAGTTCAGATGCTGATACTTCATCTCAGGTTTTATTGTTTGTATATTTAAAATCCTCTCCCATATTATTTTCAGTAGTATAGATGAGTTTTGCGCACACGCAACCGATCTTCATAAATGAGATCTCTAAGAAAGAGAACTTCACGGGTTGTGGCGATTTACACTTTTACTTTGAAAATATGAAGGATTTGTTGAAAAAATGAATCTAAATATTCACATCAAAAACATCACGCAACAATCCAGCAGCATTATTAAAATCTATTTCGTTGAATAATTCCTAGTCGAAGCGTTCTTGGGAATTCAAATTTCTGAAGCCGAAGGCCACAAAGAAACGTTCCTCGTGCCGAAATCTGTAGGACGAGAACTTCTTGAACATTCTATTATATTTTTGCTGGTCTGGCGCTTCTCGATACTACCCCACGTGTTTTAAAGATGTGTAGAATCTATAAGTGTATGTGAAATGAAACTAATTACTTGATATTCTAGGCGATTAAATTACACGAGTGTACCTGTCAGTTCAGTAACAAAGTGAAATAATATTCCAAAGAGTAGGGTTATGCTTGCCCTATCCTGTATGTTCGCATGGACAACTTTAAGTTGTTTTCTCGAGAAAAAATATAATATTTTTGTGACTATCAAGGAAAGCGAAAAGTTTATTGTCAGGTTCAAATATTTTTTAGGAAGTATGTGAATTGTTCCAAGAACATGTTTACGTGTAATACTGAATAAACCTTTATACAAAATTTGTTTCAAACATCAATTTCATTGTTTTTATTTTTATTTTTTAATTATAGAAGTACATTGGAAGTTACTTTTTTAATTTTTTAAACAAATATGCGCATTTCGTAAACACCTTTCCCTCTTAATATTTAAAAAGAAAGATTCGGAATAGCACGGGTAGTTAGTTTCATTTAATAGCAGCTCACACCATTATGAAGCCACCACTAGCTTGCACAGTGCCTTGCTGACAACTTGCGTATATGACTTCTTGGGTCTGTGCTACACTCGAACCCTATCATCAGTTCTTACCAACTGAAATCGAGACACATCACACCAAACCACGGTTTTCCATTCGTCGAGAGTCCAAGCAATATGGCCAAGAGCCCAGGAGAGGCGCTGCAGGTGATGTGCTGTAAGCAAAGACACTAGAGTTTGTCTTCTTCTGCCATATCCCATTAAAGCCAAATTTCATCATTGTCCCAACGGATGCGTTAGACGCGCATTCCACATTGATTTCTGAGGTTGATTTCTGCGACAGTTTTGCTTGTCTATTAGCTCTGACAACTATACGCAAACGCCACTGCTGCGGTCATTAAAAGGTGGCTGTCGGCCACTGTGTTGTCCGTGATGAGAGATTATGCCTGAAATTAGGTATTTTCGGCACACACTTGACACGGCGGATCTCGGAATATTGAACTCCTTAACGATTTCCAAAATGGAATGTCTCATACGTCTCACTCCAACTATCATTCCTTGTCCAGTCTATTATTTCCCGTTGTGGAGCCATAATCACATCAGAAACCATTTCACATTAAGAGCATAGCAGAGTACTGGGTGGTTGGTGACGTTTGCCTGACCCTACACGTCGGTTTTTATAACGTGGTACGTCAAGGCCTATCTTCACGATGGAATACATCACGGCATTTCGCGTCATTCTCTCGTATAGATGTCGCATGATCGCAAGCAGTGCTTGATACGGTCGCGATCATGCGACATCTAGCGATACGACCGGGACAGACGCGAAATACCGTGACATATTCCATCGTGAAGAAAGGCCTTGACGCTCCACGTTATAACAACACAAGTATATGCGGGGTTCTCTTCAAACTAGTCGTCTCTTATGTTGTGGTTCAGAGTGTGTCCGAGTTTTCTCCCCTGTACGGGAACGGGGATTGGCAGTCTGGGTAGATGGGCTCTTTTGTTAGGGAAGATGGATTATTTCGTTAAGGGTTCCTAAGCAACGGGAAGGAAGGGGAAGGATGAGGAATTGGTGGTGACGGGGTGGGGTGGGGAGGGGACGGTCCAATTTCGGAGAGGGGATAGGAAGTGAAGGTTGGCGGGAGCTGTTGTCGACGGTAGAAGTGTTTGGATTTCTGTCGTTTTGTTACGTGTTTATCGTTACCTTTATGTCTGTCATTGTCACTTCTGTCTATTGCCCTCTGGCTTAGGTTATGGGAGTTTGGAATTCTATCGTTTACGATTGTTTGGATTTCTATCGTTTTGTTGCACGTTTGTCCATGGCCTATATTTCCAGACTACTAGCGTACCAAACCCTTGGAAAAGATTGATTAAACCGAATAACACTGATGACATGCGAAAACTGCATCCATACATTCCCCATGAATACATGGAATTTTATTCACCTATAGAAGACTGTGCCTCGCGGCTAACTATTGGTCAGCGTGCTCGCTAGCCCTACGTGGCCCCGGGTTCGATTCCCGAACGAGGCAAGACTATAGCAGTGGCGTAGCGTCACGGGACGCTGAGATGCTGAGCATCCCCGTATGTAATATTAATAAAGAACCCTAAATACTGTATTGATAATCTTACAAGTGGTCTGTTGAGCGAAACACGTTTTGTATTAATTTAAAATTGATTTCCTATGATTGAATTCGGCGGGCTGTTGAAGCTGGCCTCTGATTGCTTGAAAGCTAAATACTTCAGCGTCTGCCGCGAGATTGCGACGAGCAATGACGCATGCGCAGATGGCGAGGTTCTCCTCTCCCCTCTTCAGCCCTGGCCCAGAGAAACCCTACTCCTTTACGCTAGCATCCACTGCGGAAAGAAGCTCGTTTGATCACGAGAGCGCAGCACACTTCAGGCGGTCAGTAAATTATATCTCTGTCTCTCTCTCACTCGGGAGTCCCCGCTTGGTCATGGGCACAAACTGTAGAAATAGTGCCTGTCTACTATTCTTAATTAAAATATCCAAGAAATTGAATTATCCCTTAAATAGATTACATATTATTTTAGTCTGCAATGTATAAATTAACAAGAGGTCTCATTGCCATTCGCGTATAAAAATTAAAGCTGAGCCATTGTATAATTTGCTTTCAAGACATCGGCAGTCCTCACTGCTGTGAGGATTTTGTGGGAAGCGCCTACACCGTCGTAAGCAATCGAAATCGTGGAAGTAGTTCCAGTGTATCTGCCTTGTGTTGCGTTCGCCTGTTAGATGAAGTAGTTGATAGTGACATTTTGTGTGTTATTGTTGAGCATCCCCAAACGTGCGAGTCACGCTTCGCCACTGGACTAGAGTGTGCGTTTTCCTGGCAATGCCCATTACAAGTTGCTGTGGAACGATAAGAAAAATCACTTCTCAGGTTGAGATGACCGGAATATGGCGTGGGGATGTCTACGTGCTAACCACATGTGCCCCCTTTACCCATGGCCGCCAGACAGGGACGTCGCCGGTAGGCCTGAGACCGTTCACGGGCTGTCGCGCTAAGTACATATACCATTCAATTAGGATTTTTTATTTTAGTTTATTCTATTGTAACGAATATTGCATAATCTACCGGAATCCGGTGCGCGGATTGCATCATCTGCCGGCACCCCCGAACTGGACCATTCCGGGGTATTCGCAGGTCACCAAGAAGTGTGCCGCGAGTTCCGGAAAGGTCCAGGCGGGCGCCGGCCAGGTATAAATGCGCCGCCGTCGACGGCCGCTAGTCAGTCTGGTCTAGTCAGGAAGCCGAGCTGTGAAGTTTGTGTGTGTGCATCGCTGTGGACGGCAGTGTACTGGACTGTGGTTGGAGCCGTGAACAGTGGTCAGCGCAGTGGACTGTAGTCAGTGCATCGGACGCTGTTGAGTGCATGGGACTGTGCGACAGTGCAAGAGAAGTGAACAGTGAAAATAAATAATCAAGAGAACTGTGCCGTGTAGAAAGCAATAACTAGGTGAAGAACACAAGGACTGTGAAGACTATCTGTACATAAATGAAGTATTTTTAGTGTATTATTAGGAAACATGAATAAACATCTTTGTTAAAATAAACCTGTGTTTTAATTCACCATCACAAACGTTACACTATCATTTAAACTACTTTTTAGAGGAAGTTATGTTTACAAAATTACATATATCAGATTTCCCTTCCATTTACAATATTATTTTAGATCAAATTAGTCTCAGTATTTTGTGACATCCTTTCGATTTTGTAATAGCTTGAATTCTTCTTGACATGGTATAAAGAGCTTCAATCACGTGTCTTTCCAGTTCTTTGTCTTGATACCATACTTCCCCTATTCTCTTTACGAGCTCAAATTTTCTTCTGGAATTCACTTCACTGACTGTTTCTTTAAAAATCTTCCAAATACCAACAATTGGATTGGCATCAGGACTATTTCCTGGCGATTCTAATGCCTTAGTTTCATTTTGTTGAAAATAAATTTTCACAACTTTGGCAGTATGGCATGGATCTCCATCCTTTTGGGAAATATAACCACCTCGTGGAAACCATTTCTTAAATTAAGAAACTGCACATTTTTAACACATTGAGATATTGCTCTTTGTTCATTAACCAATTCTCTTGGTAAAGTCTACCTAATTCTTTGTGCAAAATCATGCCCTATGTCATCACTTTTGTAGGATGTTTTATTTTGTCCTTCGTACGTTCGGGGAGCAGTTTCTCTGCAGATCGTCTGCTGGCAAACTGATGTCTGTCTTCTAGAATTTCGATGGTAGTCTCGCCAGTAAAGCACACCTACAAATATTACAACAAAGACAAATGTGTAAATTTTTTACTTGCGACTTGCAAAATTGTTCACAATCAATCCAACTAATTAAATTACAATTTAATGTAAATTAAATAAATTTAAAAAATTCAGATTGTTTACTTTGGACCAGTTATTCATTGTCCAGCGTTTGTTGTTGACGTGCCCAAGCAATTTATTTATTTTTCATAGCAGTAATCAACTTTGGGATTTTCACTGGTTTTTGGGACTTTGGGATTTGGGATTTTCACAAGTTTTGAAATCAATTTCTTTAATACGGCGGCGTCGTATTGTACGTTTATTAATTTCACATCCAAGATGATTCATAGTTCATTACCTATCATGACTATTAGTTCTGTAGCATAGTGACGCTTGCATACATAAAAGACAGGATGTGCCTTTGTCAATGGAAGCCACAAATAGACAGACCATTAGGTTGAGCAGGAAGGGGGCGTGTCTAAGATGGGTTTTGGCTGAGCCAGGAAGTAGAAAGGGCGCGCAGGTACCGGCAGGGGGCGGCAAGTGGTCTGTTGTATACGTCACAGACGGCGCCTACCAAGCTCTGTGGGGGGAGGTCACGTGGGACACCCACGTCACTTAGCTACGGAGTGGGAGTAGATCATGTGATCGATCGGTCATGTGACCGAATCTATATAAAGTGAGGTAAGGGCATATTAGCCAGGATACATTTTGCGGCACGGTGCCGAGTGGTATCTTCATTAAGTGCTCACGCACTGCGCTCCAGGGCGAGCGGCCGGACTTGTCCGGGGGAGACGTCAGTCTCGCATTTAGCGACGCGGTTAAGCGTTCGCTGTTTCTCGCGGTCAAGCAAGGGCGAGTGGGGGACTCGCAAGGCAGTCGCGGGTGGCGTCTAAGATAAACTGTTCTTAGGAGGGTTCCGCAAAGCACGGATAAAGTAAATGAACTTGTGCAACATTGTATATATTTCTTTAGTTATTAACAAACTTGTTTTTTTACGAATCCTTCGTGTCTGAGTAATTAAACGACGCCACAGTTCCTTATTTATTGCTTTTCTGTTTTTAACACAAGCATTATCATAATGAAGTCTTGTTTTCTGGAAGATTTTCTAGGTCTTTTGCAGTTTTGACAATTTGTGGAATTTCCATTCAACGCTAAATCAAATCTCCTCTTTATACTTCTTAGACTTTGAGGCGAAACCGTACATTTTGCAATTTCAATGTTTTCAGTTCAGTGTTCTTCAGCATAAATTCAATCTCCCTCTTCTTCTTCTTCTTCTTCTTCGGAGAAATGTCAGTTTTCTTACCCATGACTCCTAATCACATTTACTTTTAACCCGGCAGTGGTAACGTGACTTTTTGAAACAAAAGTGGTAACGTGGTGTGTCTCCAGACCCCCACACTCTTTTCATGAAATATGCTAAATTATTAAAAAATAAATTAATGTAATAATCTTGTTCTATTATTTTGCGTGTAATTAAACAATTTACTAAGAATTTAGTTGCTAAACAACACTGAGAATTCATCAGGAAAGCATCTAATAATTTGAGTTAATTTTTCTAGCGGTCTGCGCGTGTTGTCACATCCAAGCCCATGTTTCGTAGCAGAAATTGAAATCTTTTCAAATTCAAAGTACAATGGAAAATTTCAATACTCATATTATCCACATTCCACAATTCAGCAAGATTTTGGTGCCCTGATTTCACAGACCCAGCCAAAGTACGTAGCACAATTACTGCCTTCATTTCCCCTTTGTCATTCTTATAGGTGCTGCGATAATTTTTATTCCTCTCTACATCCATTTCATTTTTGATGTCGGTAGAGTCTATAATTCTCTCAATCATATCCAAATCAATAAACAAGGAAGACATTATCCTGGTATTTTGGAATTGCGTGCAGACTGCTTTTTCCTGGGCGGTGAGTAACGATATTCTGTTCCCGCTTTCAGCAAAAGTTGGCGTATTCTTCCACTCCTTTCTTAACATATAAAGTGACCTAAAATGTTCGTAGTACTTCAGTATTAATTTTGCAGGGGAATCCTAACGTAAAAATAAAGCATGCAATACGTTCCCAAACTAATAGAATATACGAAACTGAAGACACCTTTGATAATGTAGAAGGTAACGCGGGGGTCTCTGGGCACCCCGAACAAAACAATAGCTTGCTACACGGATAAAACTCATTCAAGTGGCCAACTGAGAGCACACTAAATATCATGATACAAAATAAGAAAGGTACTAAAGCAATGGTCAGGGTAGCCAACATGGGAAATACAATAACCGGGAAGAAAGAATCTTCCCACAGACCCCCGCGTTACCACTCCCGGGTTAAAACCACCGATCTGCCGACCTCTAAAACAACGAATCTGAGCTAAAACAACACTTCTCACTATCACCAACACAAATAAAAAGATATATTCGAAACTTGCTACTTGTCAGATCGAAAAAACCCTTATTAACTGAAACGTAGAAATGCGCTCGAAGCAGGCAGTTGCGCAGTGTCTAAAACCTATCGATCAATTTGATAACTAAAAGGACTCTAGATTACAAAAAAACTATTTTCCAGCATTGAAATAATGTTATTCTAACTTATTATGAAAGCTTTGAGGATTCTTTTATTCATTAATTGAAACAGGACAAGACATTTTTTAAATTTAAAGAAAATTCCTAATTTAATGGCTACCCACTGTACATACATAGAAGACTGGCCGGCGGGTGATGTGGGAAGTGGAGAGGAAGATAAATTTTCTTTGTAAATTATTAATTAATTATTATATAAGAGAAAAGTTGGCAACATTTTAAAGAATTTTTTCCCTTTCCATTTGATAACTTCTATTGATTTTGTCAAAAAGCGTATGTAAATCTTTAAAATGTGCGTACTTCAATATTGAAATCCCGTAATGGCATTATAAAAGTTTCGAAGTCCGCAACACTTTAAAAAATACTAGGAAAACCCGGCAGACGTTATTCTGCCCTTCATCTCCCTCTTTCCTCTCCCATCTCCATCCCTCCCTCCCTCACCCTGTCACTGTCTGTCTCTGTGTTTCTCCGTCTCTGCCGCTCTCTGTCCCTCTCATTCACATTTACTTGCAGATTCTTCACGCCTTTGTGCAGGTGATGTAATATCGGGAAGCGCCGCACCAGCAAAAATGTAATAGAATGTTCAGGAAGAGTTCATTCTGTAGTGAGAAACGTGAAAGAGAGAAAGAAGAAGTCGGAAGAGTTCATTCTGAAAGTGTGAGAAACGTTTCTTTGAGTTCTTTGGCCTCAAAATTTTAGTTTTTAAGGCCCTAGAACGCCTCGTATAGTAGTTATTTAACGATATAGATTCAAAAAGCTGCCGAGTGTGTTGCAGGTTACATTTGACGTGAATATGTAGTGAATATGTTGCGCCATATAGTGGAGTTACAACAACAACACAAACTTTCTCGGTGAAAAAATACGTAGAAATGCGAACTTTCATGTAGATCGGTCCAACGGTGTTGGAGTTTTGCTCAAATATATATATATATATATATATATATATATATATATATATATATATACCCTAAACCAAAAATACCATTAGGATTACATTAAGAATGTATAAATAAACATATTTTTGGTGTGTATAAAACATAATACATTTTCATGTAAATGAGTTTTTTTTATTTCCCCAAAAGTTGAGTCCCCTGGACATCGAACATTTGTGTTTTCTTGGATTCATTTATCTGTTGTTCTTAGCATTATTATTATTATTATTATTATTATTATTATTATTATTATTATTATTATCATCATCATTATTCCTTTATATCACGACTAAAGGTGTTATGTGTCGGCTGAATATAAAATCTACTACAAACTCACCGAGCTTGGAATATATGTTTGTTGATATGATGATTGGCACAAAACATTTACTTGGGGTTGTATACTGGCCTCCTAATACGGGAATGTTGTTAGAATTAGAGGAATCACTTTCAGAACTCACAGATAAGTATCAAGATATTATTATAATGGGGGATTTTAATTGTGACTTAAAAAATCCTATCACAAAATCTGCCACTAATTTTATTCATATCTTCAATTCATATAATCTGCAAATATTGAAATTGAATCCTACTCATAGCTCATCTAAAACGGAATCGTGGATTGATCACTTGATTGTCTTAGATATTTCTAAAGTATTACTCTATGGTCAGTTTCCTGTTCCCGGTATTTCAAACCATGACTTACTCTTTGTTGTATACTCGGCTAATTGCACTAAATACAAAAATAAAACAATCCAATATCGCGATTACAAAAATCTTGATCTTACAGCATTTCAAGTAGACAGTGAACGTGCACCTTGGCACGAGGTTTACCAACAATATTCATTAGACTCTAAAGTAAATGTGTTTAATGGTATCATAACGGACATTTTTAACAAGCACGATATATTTCTAAATAGGGAACCTCATGCTCAGGACACTTGCCGCAAAGTGTATGCCTCAATGTACTCACTCAAATGTGCTTACAAATGCCTTCCACCCAAAACCAAAGAACTTGTAGTAAAATCACTCCTGCTCCCCCTGCTTGATTACGGTGATATCGTATACGGTATAATGTTATCTTGTGTCAGAAAATGCTTTATAAATTATTTTAAATCTTTTATTTTGTTGCTCAATGTTGAAGAACATGCACACTTCCTTTGTTTTCCCTGGTTTTCCCCGGCCGTTTAAGGTAAATGCTGGGACGTTTTGTTTTTTACTTTCACTTTGTGAGCCCAGGGGCAAGACATATCTAAGTTGTATTTTATTTAATTTACTAAATGTACTGTTCAATTTTATCTATATATTTATGTATTACGTGGTTAGGCGGAAGAGCGGGCCTGATGGCCCGAGTCTCGCCACATAAATAAAGTCATTGTTATTATTATTATTATTATTCCAATACATCACGACTTAAGATGTTACGAGTCGGCTGAATAGAAAATCTACTCCAGGTTGCAACCAGCTACCTAAGGAGCAGATCCGGTGACTATCAGTGCCTCTACAATACTTTACGCAGAATGTGAGCTGTTCCAAATAAAGCAATTTCTTGCACTTCCCAGTCTTTTGAATTACCTGGGAGTTTAGACAAGTTCTTACTCAAATTTTGTGGAACAAATCCCAGAGCTCCGATAACTATCGGGACGACCTGTGCTTTTACGCCCCACATTCGGCTGATCTCGATTTCCAAACTCTTGTATTTAAGACGTTTCTCTGCCTCCTTGGTAACGACGTTTTGATCGCAAGGTACCGCAACATCGATAAGTAAACACGATTTTTTCGACAAATCCCGGATAACTATATCCGGTTTGTTTGCCGCTATCGTGCGATCTGTTTGAATTTGTTGGTCGTACAATATCGTACACAATCCAACAGACGTCACCGGTTTTGGTGAGTGTTCGTACCACTTGGGGCATGTGTTTGGAACTTCGAGGGCGGTACAGATCTGCCAGTGGAGGTAGCTACACACCCTGTCATGTCTTTTCAGGTATTCCGTCTTTGCTAGGATTGGACAAGCTGAGACAATATGATCAATGGTTTCTACTTGCTCCAGGCAAATGCGGCATTTATCATCTTGGGAGATTTTGAGAACCGCTTTATCATAATGTCGTGTTCTCAAGGCCTGATCTTGGGCAGCTATTACAAGTGCTTCCGATTCTGGCTTCATTCTTCCCCTTTTAAGCCACATAAATGATTGATCTTTATTGATCTGCACCTTGTCCATTCTTTTTAGGTATTGTCCGTGGAGTGGTTTGTCTCTCCACGATTTCTTTAACATTTTTTGTGTTTCACACTTCATGTTTAGCAGCATCAGAAGTTCAGTGTCTGTGTTATTCGACGTGTCTTGCCTAGTTTTCTTCGCAATGCTTCTAGCTACACTAACAATGCCTCTGTTTCCCATTCTTCGGTCAGATTTTATGACCTGCATCATTAGAGGGTCATCTTGATGGCTGACTACATACTTTCCCATCCCGACTATTGCGTTGTGCCAGGAGGCCTCAATTTGTCTGAGGCCTCTTCCTCCTTCCTTACGTGACACATAAAGTCTATGTATATCAGCTCGAGGGTGGGCAACATGATGCATTGTTAGCAGTTTTCTGGTTTTTCGATCCATGGTGCGAATTTCTTGCTCAGTCCAGTCCACTAGTCCAAAACTGTATTCGGCTACAGGTACCGCCAAACTACCTATTGCAGAAATTTTATTCCTGGAATTCAGAGCGGACTGCAGGACCAGTCTCACTCTCCTATAATACTCCCTACGAATTCTCTCTTTCATTCTGTCATTCGAGATGGTTTCACATTCTTCAATGCCCAGATATTTGTAAGTTTTACCTGGCTCAAGATCTTGAATCGCAGTGTGCGTATCAATTTCAATATTCTCAGACGTGAGTTTCCCTCTTTTTAAATTGATTTTTGCACACTTGTCAAGACCAAACTTCATGCAGATGTCATTGCTAAAGTCATTCACGACAGACAGCATTTGGGAGAGAATCGCTTCATTCTTAGCAAACACTTTCAGATCATCCATGTAAAACAAATGTGATACTGGCCTTTCATCACCATGGAGCTTAAAACCAAAGTCAGCTTGCGACAACTGTCTCGATAGTGGGATCAAACTAATGCAAAACAGCAGAGGGGATAGTGAATCTCCTTGAAAAATACCCCTGTTAATCTGAATACTTCTGGTTTCTACTGCTTCCTTTCCGCTGTGGATTAGTAACCTGGTACTCCACGACTTCATACTAGCCTTGCAAAATTCAATAAGTCTAGGATGAAATCGATAGATCTCCAGGGTCTTCAAAATCCAATCGTGTGGTACACTATCAAAGGCCTTTTGGTAGTCAATCCAAGCCATGCTCAAATTACGTTTGCGTTTCTTTACATCATTCAAGATGACTTTATTCAGGAGCAAGATTTCCTTACAGCCATAAGAGCCTTTACGACATCCTTTTTGTTCAGCTGGCATTAGATGATTCTTATCTAGATGTCTGTACATTTTGTCAGCTATGGCTGAAGTTATAACTTTGTACAGTACTGGCAGACAAGTAATTGGCCTGTAGTTCTTCGCCAAAGAGCTGTCTCCCGCTTTGGGTAGCAAATACGTGATGCCGCGTGTGAGCCATTCCGGGATTTCCTTTGGGTTTTCAAAAATTTTATTAACAGCCTTTGCTAGATGAGAATGTATTGCTGTTAATTTCTTAATCCAATAAATCTGGATTTTATCAATCCCGGGGGACTTCCAGTTTCCCATGTTCTTAATTGCTTGGAAGAGGTCCTCTTCCGAGAATTGGTGAACATCTTCCACTGTTTCTACAAGTTCATCGGCAGCATCAACTTCAGATTGAAGCCATGATGCGTCTTTGTTGTAGGATCTGCTCTCCTCCCAGATTCCTGCCCAAAACGCTTCGACGTCTTCTTTTGAAGGAGTGACAGCTTTGCCATTCGGTTTTTGAGTCAGATTGCGATAGAATCTCTTCGCGTCTGTTTCAAACAACCTGTTCTGTACACGGAAATCTATTCTACGTTTGTAACGTCTAATTCTTTGAGCCCATGCTTGAATTTTCTCTTTTAGCTTTTCAACTACCATTAGCCTGCTGGTGTCATTTTCAATTTGGTATTTTTGTTCAACATTGAATATTTTTCGTTGAACTTTAGAGGTGTGCATTGATTTAGAAGATGCCTCAGCTAAGAGTGATATTTCGCGCCGGGTGTCGGCTATCCGTTTCATAATTCTGTTCAACCATGGGGGTACAGAGCTGTTTACTCTGTTTTGCTGTCGGCCGTCGGTGTTCTTGGCTGGCCCCAAAATTATCTGAGATACTAGATATCCAGTTGCATATATGATGTGATTGATTTCAGTAATATCTAGATCTCTGCCTGGGGTCTCCACCACCTCATTTAAGACAGAATTCACTGTTTCTATCAATCTTTTAGCTTTGGCAGTTTCGTATATTCTCCTCAACGGTTCGCGAGATTCAAACGGAAGTTGACTAACTCTTTCTATCTCGCGCCGAAGGAGATTTCGCATTATGTCCTTATCGTGTAATTCATTGCCAGATGAATTTTCACCACTGACGTGTGTTTCACTGGAAAGAGATGAACCTTCCACGGGATCATCATTTTCAAGTTCTACATGTTCGTCATGTGGGTTGTTCGAGCGAAGTACATACTCCGCATTTCTCTCAATGTCAGCAAGTTGTGCTGCTGTGAATTTTCCACTGCTGAGTATGTATCGTCGTTGACTGGCAAGCTTCTTTGAGTCTAGGGTAGGTCTGATATCTGGGTTCCGCTCTCTCCATACCTTGAAAACTTCTATTTCTGAGCCCCCATTTTTCGCTTTTGCATAGTAAAAGCACCACATCACCTCCTTTAATTCATCCCGGGTCCATCTCTGACGATGGCTTCGAGCTACTGCCGGCTCTGGGTCCCTGGGACTAACATCCGTGGGATGGCCAGACGTCGACAAGGTGACATTAGCTCGGTTTCTGAGCAGGTATGGGACATTGGTAGAACAAGGCACGTTAAGGTTCATTACATTGCTTGTTCTATCCATTTTGCTCATTGGTTTGAATTGAAGATTCGCAGGATGCAAGTTCGAGTTCACAGATCACACTTAACCTTCGGGTTGTTTCCTGCCATCCGTTACTGCGACCCACAGTGGCCTCGGGGCATCCCCCCGCAGGGTCCAGCAAGGGGTCCCTCCGATCGCCAGTCGGCATTACTAAACCCTACGGGATTTTCACTGACTGCTGAAGGCAGCCTCCTTCGCTGGCTAATGCAAGGTTCGGGCCTCCACTCTAATCAGTGGCCTGGTGTGCCAACCCAGTTTCTCTCCTGTACCCTCTATGGGCCGACAACAGGAAGTCCAAAGGTTCATGACCCTTCCCTCTCTACTTACTTCCCACTCTCCTCAAAATGGAGTACTTCTTCGTCTGACCCCTCACCTTCAACCTATTCAGCAAGGGAGGCCCTACCGGTAGCTAGGCTACCACTGACATAGCTTTAAGGCTCATGGGGGTACTCAAGCCCCACCACCAACTGCAAGGTCGTGTACTCCCTAGGTGGAGTTGTTATTATTATTATTATTATTATTATTATTATTATTATTATTATTATTATTATTATTATTATTATTATTATTATTACTAGCGTACCCGTGCGAGAACTCTCGCATGTTAAATCCCACCCTTTCCCTATCCATTTGTCTATCCTTTTCATAAAGGAGAGGAACTACTAATGTACTTGCAGAATATCGAACAAAATAACAATGCAATTGATGTTTGAAACAAATTTTCAATTAAAGTATATTCAACATTATAGAGAGACCTGCTTGGAACAATTCATACTTCTTTAAAAACAACATTTGAAGAAATATTTTAATCTTCCTTGAGAGTTAGCTTTTCGCTTTCCTTGATAGTCAAATAATAGAAAAGGTGAATAGAACTCTTGAGAAAGCCAAGTAAAGTAGTGCGAAAATACCGGATCGGGCAAGAACAGACCTACTCATTGCAATATTATTTAACTATTCTTGATTTGCTATGAAGAACCGAGTGGGTTTGAAGTCAGGATGCCAGCTTGCTGGGGAGAGAAAATTGAAAAATTATTTGTATACTAAAAAGTATTGAATTATTTTCTGCGTCCTTACGTACCTCAAGAAAAGCAATTCCGAGCCAAAAAATAATCAAACTAATGTTTTCACCTTTGAGTACTAAATACCATTTGTTAGCATTAGAAACAATTTAGTATGCATTAGTAAGCCCACTTCGGTACATGGGAATGTTGCTCAAAGGATGTTTGCATGTTTAATATCTTAACGAACTGACACCTTGAGTTTAATATCAAACGGTGTTTTATTTACAATATGAGATTGCAGCTGGGCGTTGGTGTACATACTTCAAGATACCGCCAACATTTAAATCATGCGTTTGTACTGCGATCGTTGGCATTTGTCGGGTGACTTGCACTATACTTTCTATAATTTTAAATTAAGTTGTTTTTTAATTGATTCACGTAGTATTGGAGGCTAGCGCGATTTGATTTTTGTTTTCCATTTATTTCAAGCTATTTTACTTTAGCTACTTTAAAAAGTTTGTTCTTTGTGTTGTGCCATAGCACAAGTTTTCCCCCACTACCTCTGTGTACGCGTGCGAGAACTCCCGCATGTTTGACACCACACTCATCCCTATCCTTTTATTTTCATTCCAAGAGGGAAAGTAGTTAACGAAACGTGTTTATTTGTTTAAAATCTATAAAGGTATCTTGCAATGTACTAACACAATTGCAAATAAAAAAAAATGCAATTAATGTGTAAAAGAAATTTTCAATAAATATTTATTCATGGAGAATGGAGAATTTGCTTGGAACAATTACCAAAACTTACTTAAGGACATTTGAAGTAATTATTCAATATTCTTTGTCAGTTAGGTTTTAGTTTTTCGTGATAGTCACAAAAATATTAGCTTTTTACTTTTGAGAAAGTTACGTGTCTGAACCCGTTGACTTGAAAATGTCATTGAATGATAACGAAAATATTGATACAGGTAAAACACAAACACTGTCTTCAGTCTTCACTGAACACCCACATACCTCCACAATTACGTACACAGCACATACAGACCATGAAAAAACGTTAATTGAATAGTTTCACTACACGTATAAGAAACAAACTTCATAGGTATCAAGCAACGATAATAGTACTTCTAGCTGTTGCTGGAGAGCAAATCTTGAATTCATGATTATGCAAATAAACCTCGTCAGACTGCACAAACTACGGTGTTAACAGAAAGCGTAAATAAAGATTGTCAAAACTAAGCCTTCTAAGCGTGTCGCCCCAAAAATTGCTACCAGCAGGAAGGGCTGAAATATTGAGGTGGCCTTGATAGTATTGAAGCGTGGAACAGAAAAGTTAATTGAATGGATCAAAGAATGTCTCATCTTGTAGATTATGGTGTGAAAAACGTTTCTTTTGAGGTTACTTTTTAAGGCTCTAAAACGCTTTGTTTATGAGTTATTTGCCGATATAAGTTGACATGTGATGCGGGCTGCATTTTACATGAATATTTGGATGCGGTTTTTTAAAGAAATCGTCCATATTTTTAAAGTCAAAGTGAAATTCGTCAAGTCTCCGTGAAATTATCTTTCTTTAGAGCCCTCATTTATAAAGATTGGTTGCCTGTGAGAGCCGGAACCCAAAGGTATACTACTGAAATAATACAGGAGACGATTATTATTATTATTATTATTATTATTATTATTATTATTATTATTAAAATCTACTCCAGGTTGCAACCAGCTACCTAAAGAGCAGATCTAGGGACTGTCAGTGCCTCTACAATACTTTGTGCAAAACATGGGCTGTTCCAAATAAAGCAATTTCTTGCACTTCCAAGTCTTTTAAATTACATGGGAGTTTAGACAAGTTCTTACACAATTTTGCGGAACAAATCCCAGAGCTCCGATAACTATCGGGACGACCTGTGCTTTTACGCCCCACATTCGGCCGACCTCGATATCCTAACTCTTGTTTTCTCTGCCTCCGTAACAACGCACCTTTTGATCGCAAGGTTCAGCAACATCGACAAGTAAACACGATTTTTTCTCCAAATTCCCGGATAATTGTATCCGGTTTGTTTGCCGCTATCGTGCGATCAGTTTGAATTTGTTGTTCGCACAATATCGTACACAATCCAACAGACATCACCGTTTTGGTGAGTGTTTGTACAACTTGGGACATGTGTTCGAAACTTTGAGGGCGGTACAGATCTGCCAGTGGAGGTAGCTACACACCCTGTCGTGTCTTTTCAAGTATTCGGTCTTTGCTAGGATTGGACAAGCTGAGACAATATGGTCAATGGTGTCTACATGTTCCTGGCAAATATGGTATTTATCATCCTAGGAAATTTTGAGAACAGCCTCATCATGCTGGGAAATTTTGAGATCACCTCCCTGAGGCCTGATCTTGGGCAGCTATTATAAGTGCTTCCGATTCTGGCTTTATTCTTCCGCGTTTAAGCCACATAAATGATTGATATTTATTGATCTGTGCTCTGTCCATTTGATTCAAATATTGTCCGTGGAGAGGTTTGTCTTTCCACGATTTCTTTAACATTTTTTGTGTCTCACATTTCATGTTCAGTAGAATCAGAAAGTTCAGTATCTCTGTCATTCTGCGTGTCTTGTATAGTTTTCTTTGCAATGCTTCTTGCTACATTAACAATGCCTCTGTTTCCCATTCTTCGGTCAGATTTCATGACCTGCCTCATTAGATGGTCATCTTGATGGCTGACTACATACTTTCCCATCCCGACTATTTCGTTGTGCCAGGAGGCCTAAATTTTTCTGAGGCCTCTTCCTCCTTCCTTACGTGACACATAAAATCTATGTACATCAGCTCGAGGGTGGGAAACACGATGCATTGTTAGCAGTTTTCTGGTTTTTCGATCCGTGATGCGAATTTCTTGCTCAGTCCAGTCCACTAGTCCGAAACTGTATTCGGCTACAAGCACCGGCAAACTACCTAATGCTGATATTTTATTCCTGGTTGTTGTTATTGTTGTTGTTGTTGTTGTTGTTGTTATTATTATTATTATTATTATTATTATTATTATTATTATTATTATTATTATTAGAAAATGTAGACACAATTTGGAGCCGTTTTAGAGAAAAATCTTAAAGTCACATTTGGTTACAGATGACACGTTTAAATTCAAAATTGCGTGAAAGCTATTCAAACTTTGAAAAGCTTGTACTTGACATTTTAAAGATCTGAGTTTTCTTCAACAATGTAGTGACAAGGAGGCGCCGAAAAAATTAATATAAAAATATTTGTGATTTTCGTAACTTCAGATGTCTTGATTGATGATCGATTGGGGAATGTCCATTTTGTAGAAACTCCTATGTACGATTTAGGCGCTAAAGTACTTCACAGTTAGACGAACTGACGTTCTGAAGAAAAAATAATAGTTATTTATGTAACAAGTCCTTTCAATTTGTCTTTAAGGATGAGGTCGGAATGTTACCTACTCGGTTCCGCTATCGCTCCATCTCACAGTACCTTCCGATCGAGTGGGGCCAAATGGGACAATGCAAACAAAGAGACACGATGTGACAAGGAGCAAATGGATAAAGGGGTCAATGGGAGGAGGATGACAAATGGGAAAATGTGGGACCAACAGCCAAATTGACAAAATAGAGACAAATTGACAAAATGGGATAAATTGACAAAATGGAACAAATTGGCAAAAAGAAACAAATTGAGAAAATGGAACAAATAGATACAAAGGGACAAAGGAACAAAATGGGGAAAGGAACAAATGGACAAAATGAGGCAAAGAGACATTGGAGACAAATGGACAAGGAAGCAAAAAGGAGAAACATTTAAGAATCGATTTCAGATAAATGCCACGGCTTCAACTGACTTTACATTCATATGTAACTTTTGTATCTATATCGAAACAATTGTAAAAGTAAATTTTGTGGTATCAGGAGTTAACATGGATTTTGGCTATACCAGGATTAGAATAAAGTAATTTACTATGATTTTTTTACGTATAAGAGCGAGGAAATTCCACTTCTTCATAACATGGACCCACGAAAGCCATTGTTGGGTAAAAATCGGCACGTTTTTCTGCAGAATTACAATTCTTTTTCTAATCGGAGTACGTACGTAAGAATATAGTGATTAAAATTGTATTTAACTCAGCGGGTGAATTTGTTAACGGTGAAGCATCTACAAGCGTAAGCCAGAGACTTTGCATTAACATAGGTACAGTAAAAACATGTCATTGTCAGTGTTGGCCACACTGTAGTTACAACATGGCTGATGAAGCTGACGGCCCGGATTCAATTTGTGATTCTGTGGTAATTTTAAGTCATTTATTGATTATTTTTCTGTATTCTATGTATTTGTGATTTAAGGAAGCGATACATATTTATTTTACAGCGTTTAATGTGATGGTTACTCTTATGTTTTACGTTTTATTTTGATAATTGTTTTCCTGTAGGTTACTGTGGACATTTCGGTATTTCATAAAATTTGAAATTGACAAGTTAATTCTTTCTCTTTCAGCAATCTCTTGTTGAAGGATGTCGACTTCCAGTCCGTATGCACGGTACCGACGACTGGCGTATGTATTTTTCATGTGCATCTAATATTACTTTGTAATGAAAATGTGTTGTTAATCATTTCTGTTTTGTTACAGCTTTGGCGGAAATTATAAGTATCCAGGACCACCGTGGTGTTAAGTCATTCTACGTACATTATGTGGATTGTAAGTATTGTTGATATTTGAGCCATGACAGTACAGAAAGGATCAATTTAACTATGTTTACATACTTGCAGTTAATTGATTACCGATTAAACAAACAAAATTCAGTACGTATATATTTGCATGGCATTCTATTTATAACGGGAGATTGAATGATTGTTAATGCAGAGTAAGATTGAATGAAGTGGCTTAAAAGTGACATAACCTCACTTTTGCTGTAAATGTTATTTTGTAATTTCTAATTTTTAAGGATTTTGGTATAAAAATAATGCTTTTAATTGTAAATGTTCTTGTTAGAAGAAAGACATTCTGAAAGACAGACTGTCATTTTTGGTGATTTCTGTCTAGTCTTGAAATGTCAGAACTGGTGACATAACCTCACTTTTGCTGTTGTTATTTTATAATTTCAAACTTTTAAGGAAGTTGCTGAAGAATGATGCTTTTAATTCTAAATGCACTGGCGAGAAGATAGACATTTTGACTCATACTGCCTATTTTGGTGATACCTGTTCGTTCTTGAAATGTCAGAGTAAACTGATCATGAACTTTTGTAGATTTAGCATTGAGCACTGCTTTTGGTGGTCAAAAGCAGTGTATTTGTTTTAGCATGAGTGAACTATTTGATAATTTTAAGTGTTAAACATTGTCATGTTGAATTACCTGTGAGAGTTCTTCACCTATATTAAGGAAAAAACTAATAGATTGTAGAGATTTATATGGAAAAAAAATTATGTATGTAAGTATATGAAGTTGAATTGTTTGCCTTTGTTCTCTTGATTACGCTTTTTATTTTCACTATTCTCCAATCACATTGTGAGAGAGAGTAAGTTTATGATTCTCTAATTTAATAAACTAAGAAATCCAAAACTAGAATATTGAAAAATTTGCTCTCCAGTCGTTATTCTTTAATGTGAAATGCATACTTTGGAAATAGCAGTCAGTAAATCATAATTGGATACTGCTTTACAATGAAATTTAATCCTTTTCATAGTTTTGATAAATGGAAGCAAGAAATTGTAATATGTGTTATAATGCGATTTATTCAATTCTATGTCTGGCAGGAATCAGCTGTTGATGGTTTCATCCAATCCGAAGCTGGAACGTCACCATTGTGATATCACTGTAGTGACATATAAGCTCCCGATTGGATGAAACCGTCAACAGCTGATTCCTGCCAGAGGTAGAGTTGAATAAATCACAGTATACTTTTCTTCCCTATGGCATAGGGAAGAAAAGTGTTGCAAACACCTCAACAATATGAACTCGAATTTTTCATCGTAAAATCCATTTTCAAGTTTTTGAGCTGCAACACATAGCAGGATTAAAGCCTAATAATCCTGTCCCAAAGATGGTTAAGATTGGTAAGGGAGGGGAGGAGATACATGCAATTGTGTTCCTGAAAATCAGGATAGTTCCATCAGAATATCAGTAGGATAGCAAATCAGAATAATATCAGTATGAGTCGCACACAACTCTGTCAGACTAGAAGCCTTTGAACTAGCTTGAAACTTGGTAAATGTATCAGGAATAAGATGTAGTAAAGCTGTTTTGTAGTTCTTCAATATTTTTTTACTCTTGAGAGTACTTTATACCAATATCTTATGACATTTTCAATATTTTCTGGAAAATGGTTGCAAATTTTTTTCTATAATTTCATACTTGTCCTATGTCTTGTGGCTTCATTGGCAGAACATTGTTTTGGACTGTTATACCCAAGTTTGCGGGTTCAAACCTGCTCAAAACCTGGCCAAAAAATCCACCATAAGGCTTCCTTCAGAGGGGAAGTGCAGCCAGCAGTGCCATGATGTAGATTTACTATGTGTAAAAGAACCTCAAGCTTAAAAGGAGCCTCTGAGCAAAATTGAAATCACCTTTTGTCACCTAAGTGATACCTACTTTTTCTGCCAGATGGTGAAAAGTGCATAGCGGAATTTGCAAGGTCAGGCAGAAGAGCAGGAGTGATGGCTTGAGCCTTGCTATGGGAAAAAAGACATAATAGAATTGAATCTTCAATATTAAAACCAGAGATTTTTTCTCAATGTAATTTATCCCATAATTGCAGATATTTAAAGGATGTCTTGCACTAAAAAAAAGTAAAGTTGAGAAGTAGTAGTAAATGGAGTAAATGTTTGGTGCACCTCACATTACCACTAGTGTCTTATATGATTTCATTTGTTGTGTTCTTTATCCCTTAATATTTATTTGCATTCAACTGGGCCTGTCTGGGAGGGTTATGTCCAAAGAGGTGTTTTACTTCCTGCAAGACAGGGCCCCTTGACAAGGAGCCACTCGGCGGCACTTCTGCTGCAAAGCGTTGGTTTAAATGGTGGTATTCACACGAGTGGTGCTTTGCGCAAACTCCCACCTCCAGCAGTGCAGATGTGCTTCCAGACAACTTTCAGCAAAACAGTTCATAATGGCAGACTTCACAGTAGGCCACTCGGAAGCACCAGTGAGCTTTTTCTATTGACTGTTATGTAGCTGTTGGCACCCGTAGCTGCCACTTGTGAATCTTCCTTTTCCAAATACAGTGGTCCTGGTTGAAGGCTGTGTGTGAAGGCAGCCTTAGATGAATGTGTTTTGCTTGTTATGAATGCTGAAAGACTTATATATTAATTTATGCTGTTCCTATTGTGTATGTTTTGACATGCCTATTAAGTGACTTATCTGACAATATTTTTTGCAGTCAACAAACGTTTGGACGATTGGGTCACAGAGGAGTGCTTGGACACACGGAAGGTCCAGTTTCCCCGGCGTGACGGTGCAGGGCCAGGCACCGGTGTTTCTACGCCGAAGAAACAGCTGGGTGGAGGGAATGCTAATGCCAGTGCCAATGTCAATGCCAGTGCCGTCACCAACAACACCAATGCCAGTGCAGGTGAACCGTCACCTGCAGCTGTACCACCACCAGTGGCAGCACCGGCAACCGTGCCATCACGGCCCGGCACTGCGTCTGCAGGCACTCCCAGTATCCCAGGTGCCTCTTCACGTCCATCATCACCCACTGGTGGGGAACTGGTTAATGGGAGTACAGTGTTGGCGGCAGCGCTACAGAAGAAGATGAGCCGAAAAAGGAAGGGAAACTCGTTGGAGAGTGAGGTGCGTTGGAGGTTTTTTTGTTGTTTTTTTCATTTTACTCTACAGGGGTGGTTGTTGGTCTAAGCTTCCTTTGAAGCTGAGTCCAGTCTCAGGTTTAGAGTATCATTTGAGCACACATGCCTTGTGAAGATTATTTATTTAATACTTTTGCACATCTGAATCTTTGATAGTACAACTTACAATTTATTACAATTAATAAATTATTTCATTTATCAGCATATTACACGTAAATGCTCAGTGAAATCTCATCGGTATGTTTTTCAAGGGATCAAAAATTTTGAATGTTGCAAGTGGGAATACATGCTAACGTGTGGATTGCGGTCTACTTCTTGGATGATGTACCATTTCTCTTGATCGGTAATCTGTCTTTCCTTCCTTTTATCCAAAGTGCCGAATACACTTCAGAAAAAATATAGCGCTCTGAATGTATCAAATCAAAGAAACATGTGAAAGATAAAACAGAAACTAATGGTAACATGCAATGAAGATGGCACAGGGGGCACTGCGAAGAAAGGTTTCTCTGTCCATGGAATCAGGCTGGAAATGAAAGTACCTTGAAAACAACATACATTGATGGTGCTCTGGAAAACTCTCACGAAGCAAGTTACCTATAAGCTTTGAATATGCTAAGTAGGTTTGTTAAATGTGTAACGCCCCTCCTATGTGAATACTGGCTATGGAGGGTAATTCACATAGGAGAGGTTGTCATGCAGAAAAATGATGAGAGTGACCGGAAGGGGGTCATGAAGTGGGAAGAAATACAATCATAGTAATTGTGGAAAAAATATGTGTACCAATCAGTTCTCCGGCAGGTGTCAACATCGTTTCTAAATCTGAATGCTTTATATTCTGAATGCTTATTTTCTAAATCTGAATGACTTTCCTGCTGCTTCCGCTTGTGTCGTGCAATGATGAAATAGTTTATATGGCAAAATAATTTATAAAAACTCATGCTTGTTTTATGTTGGCTCATCACAAATGTGTAAATGAGTAATTTGATGGAATTGGGACTGGGACTTAAAAATATTAACACATGAAGCAGGAAAATGTTACAGGGAAGGTGCTAATGGAATTCCACTGTAATCATATTTTTTGTGGTTAGAGATTAGTGCCTTTCGCTCTTTGTGCCTAGTATTTGACTCCAGCATTCCCTGCCAGATGTTACCTGTTT
Organism: Acheta domesticus; assembly: GCA_031308135.1. Taxonomy (NCBI): domain Eukaryota; kingdom Metazoa; phylum Arthropoda; class Insecta; order Orthoptera; family Gryllidae; genus Acheta; species Acheta domesticus. The sequence continues at coordinate 34,478,772 of JAHLJT010005437.1, read as the reverse complement.
GGTCCAAGCTGCCTGGGCAGGGATTCTGTTAGGATGGGATGTTATTGGATGGATTAAATTTTGCTGGGCACCTGCTTGGGATCTTGTAAATGCCACTAGCATTCTACAGAACATCAAAACTTTTCATCTTTTAAAATTCTGGTACCATTATGTTTCATACTAATTGTAGCAATAGCTGCTCAGCTTTTGAGCAACATTTTAGGTATTTGTAGAAAACTATTAGATTAAGAAAATGTAATGAAACAAAATAAAATCCACTTATGAGGTTCTGTAGGTGTTATAACAACTGAAGCTAGTTGTAAATAATATGGCCACTATGATTATAGAGAGATTATTGTAAGGGTTCGGTGGTATAACTGGAAGCATATTGGGCTGTTGTACCCATGTTTGCAGGTTCAAATCGCATCAAAGCCATGGATTTTTAAAGGCAAAATAAACCTTCATGTCTTTCTTCAGAAGGAAAGTAAAGCCAAGTGTCCCATATTGTAGATTTTCTGAATGTAAGAGATTCTCAAGCCTAACAGAAGCCTCTGAGCGAAATTCAAAATTGCCTGTTTCATTGCTACCTTTACCTTCTTTCTCTGCTAGATGGTGAAAGGAGCATAGTGAAATTTGCATGGTCAGGTAGAAGAGCGGGTCTGATGGTCCGAGTCTTGTCAAGGCATTTACTAACCAAGAAGGAACCCCTTTTTTTCAGCTCAGGCTTGGCCACTGCTGGCAACACAGCATGTTACGGTGGAACAGAACAGCAAGTTACGTCCGTGCACTCATTTTGTCAGTGCATTCATTTACAATTTGCTCCTTTTTAAATGGCCTCATCACTATCTCTTGCAATGTCATTGCCCTGGATGAGTTCGTTTGTTGCCTGATCTGTCAAAGAGGTCCCTTTGTAGAATAACTTCTCTATATTAGATCGATGTGTTCTCAGTTCATGTAATCTCTCAGAAAATATTAATTTGTTGTAGTACATGTTTATGTATCAAATTAAAATTGTAAAGAAATTTTACGTTTCTATTTTAAATGCAGTATTCATGCAACATTTATGCAAATTCTGGTGTGTAGGCTTTCCTTCCTCTGACTCTACCAAATCTCTACTGAAGAATATTTCTTTGCCACTCACTGGAACATTACTTAACATGGATCTTTGCCTATCAAAAAGTCTCAATAATCATACCATACCAGTGATGGGCACTGATTGAGTCAATAAGGAGTACATTTTATTGTTGCATGTGTTATGAAGGGCCACATCAGGTTATTTATTTATTTCATACTACATAGACATTTCCTACCCAAATACACAATAATAAAAATACAAATATACATCAGAATAAATATAAATAAGAATGCAGTTGATAAACGTATTCAATCTAATAAAATTAGGCTATTAATGCATTGTATAAAAATGTACGCTGAACTGTTTCTAATCTACTGATATCATATTCAGAACAGTTGTTGGGCTTTTAACAGCCATTTGAGATGAAGTAGAAATTTCATATTACAAGTAAAGTTCTACAGTTATTCCTTGCAGAAAGGATTTATTGTGTCCATGAAATATTCTTGGACCACTGGAAAAAAAAATACATGGCTCTTAGAATGGTTGTCAGTGTATTGCATTACTTCTGAAAGTTATACAAAGAGATTTCTCTTCCTTGAAGGGTGAATCAAATGTTGACAATCATGAGAATTGGAAAACTTTGTGAAGTTAGTATTTATTTCCTTTTTTAATTGTTAATTCTCCTTTATTTATGCATAGGATTCTCAGGACGGACCACCAACATGCCCGCGATCAACTGGTAGTATGGTGGCGCATCACGATGATGTGGTGATGCGAATGAAGAATGTAGAAATGATTGAGTTGGGCCGATACCGTATCAGGCCATGGTACTTCTCCCCATACCCAGAAGAACTTGTGCACCTCCCATGCATTTATATATGTGAATTTTGTCTGAAATATCGGAAGTCGCGAACTTGCCTTGAGCGACATCTGGTGAGTATGTATTTGCTTTGGAACGTGTATTTAGGAATTTTGATGTATTTTAAAGCTATGTTTTTTATCCTTATTTGAAAAATGATTAAAATAAATTCGAGAGACCATGTTCCTTTTATTTATGAAATTCACATCATGTACTAGAGAGAGTCTTCTTTTGCTAATGCAGTTGGTTAAATAGTAATTTCTTTTCCTTTTAATGATAATTATTTGTTTTGTCCACAGGCCAAATGCAATCTTCGACATCCACCAGGCAACGAAATTTACCGCAAGGGCCCTATCTCAGTGTTCGAAATTGATGGACGGAAGAACAAAGTGTATGCTCAAAATTTGTGTCTCTTGGCAAAACTGTTTCTGGACCACAAAACATTATATTACGACACAGATCCGTTCCTCTTCTATGTAATGACTGATGTGGATGCTCGGGGCTATCATATAGTGGGCTATTTTTCCAAGGAAAAGTGGTCGAACCAGGACTACAACGTAGCGTGTATTCTCACAATGCCACCATATCAACGGAAAGGATATGGGAAATTACTCATAGAATTTAGTGAGTGTTGCTTGATCTCTGTGTGATATCTCCATGTTGTGAATATTTTTTTAATGTGATTTTGAAAAAAGTGTTTTGTGCAGTAAAGTGAATTTTTGCGTCGTCATCAAGTGTGCGACTTCCACATGTTTAGGAAAACAGAAGTGAAATTTCAACTGCCTTTTATCACTTTCATCCTTGCTTCTTTCTGCTACTTTTTTAAAAAGAAAAGTAAAGTTAAAAATTTTTTATTTCTTTCAACCAAATTTATTGAACTGTATCTCGTGTGAAACAAATTGTCTTATAAAGGACAAAATATGATAGTGTTCTATTTCCATATTTGTGTATTGTGTACAGGCTATGAGCTGTCGAAATTTGAGGGTAAAACTGGATCTCCTGAGAAACCTCTCTCGGATTTGGGCTTGCTTTCGTACCGAAGTTATTGGGCACAAACTATATTGGACTTTCTAGTTCACTTGAAGCCAACAGGAGACAACGAAAAACCTCAAATCACCATAAAGTGAGTAATTATGCATGTGGCATTTCTTCGTGTAGGGCAGGATGCTTTGTTGCACATTGCTTCATGACTCAAAGAGTATGGGAAATGGGAAGCAAATGTTCAAAATACTTGTTTTTATTATATAATTGTTTCTGCCATTTATCTATACTGCGATTTATTCAGGGCTGCCTCTGGCAGGTCATCAGCTGTTACGGTGTCATCCAATCGGGACCTGACATGTCATTACAGTGACGTCACTATGGTGGTATTCAACCTTCTGATTGGATGACATCATAACAGCTGAGATACGTCCAAGGCAGCTTTGAATAAATCCAAATATAAGCACTGTCATTTCATTGAGGAAAGTATGAGTCAGGTTAGTTCACAAATCTTCTGGTTTGCTTCAAAATGTTATTTGAGCATTCTGAATTGTTCAAATTATTTTTCTGTTGCCTTGGATCTGTCTGGTGGTGGTTTTGGATATCTCTTTGGAGACTCTCTCTTTATTGTTGACTCTTATTTAAATGCACGATCAAATTTAATTTAAACTTGGTCAAGGAAATAGGATAGGAATATGATGATGGAAATTTAAGTGCAGTAAATGTTCTGTATAGTATTCTCCATTCAGTCATGTGAGTGATAATTTTTACCCATACTACTTCTGTTAAATCACATTGGGGACTGTAGTTGATAAGTAATAAGCGAAAACCATTCATTCATTTCACAAATGTTGGCTAACTTGTGCTGGGAGTGTGGTACTTCCTATTATTTTTTATATTCTCCCAACTGGAGAATGTTTTCTTGAAACCAACGTATTTATGTAGCTAAAATGTAAGAAAGTTCACTTCAATCCTTCTATTTCAACTAGTATTTCTTACACACATTATTCTTTCATTAAGAGTTATTGTGAATTGAGTTGAAAATGTGTTCAACTAAATTCTTTTGTAATCAGCAATTGTGACCTGCTCATTTTCCTTTGACGCGTGAGGCTTCATTTGCATTTTCCCTGTTAAAGAATTGATATTAACCCATTAATGCTTGAATTAATTTTTTCTCGCATAGAGCTTGCCCATTGTTGCCCCATGACCATGCACATTGAGCTATTTTTGGAGCTACCGGCAACTTACCTGTTTGTAACTTTTATCTCCAAATTGTTATAATGTTTCTAAATTATACTACAAGAATGCTCCAAAATTCTGGTTATATGAGCAATTTTTTTTCTATAAGAAGCAGAATCAGTAGACCTTTGCCCCATCAACATTGATGCAAACCAACCACTGTTTGCTTTACACCTGACCGTTCCCTCTGACTTAACCACAGCAGCTAAGCACGAGTTTAGAAGATTCAAAATCACAACCAATGCAAGTCATTGATACATCCTGTCCAGGAATGTACAATACTTTAGCAATGTCGGTTAAAGAGATATCTATGATTTAGGAATGTCTAAACTTGCTTATGTTTCATTTAGGATCTGTTTGTCTATTGAAGAAATAAAATTCACAATTTAGTGTGAAAGAAGGAAATTTGAGTTGACCAGATATGTGCGTCCTCAAATGAAGACGCTGAATATTAATGGGTTAATATCCTTGTATGCTTTTCAACATAATTTGAATTGATTCTTACAATATTTATTGATCATATTAGAGCAAACTGAATTATTTGTGAAAACTATTCCTAACCTCTGACTACACTCACTAAACTGACACTTTTGAGGCTAGCTGGCGCTTGGCTCATTGAACTGGGGTGAAAATGTATTCCACAGAGCAAGTGATTTAGAGCCAGTCAAAAGTATCTTCCGCCGGCCTGAACAAAGCATAAAGGGTGGACTCTCTCTCTTGAGGCTGGGAAGAAACTGCATTCCTCTACATAAGGTGTGGCTTCATGGGGCAAAGCAATGATGCCCTATGTGTGTGATGCTGTCATGCTTGAAGAGCATTGTGTCACTGATACCGAATGTGTGGCAGTGCCATATTGAACAATGGATGGAGATGGTGGTTGTTTTTTGTTTGTACGTGGTTTGCGTGTTTAGAAGGAAAAAGATTGAGTCAATCTACATTGTTGAGTGATTTAGGGGTTCCCCACCCTCATTTTCTTAAGAAAAGTTTTTAATCAAATTGTAACATGATCTAGAGAACTCTTAATATAGAAGGAAGAGAAACAGAAAAATTCTGGATATTGTACAACTTATATCAAAAGATTGGTTAAAATGTTATCTCTTCTTTCATACTGTGTAAAATCTGTATATGCAAAATGCAAACTTATGATAAAATCGTCTCTGTATGTTTATATTGTCTGAACTGCTAATGTTTCAGTGAAATTTGTGAGCTCACCTCTATCAAGAAAGAGGATGTTATCTCAACTCTACAGAACCTGAGCCTCATCAATTACTACAAAGGCCAATATATTATTACCATCAACCAGGAGACAATTGCACAACACATGCGTGCAATGGAAAAGAGGAAAATTCGTATTGACCCCAAGTGTCTTCACTGGACGCCAAAAGACTGGTCCAAACGCGCAAAGTGGTAGCCGTTGGTTGTATTTGTGACTTTGATGGTGTGTGTCTGCACAGGCAAAGGCAGAGATGTTGCAACGTTGATAAATTTCTGATCATTCAGCACCAACCAGCAGTTTGTAATCAATCTTCTGTTGCGCTTAGACAATGTTGTAAAACAACTGACTCATTTGTGCTTCTCTTTAAATGTAATTGAGAACTAAAAACATAATTTCTTCCCTGCTTGTATAAAAATCCTTTCTGCACAATGTTAATATGGACAAGTCAAGGGACTAACAATTGCAGGTTATTTGTTAGTTTTGGAAAATTGGAAAGGACAAACTGTGTATTAAAATTCTTCAAGCTACTGCTCAGTGTGGCGCAGAGTGAAAAGATGTGTTGTCTTTGTCTGTGTCTTGTTACTGTGTGTCAAAGGCCATACACCATCTCTGTTGTCCTAGATTGCTCTAGGTTACCCACATTGCTCATCTTGTGATGATATCCGTATTACCTGGCTATGTGAAGAAAATACTGCTTTTTTGCATTGTAAGATTCAGAAATTTCTACCTTTTTCTTATCACATTAGCATCATTAAACACCCGTGTTTTAATCTAGGCAAGTTCAATGTTTAGTGCTTATCAGGCTATATTTGAAAAAAATAATCTAGAAACAACACAAAGCTGGAGATACATTTGTGGAGAAATCAATAAAAGTCGTCTTTGATGGCAAGATGATGGTGAACCCAAAAAGATATAAGTGCACTACAGGAGAATATTTGGTGTTTAGCGATTTCATGTGCTTCGATACTTGTAATGATTGATTTTGGTTCAATTTGGCCCATCTAATTATTTTTTCCCACCATTGCCAAATTATTGATACCTTGAAGTATCTTCTTCACCTAGTTGGTCTTAATAAGATTAGTTGACTGGTTTCATTACAAGGACATCTACTTTGACCAACCTTTAAAAAATTAAAAAAGATTACAAATTGAAAAAATGTGGGTTAGGATGAGTTCTTGGAAGTATGCTTTTTGAGATTATATGCATTTGATGACTGTCATAATAGGAATCTCTGAAATGCTAAAAATTGTATATTCTGTTGATTGGTGCAGTTAAAATGTTTGCAAAATTTGAATTATTGTGTTTGCTTTATTAGCAGTGTCGTGTAATGTTATAATTGACAATCGAGCATTGTCTGCTTTTCCACAATTGATGAAATTTTACTACAATTTTTTTCTTCATTGGAGGCATTGTTTCCTAGTTTTATTTGCAAAATTTCTTATTTGTTATATTCCTAGTGAGAAACTGAATTTGAGGAGAATGTAGATATAAATTCCAGTTCCTCAACTTCTTAGAAATGCAGGATAGTATGTACGAAGTATTCACATAGATCTCAGAGGTACAAAGTACCCTTTAATAATGGAGACGGATATAATTACAAGCATAAAATCATTTGCCTCAAATCTTAAAAATGCCTTCAATTTTTTGTTTAATATTTTCCTTGCAGTAAGCAAATATCTGCAATTAATTTTCATTTTAAGCATTCTGTGTTGTGCAGAATTGTAATATAGAGGTCAACTTTACTCATTAGTTGAGTAGCCATCTTTTCCTTCTTTGTATCAGAGATTTCATTTTGTGAATGAATGTGAATGTATGTGTGAGTATGTATATAAGTACGTATGTATGTATGAAATAGTGATCAAATACCTGAGTAGGATTTTAGGAGAAACAGTGACATATTACGCTTATTTCTGAGCTGTGAAAAACAATTTCTGCATTATGTATGCCATGAAGACAATTTCAACAATTGGAATCCTTACATATATGGGAATTATCAAGTAATTATGGTGATGTATCTGATTGTTAATTACCCATTGCATTGGTAGAGGGGGATTTGTCAATTGATTTTGTTAGCCACTGAAAAGTCAAGAAACTGTAATTGATTCATTCCCTTTCTTTTTTATTATATTTTGTAACTTAACCAGTTATTTTACAAATAATCCCTTTTATTATACCAAATGAAAATGCATTAATGATTGAAATCCAGGCTTTTTAGTAGAGACGTTTCCTTTACAGTAATGATGACATGGCAGCTTTGATAGTACAAATAAGGCTAAATCATTTGTTTTATTTCTGTCAGAAATTGACTGGCAAGGCAAATAGTCTATGCACAACCAAAAAATTGTGTACAGATAGATTTCCTTTCATTTAAAAAATGAAACATTGGTATGGAAAAGGATATTAATAAAAAAATGTTCATGACAAGGAGAATATTTTCTGCAAAAACTCTCACACTTATGGATAATGCTTTCTTTCAAAAGCTGCAAAATCTAAGCTACTTCTTTTACCAACCTTCTGGTTTTACCACACTACAAAATGCCATGCCAAGATTGACTGTCTCCCATTTCTCTGTAAAACTGATTTTTGATTGTTTTGTGACTTGCATGCTTTTCCACATCAGAAACCTTGATCAGTTGATTACTGCTGTGAATTGTGAATAATTATGTGCCATTTCAAAATAACATTATTTTCATTTAGACATTATAACCTCATCTTTTTTTTTTAATTGTCGTGTCTTGCTCCCGAAGCAATTGTTGTGATCCCTCTTTGCTAGTATTTCAAAGAAAAGAATACTGTAACTGGACTGATGTCAAAACCATTTAACTTAACGATATACATTTCTTTTACACAAAGTACATTCTACAACAGTTTTTCATCCTACTTTTTAGAACAACCTGCAGTGAGATTGTTTTTTTAACTATAATAAGGGATGCCTTTTTTTAATATGTATCAGGATCACCACCATCATTTATTTTTCCAACAAACTCTTGTGGTTTCCTCATACTTTTCCATTCAGTTAATTCCTCCCCAGGTGTCTATTAATATTCCGACGACTTATTATTACACTAATTATTACATCTTGCCCTCCTTTCTCCACCATGACACACTTCTCTGGGACATGCCCCCATTCCTATTCTTCCCTTCTACATCAACTACATAAGTTTTCCTTCTTTGCTAATATGTATTTACCTTCATTTTGTTTCCTATTCTGTACCTGTCATTTCTGTTTCTCTTCTCACTCCCACATTTCCATAGATACTTGAGGATACTCCATGCTTGTTTAAATTTATACATCTTAGGATTTTAATATTATTAATAATTTGAAAATCCTATTATAATATTATTAATGTAATACTAGAACCCTTTTCTTCTGTTTGTACTTTCTCCAAATCAATACCTTTGAAATCTTCCAACTCTTCTTCAAATTTTCATATCTTTTGTCCATTGTAATGTATTTTCCTAAAATTCTTTTTATTTTCCATCACTTTCTTCTCAAAAACATCCTTGCCCCCTTCCATTTTAACTTCTTCCTATCCTCTTTATTTCTCCTTTTCCTCTTACATATTACTCTTATCTACCCTTCTCCTTACCTTTTACCTTTCACATATTCCCTTTTTTTATCATAAACATTCCTTCCTACTTTTTTTTTTGTTGAAGTTATAGCAATCTTTTTTACATCTAAATGTTACAGTCATAGTCGGTGAGTATATATAATCGCTAGCCATTATGTATAATTACTGTATCAGCTAGTCGAAGTGATTAATCTCTTTGTCCAGTCATTGTTTGTAATAACTAAGGCAATTTATCTGAAATCATAATTATCTTCAAAAACAAGCACTTCAACCAGGCTCTGGCCTTTCAGCAAAAGTGATTAACATAAAACATCTTTGAGTCTGCCCAATTCTTTTATGCCAAAATGCTTTTTCAACAACCATTTTTCTTTTTCCTAACAAACTTTTAGGGCAAAAAAGTATTTTGGATTAAGAGCCAATGGAAATTATGCATTGGGCATGCTGAAGGATATTTTGTGTTAATCACGGGGGTTGGAGTGTAGTAACAAACTGAGTAGTGAAGCATCAACTTGCCCTAAAAGTATTTAGATCATACAATTTGCAGTTCCATTTGTGGGTGTCTAACCCACAAAAATTTTTTTTTTACTTTGGCATTTTATAATAGCTTTTAATTAGCTTAGCTAATAATTTTTGAAGAGAATGACTTTGACAACTTTGGTCAGGTATTACATAAAAAGGCTAAGAGATAAAAGTGAATAATTCCACTTCAGTAATAATTTCAACCAAATTTGGTAGATACAAACAATGGCTGATTTAAGAGCTTTGACTGTAACATACACATTTTTTAAAAATAAGCCTTATTAATAATGAAAAAGGTTTATTGTTGACAACATAATATCTCTTTTAAATAATTTAATTAAAAGATTGCCATCTTATTAGAAAATATACCTATCTTTTCATTGTGTTACATGATTAATAATAATAATTCCCAACATTTATTTGATGGACATAATAGAAATAAAAACTTTAATTCTAACTATTTAAACTTAAATTCAACATATTTCCTTTTTCTTATTTTGTAAGACTATAGAACAAAATGAAATTTGTAATTTGTGTATTCAATATCAGTGCAAGGTTGTTGGATGCTATTTTAATTTACTGTAATGAATATTTCTCCATTTTCTTTCCTATTTTGCAGAACAACTTAATGCTATAATATGGCTCTCGTTAAGTTATAAAGTTTTGCACTCATAATGATGGTTACTGTACTTAAGATATCATTCCTTTTAGTAGGATGAAATTGCCTGTATTTGCAAGGAAACGTTGGTGAATTGGGAAACTAAAAAGTAATAGCAAGGTAATGTGGGTTATTTCTTGCTCTCTCTTGTTGTGTTCAACATTGACACTTTTCAGTGCTGTGTGATTATGCTGTGATAATATACTACAGAATCCCATTAATCTGACTTAATTGAGGGCAAGGTCTGTTAAATTATCAAAAATTGGTTTATCTGCATTTGATGAAACTTATTTTATAGTTTATGTAGTGTTTGTCAAGAACCTTAGCTCTTGACCAGATGCTATCTCAGTTCAGAAACAACAAGTCTAGAATGAAAAGGAAAGCTGTTTATCAGTTTCATTGTTGGCAAGTAGAAGCTTATGTACTTAGAAATGGGAGACCAAATGAAAAAATAACAATGAACAAAAAAAGGTCGTAGGTAGTTAGGCAATGTAAATGTTTTTTTAGGAAGTTCATCCCATTTAGTTTTTGATTGCATTGCTGTGCAATTTTGTTTCACTTTTCTCAATCTCTTGTAGTATTCATTTAGCTAGATTTGTGGATTAATGGGATTCAACTGTGCAAGTTTTACTTCTGTATATTTGACTTCCTGCATATTTGATGGAATTGCCTTCATGTGTGATAATTAAATGTACTTTCATAATGTGATTCTTAGATGTAATCAGTACTCTGAAACTGAGAAAAACAATAAAAACTTGGAATGATTAAAATCAATATTAGTTTTGTTATTCATTTAATTGAAAGTCATAAATGTTTAAAAATTAACCAGTTGAACTTCTAATTTTTTTTTTCAGGTTTATGGGCATTGGAAAACATTCGTGGGGTTCTTATCTTTAAATCAATGCTTTTATATTTTGCTGATACAAGCCTGGGAAATAATACTTTTTGCTATATAAAGTCAGGGAATTTAAATAAACTGATGGAAAAATATTTTTAATTAGCAAAATACACGATGTTCCTCGGGCTTTCCTCGTATCCAATCCCTATGAAAAGAGAGGGAAAAGATCAATTTTATAAAAACCACGGTGTTTAAGATTGTTATTTTTAATGTTATTGGTTCAAATTTTAATAAAATACTATAATTTTCTTTCATTTTATTTTACAGTACATTGCTATTAGTTGTTTTTTTTCTATCAACTTGTGCTCTTCTATAGGCTTCTAGCGAATCTATTAGGTTCTGCTACACTGCTACTGGCCTCTGCTGGAATGTATGAGAAACCAATCTGCTCTTAATGAAATGAGAAAAATAATGATTGTCCTGTGGACCTACCAACATATTTATTTTCTGCATGGTGTTGTATTAGAAACTGCAATAATCGTGAAGAAGAGTCCTTAAAAAGTTTGTTCATACACTAGTTTTTGTAGTATCGACTTCAGTTACACGTCATTGAATTCACTTTTAATAGTAGAGATGAAGTTACCCATTCTAAATGTATGGGATCCAGTAATGTGTATATCTGACGTATTACTGGATTTCATAGCTGTTTGGGAATTCTGATCCTATTCCTTCAGGAACATCTGGGTCCTTTCCTTCACCAAGTTTGATGCCTTGTTTCCCAACATTAGCAATTAGTTAATCCAAAAAGTTTGAAGAAAACATTTGGAGCCATTTTTGAGAAAATGGCGTTTAAACATTTCTGAACACGTAGAAATTTACATTTATTTTCACAGAAAATGTTTCAGTTTTCAAGAAACTTATAAAACATCATTTGAAGCACATGTACTCATAAATAAAACAAATGGCCACTAATGTAAATGTTAATGATACATGTCAAAAAAATTACATTTTTCCGATTATTGAAAAAACAAAAAAAATATAGCAATAAGACATTTATGTCATCTCATAGAGTACATTTAGCATTATTCATTCCAAAATTTGAAGCTGTTTTTGAAGAAATCTTGTTTTTGTTATTTTTTTGAAATTGCACACATTGCACGCAATATTGCACAAAAACTACTTAAAATTTTTAAAAACTGTACATAACCTTACTAAAAGAACTAATTATGGAGAAAAAAATGATACTTGAAGGGAAAATGTCTATCTTCCATTTTGTAGTTGTAGAAACATGTCAGAAAAATTTCAAACTTTTGAAATTTTCAAAAATTCAGAGTTAATAGACATGGACGTTTAAAAAAAAAATGTATGAGAAAGTAAAAAGAACCAAGGAAGAAGTTTGGGTCTCTGGGATTGATGTCTTGGTAACAACCTTTATTTGTATTCACACTTAGGAATTGCCTATTATGATGGCTCAACACCTACTTCTATTGCCTTTACTGCATTGTTGACTGGGAGGTCCTAGGGTTTAAGTCCCAGTGGTGGCAGATTTTTATTACTAGCTATGTCAAATTCAGGAGAATTCTAATGGCTAGCTGCTCTGATGGATAGTTTTCTACAGTTTCCTTGATCCATATGAATGATAGAGCAGTACCCTAACAAACAGACCATGGAGCAGATAAGGAAAGGTCTTTTCTTCCTCATAGTTGTCCTCACGACTCCCGACACATATGCGTGTGCATGCGTGCACAAACTTACAAGTATTACACACACACATCCACATCCACAAATTTCCTACTACTCTCATCGGCAGACCAGTCAAGGCTGGCACATGCTAGGCATATGCTTGGTGGCAATGAATTTTATTAAATACTAGGAAAACCTGGCAGAGGTTTTTCTGCCCTTCATCTCCCTCTTCCCCCCACATCACCGTTTCTCTCTGTTTGTCCCTCCCTCACTCTGTCCCTGTCTGTCTCTGTGTGTCTCCGTCTCTGCTGCTCTCTGTCCCTCTCATTCACATTTACTTGCAGATTCTTCACGTCTCTGTGCAGGTGATGTAACATCAGGAAGCACCAGACCAGCAAAAATGTATTAGAATGTTCAGGAAGAGTTCATTCTGTAGATTACGGTGTGAGAAACGTTTCTTTGAGGCCTTTAGCCTCAAAATTTTAGTTTTTAAGGCCTTAGAACGCCTTGTTTAGGAGTTATTTAATAAGATAGATTCAAAATGTTGCCGAGTGTGTTGCAGGTTGCATTTGACGTGAATATGTGGAGCCATGTAGTGGAGTTACAACAGAATTAACAACACATAAACCTTCTCGGTGAAAAACACGTAGAATTGCCAACTTTCTTGGAGATCTTTCCAACGGTGTTGGAGGTTTGCTCTTATATACATACCATCATTCTGTTTTATATATACAGACTATTCAGATTGATTCATCTAACTTTGGAAATCCTGAATTATTGCCCATATGTGCAGTAATACTTCAATTTTCCTTTTGAAGGAATCTTTTTTACTCCTCTAAAGCAAGTACTACAAATGGACTATGTTTTAGAATAAGTATCATGCAGCAATTGTCCAAAACATTTGGAGGTACTTTAATTAATCTAAATATATACTAAGAGGAAGATTTACATATTCATTAACAATTCACATTGAGGAAATAATTTTATTACTTCCACTGTACATTTTGAATAGTTAACAATACAAAACTGTACATGATCTCCTTGTGTGATTCAAGTACCAAATGCTTTGATATGTAACTGTTGATTATTAATATTATAAACAGTGTTTTCAAGATATAGAAAATCAACATTATTTTAACTTTTAACAGCATATATTGTAATAAAATTATGATTTATTCACAAAACCTCTTCATTCAAAATATACTTAAAACTGGAACAGTTAAGATACTTTCATTTATACCATAAAGCAATAATTAAATAACATGAAATATTGCTTTGATAAAATGGACAAAATTTTTGCTAGGCATTTACCACTAAATTGCCATTGGATGACAAAAAAACAATAACAATTTATTAGAGAAATTTTACAAAATAAACATTTGTCATAAGTAACAAATTCTTAACTTTGAGTTGGATTTTGCACATCTGCAAATGTTTGAGTTAGTGAGCAAAATAGTGGCTAATCTGAATTCTGCTGTGAGAGCAAGAATAGCTCAATAGCTTGATTAGGTGGCAGTTTAGCCACTATTCCACTCACTCCCTCATTTAATTGTACTTACACACCTTTTTCATATAAAATTCAAAATTTTACATTTTTCATCTCACACCTCATTTTGGGAGGATATAATTACATGATTTTTTATTAGAAATTGTGATTAACAGAAGGAGCAAGATAATATACTCATTCTGTGTATGATTGATACTTCTCCATCAGTTAGGGAAAGTTGCTAATGAGAAAGTTACCCTCAGAAAACTGAAATATTATTCTACATGCTCTTTGACCAAAGAAAAGGGTCTGGTTAGAATATAAAAATAACCTACATAAAAGAAAATCCTTGTGTCAACATGTTAGAACTGGCTAGTAAACTTCAATAAACTGAAGGTCATATGGCCAATGAAAAACTTGTGAGAATTAAAACCTAACCAGTGTCATATCTACACAGGCATCTGCAGTGCCTGGGCTTGTATTCAATCAATCAAACTATTTGGTTCTGTTTGGGCTATTTGAGTGATAGGTGACCCATTTCATAATTGTGTAAAGGCTGTGTGTGTTTCTTTGATGAGCCAGAATTGGTCCACTACCATGCCTTCCTGCAAAACAAAAAGAGAAAATGAATGAACCTACAGTCTTAGAAATATCAGATATTTTAAAATTGTAACAACTGTGATTGTTTAGAAATTTTTTTAATTTAGATATCAGTACAAACTGACATTACAATGTTAGATGGGCAAATTGTTTCACTTAAAATGAGGCAAAGAAGAAAGTTGACTTCTCAAAAGATGCAAATTGAATAACAGAATGTTCTAAAGGAGTCATGTTTAAGTTGACACAGAAACACATTTGACAAGTGCTCCTTTCTAGTTATTTTTGTGTACTATACATAAAAAGTAGAATTGTCAGGATATATAAATTCACAATTGCAAGAGGTAGTTGTTGGTACTGAAATTGTCAATAGAGTGTGAAACTAATGGTGCTACAACAGCACATACATTCTTGCAATATTTCAATGTTATCGTTGTGTATTATGGCATGCCCATAAACAGTGAAACCTCTATATAACGTTTCTTAAGGGACTGTGAATTCTGAACACTTTATAGAGGAAAACACTGTAAAGAGGAAGACGTGTATATGGACTTTTGGTCCAGACCGGAAAAAATTGAGAAGAGAAAATATAGAGGAAAACATTATATGGAGGAACGTTACATAGAAGTTTCACTGTATGTTTCATTAATTTCAAACAGAAAGTATGTGAAAACTACAAACTTTTACAAAATTTGTACATAACCTTCTTTAAAGAGAGAGAGCAGACTTTGTTGGAGGCAAAAATCTCTATCTTCAATTTTGTAGTTTTGAAATGTTTGAAGGGAGGAGAAGAAGAAGAAAAAAAAAAGGAAAAAAAAAAGAAGAAACAAAAATTCCTTTCTTATTACATAAGTGGAGAAAATTTTGTGAGCGTTATTTGAGAAACTAAATTTTTGTAAAATTCAAGTGCAAATTAAGCGCCAACTACATGTTTTTTCAAAAAATTGTAAATGACTTTACTTCAAGAACTAATTTTGTACTAAAGGCTTTGTCTGAAGCAAAAATCCTTATCTTCAAATTTGTAATTTTGAAATTTATTTTTGCAATTTTAGGGGATTTCAATGCAAATGACACCTACTTCATTCTCTGTAACATCCTTTAAAGTATTTAACAAGAAAATTTAATCAAAAAATTGGTCATGTTTTTGAAAATTTTGAAAATGTCTGAGGGGTTTCATGTAAAGTAGCCCCAAAAATTAAAATATTGATTCCAAATTCCAGGGGCTATGACATCAGCCAGAGCAATTTGAGAATATCAATTTTGGAGAAATTTTATGAAGAGTGTTTTTTGTTTTTTTCCAACTCTAATTTTACGATTTTACATCAAAATCTAAACTTTCATAATCAACAAAATTAAGTAATTGAAACATACAGGCTTTGTCGGATATTGTTTGGAACCTTTAATGATACTGATTTCATACAAATCATTTGCAAGTAAATGCTAAGGCGTTTCCAATCAGGTTTACCAAAGTTCATCTTGACCTACTGCCATTTAATGTGAACAGGTATCTTCCGGGGGTTATAACTCATACCATCACATTGTGCTACTAGTGAGACCTGGGCCACAAATTCAAATGTTTCCAAAAGGCCCAGGGGACATCTTTTGTGAAGACAAAATGAGATCTATCTTTTGTACACCTTAAATTGTAATTGACATAATTTAATTCAGGAAATTTTACTGTAATCTTAAATATACTTACTAGATCAACAGACACCTGCTCAAAATGAATGTGTGTATTATTGGCAACGTTCATTCGCGTGTAGCCATAATGTGTGGACCGGAACCCAGACCAAGCAGGAGCATTACCCTTAAAATTGTCATGGATTTCTCGACAACCCTGGAAAAATCATACATATAAAATGGTACAGTACATGTGAATAATTTATAGTGCACCAGAAAAGTCTCTCCACACTGAGCCGAATTAGGGATTCCTATTAAAAATTGCATTTATGTTCGTAGCAACTACGTCAATGGGAAACATGTGAAGGGGATAACACTTCACTTCCAGCATCTGCTATGATTGTGGTGAGTACGCAATGGTCTTTTGTTATAAGTTTCTTGTTGCAGCTCATGTTACCAACACAATTTCTGTTGGTAACTATCACTATCACCAGCAGCGTGCCACTGCAGAGACTTTCCTGGCACACTGTACAAAAATATATTCATTAGAACCTTTTTTACATGGGATTAGCCAGTAAATGATTAGAAGAGTGCCAAACAAAATTTATCAGCAAAATTTTCATTAATACAACCATTCATACTGTAAAATAGCAAATGAATAATAATACTTACTGCAGATCCTGTAACAATGTGCACTGGGGCCTTTGGATTGGTGTATGGTGCTTCATAGCTTCCATTGAGCACCTTGTAGTCATAGATGGGCCAAAGTCGCTCATATGAATGCTCGTGAGCCCAAATTAGTAAATCAACTCCATATCGGTAAAACATTTCTTCTAGCCCAAAGCTACATAAAAAGAGACAAATTTAAAGGTGGTCTGAATCTGTGATGGTTACTCCTGATAATATAAAGAGGCAGCAGCCCTGGAGACAATTGCAAGTTATATTGTATCATGATACTTACAAACCACCAGGCAGTCCAACACGTGTCATTGTTTCCATGTATGTGCAGTCATCAGTATTGTTGTTAGAGCAATACATAGGACGGTGACCAAACACCACAATCCAAGGACGGAGTGTGCGATTTTGGGGACTCGTAGCTTCCTAAACAATGAAAATATTCTAAAAAAATTGTATGAGTAGAAATTCAAGCAATTCCCAGAAATTATTGAACATTAAAGAAGGTTTTAAAAAATAAGTTAATCAAACTCAAGCAGACCTGCAAGTCTTTTTCCAACCATTCATATTGCTTCACAACCAACTTCAATCCATATTGCAGAAAATAATAAACCTCAGTTGAAATGCTAATGAAGTGAACATTTCCCATGTTGAAAGAGAAAAAGAGACCTTCTGTGTTTCCAGGCATTCCAAAACGGTTGCGATAGTGTGTAAAATTGCTGCAAAACAAAAACAGAACATTAACTTTCATTTTAAAACAATACATAATGTACATTAAACAATGTGCATAGTTTCACAGTGATTAAATTTTATTTTAAATTAATATTAGATTATATATTTTAAAACCAATTTTAAGAAAAATATTTACGAAACATTTCTTTCTTTGGACAATATCATATGATTAGTTCTTGGGGAATTAATTATTACTACTGTCCAGCTTGCTGCAGCAAACATCCTGCTGCCAAGGGCATGGAAAATTGAAGTTCTGGAGCAGCAAAAACTGGCTGTTCTGCAGGGCTATTTTAACAGCATTGGGGACCCTTGGGCTTACATTAATTTGGGAGTCCCTATTCTTACTTTCACTGCTCCCCCAATTTCACCCTCATCTCCCCACCCAAATTTCAATCCTGAAATATAAAGAAAATCCTATCAATTCACATTGTATTTTGTATTTTTTTGTAAATATTTGGAAAGTATTTCTTAGTGTTTAATTTAACATTATTCAAACAAAACATTTAAAAATAAACATGTATAAGTAAGTAAAAATAACAGATTTATAATTACATTGAAGAAGACTACAAATTAAATAGTTAACATTTTTTATTGAATTATACAATATAAAATTGAAACGCATCAACCAGCAACATTCCATATTAAAAATATTATCCAATGATGCACGACACATCACTGTGTTATTTCAATTTTTGCGAATAGTTTAATCGTACATAACTTTCTTGTAGGTTTTTTATTTTTTCTTGAATTTTTTTTTTTTTAACTTTCGGGGGCCCAGGCTCTTTGGGCCTATGCGTTAACATGGCACTGCTGTTCTGACATGGCACACATGAAGCTTCTTTCTTCCTCATCGCATGCCATCAGTGGCATTTTAAGCAGTGACACACAGTGTATAAGATTGTAGTCCTAACATCAAGTGTGAGAAATTGCAGAGTTACAAAATGAAAAATATATGCATTTTTCAATGAAAATCAAAACTGTTTCATTGTTTTAGTACTTTTCCTGAGTTGCTAGGCATCTAAATCTTTGACACCTTCCATGTTGCCAGACTCTGCTAAGTTTTTTGTTGATTTTTGCCTACATTCGAAATTAGTACTATAAGATAGATAAAATAAAGATTAGATAAAATTAAATACGATAGATAAAATTGAAAAAGATTAGATAAAAAAAAATACCAGAATTCTTTCATTAATTCTAAAATGAATGAATTGCAATTTAAGGAACTTAAATACAATTTATCTCGTTTGTATTCCACATAAATCTTTTAATTTCCCATGAAAAGATTAGCTTTGAAGTCTCCACATAAAGGTTGATGAGAGTTAAGTTTCAGGTTTTCTTTTGCCCTTTTCCAGAATAAAGCTTTACCTTTTAAAATCTCAGCCATAGGCACGCATAGCCTAAAACAAGAGGGGAGCGACTGCATTTCTGAGCCCCCTTTCCCATTAACCCTTTTCATTCACTTATTACATATTTTACTGGTAAATAAACATACTACAAGAAGAAAAATTAAATTATAACTTTAATGCTACAATTAATAAATACTATATGATTTTATGTTGAACATTTCCTGAGTTGCTAGTTGGTTGGGGACTGGCAAGTATCTTCTGGATGACAATGTTCGCCCTCACAGCAAGACCAATGCAGGAGCCGTTACCGGACATTTCATTGGGAACGCTTGGAACATCCACCTTACAGCCCTGACTTAGCCCCCAGTAATTTTCGTCTGTTTGGGCCCTTAAAAAATCATGTGGGTGGCCGTCATTTTGATACAGATGATGCCATAATCTATGAGGTTACGTGTTGGTTGCGACAGCAACCAAAGGACTTCTTTACTGCTGGCTTTCAAGGACTTGTAATGGGATGGGATAAGTGCCTGAATGTACAGGGTGATTATGTGGAAAAGTGAAATAAATGTCAGAAAGTTACTTTGATTATTTTTGCCTCAATTCCGTTTTGCGACTTACTGATTGACTTGCCCTCGTATATTCGTACAAGTTTTACTTCAAACCTCATTAAAAGCATTATTTCCAAAATTTTTGTGGAGATCCGTACTGAAATCCCCACCCCCGAAATAGTTTCCAGATTTGTCCCTGGCTGCACTGGACATCATTGGCTTTGTGGTCTTTGTGTATTGCCCATTGCGTAATCGTTGTTGATATTAGCTAATTTTCCGTTGTGTAATACATTTAGAATAGATCCGGGAGCAGACAGCGCGGTGTCTCTAAAGCAGCGCAGTTGTGCGCTTTCTAATGGGCCATTGCCACACACGTTCGTTACTCCAATATTTCACTACTCATTGTGCGCGAGACCTTAATGAATCTCAGTAACGTCACCTGCTCTGGTAACAAACCCGCAACGGCCGTATTGGGGACACTTTTCATATTCACTTAGTAATTAATAATTGTTTTGTTGAGATATACTCTTTGGTTGAGTACGTCGGTAAACACGCGCTTAGCTCCTTAGCAACCCTCAACATAACTTAAGAGCATGGCGCGTCCATAACAACGGCTGTTAAATGTTCGAGAGTCCGTTAAAAATATTTTACCAGTGCTTATAAGTCTTTGGATAAATATGTCCCTCTTGTACTTTTTGTCCAATTTCGTCCCTTTTGTCCTCATGCCCCTATTTGTTCCCCTTTTCCGCTCGCCTCATTTTGTCTCCTTGTCTAATTTGCCTCCCTTTCCCCATTTGGTTCCCTTCTTCTTCTTCTTCTTCTTCTTCTTCTTCCCTTTTTCCAATTTTTTCTCCTTGCTTTCTTCGTCCTCCTTTCTCCGCTTTGTCCCACTTGCCCCCCTTTGTCCTTTTGGTCCTTCCGTGCACTCCACTTCCGAACGCATTGTAGCAGCGTCGGCCGGAAGGTAAACTACTCGGCTCCGCTATCGTTCCGCCTCGCAGTCAACCTTCCGGCCTCGTCCTTAAAGACTACTTGAGGGCTTGTTACATAACTATTATTTTAAAACGTTTCATCAATAAAATTCATTGGAGACATTTATGTTTACTCTACAAAATACTGCTGGTGGCATGAGTACAGCAGCGAAATTTTTCAGTTATTTACCAAAAGTTTTAAATTATCTTCACTTACAATTTTTCCTCGTGATTACCGGCGCATGTCATGTATGGAATATAAGCTGCGATAGGCTGGATTTGCCGCATGAACACATTTCCTCGTTCGCCTTCATCCTGTAAACAAAGCAGTCCAGAATGAAGCACCGGACAGACAGAAAAGATTAATAAACAGGAAGCCGCAACTGCGGGTTTCCAACTGGCGGCGAGCGAAAGCCTTTTAAAAGAACGTGTTTTTTTTCTTTCTTCAAGAAAAGAACGCGAATATATATACACACCTCTCCTCATTCAAAAATGTATTTATTTTAATACGGCAAAAATAGGCTAACAAAGTTGATAACAAATTAATAGTCAAGAGCGAGCCAGAGTAGTTGCCAGGAACAAGAACCACACCAACTTGATGTGTGCAATTTAAAAGGCGACATTCTTACAGACCAAACAACAAAAGTGATTACAGTTTTTAAAACTTCTATCCAGCGAAAAAAATCCAAACTTCGGACCACTTGGACTAAAAATGACTTCATTGTTAGAGAGCACGTATTCATGGGAAAGCGTCTTTTTCTATTAATTTATTGCTAATCAGTACAAAGTCAACTTCTAGATTCTTTCTTGCTGGTTCTTTTGAGATTGGAAACAATAGAATTGGAGGTGGACATTCATCCATAGGTAGATGTAACTGATCGAGCACAGTATCCTCACCAAATTGAAGATATGACTCTCGAGCCCGCACAAGTTGGAAGCCCTTGAGTGAAAGGAGTAGATATGAGCCAAACATACAGTCGCAGTCTCAGATTTGTGTCCACGGGGAAAATTGCAATATTTCATCTATTAAACAACCAATTCGTCAATTTTAAAGTTTAAAAAATCTATTTCTTTTTGATGAAACTCGTTCTTATCACGAACTTACTTAGAAACGATTCCAAAGCTTGATAGAGGCTTCATGAATACTGTCCTATCGTTTGGTAATGATAGATTAGCGATTCCGGAGCGCCAACCGCCAATGTCGTTATTCCCGTAAGTGTAGTGCACATTTCATCGCAGGAGGTGGCGGTAATCTTGCCCCGCTGGAAGGCGAGATCTGGCGCCGACGTACGTCAGCTTGCGGGCATTTTCCTCAAACAGGTATCTCTCACCAGCGTGGCACCGCCTCAGCAGGGACAAGCTCTGCGCTCCCGACACGTGTGGTGTATGCGAGAGTGTGAGTAAGGGGTTTCCTATTCTTTGTCCTATAGGATAGGACAAAGGAAAGATCACGTGCGGTCCGTTGCCCATTTGTTAGTGAACTGCTCCGGTATTCTATAGGTGCTGATCGGAGAAACCACGGAAAACTACCGATCAGAGCAGCCGGTCGCTAGAATTCTCCTCCTGACAGCGGTTGAATGCGATCTAGTCGAAAATACTGCCACCGTCAGGAATCGAACCTTGGAGAACCTCCCGGTCAGAGGCACTGCAGTGGCATCTGCGGAGCCACCTTTGTCGGTATTGGCTAATGAGTGCAAAGATTCACGCACGAATGATTCTCGAGACGTGACAGAATACATTTCATCACAAAATCTTTGAGCAGAGGCGTATCTAGGTATTCAAGCGCCCATGGCAAGCATAGAATTTGCGCCCCTGTCAGGATACATGAAATTAGGGCTGTTGTTATTTGTTTTAACGGGTATACTCTAAATAGCGCCCCTGCGTGTGGCGCCCATGGCACGTGCCACGTCTGCCATACCGTAGATACGCCACTGTCTTTGAGGCACGCGATGGGTGACAACCATCACGGAGGTTGCGTAATTTCCCTCTCCGACGCTGCGAACCGCGAGTTTACGACTAGCTGCAGGTTTCGCTTCTCTCAACGCCCCCCCCCCCCCACGACCTTCAGCATCGCCGCTCCGCTGGGTTTTTCCGCCGTCCGCGTCTGGGAGACCTCTCTTAAGCTAGCAGTACCACAATCGGTTACCGAATATGCCACCTTTTTTTAGGATTATTTAATTGCTAATTAATTGCGCGAAAAATTATCTTCAAATGTTGGTATAATTAATGGTGAGCTATTGTGAGATCTAGCTGGCCCACCACAATCGGTTACTGCAAAAACACATATGCCATCTTGTAAAAAGATTTAATTACCAATTAATTACGCAACAATTAATTTAATTGCATTTCAAACTTTCGAGTAATTAATGGTAAGCAGCCGGGCGCGTCGGCGGGCGTAATTAATTAGCAATTAAATAGTTCTAAACAGAGTGATATTTGGTTTTGTGGTAACCGATTATGGTAGTGCCAGCTTAAGGGAGCTTTGCGACAGCCCTGATCTGGAAGTGTAAGGCTCGCAACGGACTTCACCGAGGGATGCGTCGCGAGAAACGAGAGATAGATTTATTTGTTTAATATAAAAACTGTAGGTGACATAAAGGGAGGAGTGCGATTTCTGCACGTTTTCTAGAGTTACAGAATCTCTACCTCTTCTCTTTACTATTTCGTTGAATTATGAATAAATGGTTCATTATGAACTACTACTAATAATAATAACATTCACAAATAATAAATTCATAAATGTATATAAAAAACATTTGAGTGTCTATGATTAAAAAAAGCCTTTTTAAAATTTCATTTGCTTAGATAGATGACATAAAAAACAAATCAACTGTTTTTATGATTTTCGCCTGTTTTTGGGGTAATCTCTGGAAAGGCTGCACCCATCTCTACGCGTGCAGTGTTTGGCGGGCATAACTTTCGTTATTTTTTTTTTTCAAACTATTATTTTCTCTTACATAAAGAGGAATGTTGGTTGGTTATTTTTTCACACACACACACACACCCACGCACGCACGCACGCACACACACACACACACACACACACACACATATACACAATTTTATCCTGATTTTAATGACATTTTGCCTATGTGATCAATGAGAAAATTTCACAAAATAAATGAGTGAGTTATTGAAAGATGTCCGAGAACAGTCACTCCCCGACCGAACAGAGCGAGAAACTACTTCAGCTCAGAAAAGGAGAGTGAATTAAAACTGCAACAAGTTGCGGGTGTGGGGAGAGGGGAGCGATACGGGCTAAAATGCAGTTTGTAATCCGATTCGATCATGCTTCGTTCACGTGCGAATACACATGAAGGAAAACTCTGGTGGGGGCAAACATGAGGCAAGAAAATAAGAGGCTTTCATGGAAAAAAATTAAGAAAAATTTACTCACCAAATAATTTTTGGGGTGTATTCGCATAAAATGCGTTGGACAGACTCGTGGATGTTTTATGTTCACGCGAGACCCTTCGCCGAGTCCAGTGGCTCAGGGCATCGCAGTGCCTATGACCGGGAAGAGATCCTAGGGTTCGAATCCCGTCGGTGTTAGGAATTTCGACTACTAGCCTGTCAGTTAAGTCAAATTCAGGCGCTGTCTGTAGAAGCATTCTAGCAGGCGCCTGCTCTGATCGGTAGTTTTCCATGGTTTCTCCGATCATTACCAGGTGAATGCCGGAGCAGTACAAATGGGTCACGGGCAGCGCGCGATCTTTCCTTCCTTAGCCTATTCTCACCTCTTACTTACACACACACACACACACACACTATACTATCAAACATATTGAGTTAGTACAGTTGGGAGTTTGAGCTTGTCCAAGGCGGGGCAGTGCCATGTTGTTGGGAGATACCTACGAGGGGGAAATAGCACGCAGTCGTGTACATCGGCGCAGGATCTCACCAACCAGCGCGGGAAGAACACCACCACCTCCCGTGATAAAAACGTTCACTATACTTAAGAGATTAATAACCGCGTTGATGTTGAGCGCGAGTGGACTTGCACAAGCACTATACGAAATAATCAATCCGTAGACCCCTCGCACAACCTTTCTTTAGATGACGCGTTCTGCGCGTTCGGCCCCACAAGCCTGACTTCACCAGCCACGCCCCAGCCAGATGTACCTCTTTAGCCTACGCCCAAACAACGCGGCGTTTGTCCCACGAAAAAAAAAAAAAAAAAAAGCGCCATCGAAGCTTCCTCCCCCCGTGTTTGCTTGCCCACCACAACGGCAATTCAACGATTTTTTCATTTGTTGCGTCTTAATTGAGGCAACGCGTTTCCAAGCCCCTTTGGGCGCTGAGCGCGTTTTTGCGCTAGGGAGTAATCCTCCATTAATACTTGTCATGTTACGTCGCAGTCAGTTGTCAAGAGGACCGCCAGGTAGCATCTCCGCGTACGCGCCTCACACCGCGCGCCCCTACGTCACTACCCAGCGGCCAGAATTGGGAAGGGCTTAGGACTTCATAGGGGTTGGACTAGCCCTTGTGAAGCAGCTTAACTCGTTTTGTAGAAACAAATTTCACATGAGAATCGACGGGAATCGAACCCGGACCTCCTAGGTGACAGGCGAGCGACTTCGCTCTGAGCCACGAGAAGACTACCTCCCCAGAATTGCTTCCGGTCGCGTCAACTAGAGGGGTATGTTGTCCCTTAAGTGTAGTGTACGTTATATCTCGGAAGGTGGCGGTGTTCATCACTCGCTAGAACGTAATATCCCACGACGACCTTCACGTGGACTTGCGGTAGGGTTTCCCACACCGCGGCACCGCCCCAAGCTCTAAGTTCTCTGCTGGTCTCCCGGCTCCCTTATGTGGTAGAGTAGTGTACGTAAGTGCAAATGTGAAAGGGGAGAGAAGGGGGACACGGATGAGAAAAGAAAAATCGCACACGGTTCGTGACCAGATTGAAGTAAGGTAGCTCCGGCATTCTCCTGGTATTGGTCAGAGAATGCACGTAAAACTACTGACGAGCAGCTGACCGTTAGAATCAACGGGGTCGGGAGACGATAGTGCCCTCATTTCATAAATCCAAACCAAACGTCTTAAAAAGTCACTTAGAATCAAACATTGTGATAGAAATGCTGAACAATCGTTTTCCACAGAACAATTGTGTGAACAGAGCAGCCAGAAGTGTATAGAGAACACACGTATCACACAAATAACACACGTATCTTTGTACTAAATCTTTGTTTTCCTTCTGGCTGACAGAAATGATAGGCACGTGGGTTAGCACTATGTTCCCCCGATCCCTTCAATTATTCCCTGGTTATATTCGACTATACTGCGATTTTACTAACTGCGACCCTCAAGGCCACTCAAATCCCATCTTCGCGATGGAATATGTCACGGCATTTCGCGACTTTTCTCGGTCTTGCCGGTAGAAGTCGCATGATCGCAAGCACTGCTTCATACGGACGCGATCGTGCGAAATCTAGCGGAACGACCGAGAAAGACGCGAAATGCCGTGACATATTCCATCGCGAAGATGGGATTTGAGTGGCCTTGAGGGTCGCTTAGAAAAATCGCAGTATAAGCTATCCAGCTTGTGACGAATATCCGCCAACGTAGGGACTCGAACCCTAGGACCTCCCGGCCAACGACG
Organism: Acheta domesticus; assembly: GCA_031308135.1. Taxonomy (NCBI): domain Eukaryota; kingdom Metazoa; phylum Arthropoda; class Insecta; order Orthoptera; family Gryllidae; genus Acheta; species Acheta domesticus. Next base: position 34,452,576 of record JAHLJT010005437.1, on the reverse strand, counting down.
TGCAGAGGTACCAGTGGTTGCCTGCTGGGTCACCACAGCCAGACAAGATGATTACAAACGAAGTGTTTACATACCATGTACATGTCGTAGGCAAAGTCTCCAACGTGTAGGATGGCGTCGTATTCGCCGCGTTGAACTTCCTGCTGCAACCTCGGAAGCGACTTCGCGTTCTCGTTCCCCATGTCTCCGTAGATGGCCAACCGCGGGTACCACGTGGTCTGATCTTCAGGCGGAGTTCGGAAGAAAAACTCCTCAGACCAGCCCAGCATGCTGCCCACGTGGTATACTGAAAGAGGGCGAGTCACGCACGTTAAAATTCCCAAGTGTTTCTAAATCAATTCGGCAGATTG